>CM060979.1:174031251-174385777 GCA_030765065.1 Deroplatys truncata
AATAGCAAGTGTTATAATAAAAAGGTTATGTTTCTTTCTTTCAGGAGACTTTCAGAAAATATTTTAAAAATTTAAAAAGACAAAAACAAAAAGAACATAATTTTTAAATATTTCTAAAAGGGGGCAATTTGAGGCAGTATTTTTAACACTTATATGATGTCAGTCTAATTATATAAGAATTTAATAACAGCCCGCCTTAAAGGAATACGTAAATAATATAAAAAAAATGTATGTAATAGTCGTATTATGTTTATATTATTATGTACATGTATTATAATATTATGTGAATGTATTACGTAATTTAACAATGTAGGAGCTGTGAGAATAGAAGCAAGAGACTTTCCATAGCAAACAGAATTATAATGTAGAAGCCGAAAGTTGCTAACAATGAGACAACAATAAAAAGTTTAATAATGCTACTAATAATTCTTGGAACAATAATGTAATATTTAAAACAGTTTATAAATAGCGAATCAACAACTAGAAAAGCTTTAAGTTAAATAAAAGTATTCTATTGGAGTATGATTACCAAATCAGAGACTTGAAATTAAGCAAAAGTGCAAATTCAAGCGGCAGATGCTACAAGATTGCATATCCGATTGGTACGATACAGGTTCAATTGAAACATGAAAATTTATTGCAGGGAGAATACAAAGTTTACGTGTAATTAACAAAAATCTCACAGCTCTACAGTAGGATACATCAGTGAAGCATTAATAAAAACAAAGTACAATACAATTATAATTTGTATAAGCCTTGTTCTTTAGCCACACCAGCCCTGCTAAGAGATACATGTTCTGAAAATTACTACTGACACAGCTGAGGCATACATATATAATAAATAAATAAACATTAAAATACAAAGTTGATTTTTTAAACATGGGGCGAAGGCCACCAGAAAGTTTGTATTGTACGTGGGGCAAACACAACAATTAAACAACTTCAAAGTTTGGCTCTCCAACAGTGGGGCTAAAACTACTGCAAGTTTGGCTCCCATATGTGGAACAATATACCCTAACAAATTATCTCCCATATGTGGGGAAGCATCAACTTCTTCATCCAATATATGGTATAGATATGCAAAATATTCCAGAATAAGGAACAAGAATCTATTATTCATTTTATTAACAATTAATATAGCCTGCATTTACTACAGACAAAAATAAGTCACATATATTGTTCCAAAACACCAGTAGTAGTGATGTAGATTGAGTCACACTTTTTTACACTCACCTTCACTAATTAAAGTTACATAAAACTAAAAGTTTTTGATGGCATTCGTACTCATTTTCAGCGACTGGGTGACTAAGGGTCGCTTTCTCTCGTGTCCTCTTCTTCATCCTGCGAATTCTGACCCTGTTGCCATCTGGTGTTGAGGGCACAAAGTTTTAACACATTGCTTACAGGCGGGATTTCAAAATTAATGACGTTGTTGCTGTTTTTGACGATGTGTATTTTTTCTCAGATGTTCAATTCTATTGGTGTGGTGAGGGGTTTTAACAACTTTATACTTTGGCCAATGTTGTGGTTTTCAGTCCAAAAATGGTGTGATACAGCGGATTTCTCTATTTGTTTTAGTTTTGTTTCTTTGGTGTTCCTTAAGTCTGGTTTCCAAGTTTCTTTTAGTTTTTCCTATGTAGTATTTCTCACATTCCTCACAACTGATCTGGTAAATTCCGGATTTTAGTGTGTTTGGGATGGTATTTTTGAGAGGTGTGTTTAGTAAGTTCTTCAAGCTGAATTTGTTCTGTGGAGCTAGTCTAATGTTAAATTTGTAAGAAGATTCGTTCAAATTTTCTAAAGGCCCAAGGGTGGTATGTGAATTTCTTGTATTTCCAATTTGTGTTTGAGAGAGGCGTTAAGAGTGGTGGAATGTGAAATTGCCTTGACTTTTTTCTTCTTGTATATCATGTTGCTTATGAGATTTGAGTTGAATCCATTAGTTATTGCTATTTTTTCTATATGTTGTTTTAAAAATTCTTCTTTACTCAAGGGGACGCTATGCAACTGGTGGATTAAACTTCTAAAGACGGCTAGTTGGTGTGAAGTTGGGTTGCAACCATTTTTCTTTATGTAGTTGTCCACATGTGTGGGTTTTCTATGTATACCGAATTTAAAGCTATTTTGATCTCTGGTTATAATAAGGTCCAGGAAGGGTAAAGTGTTGTTCTCTTCAATTTCGATTGTGAATTTAATGCTGTTGTCCTGAAGGTTCAACAGTTTCAAAGCGTCTTCTGTTAGTTTCTGTGGTATGATGGAAAAAATATCAACATATCTCCGCCAAAATTTATATATGTGGGGGAAAGCTTTCACTATGTGGACTTCAAGGTGGCCCATATATAGTTCTGCCAGGATGGGGGACAGTGGGCTTCCCATTGCTAGTCCTTTTGATTGTAGTCGCTGACGATGAGGACGAACGCCCTCGAAAACGTTTCCTGTTTTATGTAACTTTAATTAGTGAAGGTGAGTGTATAAAAGTGTGACTCAATCTACATCATGATGAATACTTCACTGTTAATAATGCTTCTGTTTTTAATCTTTAACGAGTAGTAGTACTGTATGTCTGCTGCAAGTACATATGCAAAACATCTGGCATTTGTACTGTTCCAAAACATAAAATACAGGATACAAATAAAAGTAAGGTATAAACATTTCTGGTTTGTTTTTCACATGAATTACTCCTATTTTGTGCCCAGACTAGACTAGAGCTTATGCTCTATCTATAGCTTCAGGTTTGCATGGAAGAGTTGTGGGCAATGAACGTTAACGCTGTAGCTTCTTTCCCCATGTGGGTATCTCCGTCATGTCAATGAATGGCCAAATAGCAATTCAACTATCAAACCACTGGTTTTTATGTGGATCCCACCTAGGTCTTGCAACCATTGCCATGAACATAATTTTGGTGATGAAACGTTTACTTTTGCATTGACATTCTAGGGGCACCTCGTCCACCATGAGGTAGTATGTCCGTTGCATCTTCCTCACACAGAACCACTTCTCGTCTATGTGTGTAACCATACACCATCTTAAAGTTTCCATTAGGTTCCACCATGGATAAGCAAAACTCCAAATGTTCACGTTTCTTTACATCCGTTAGCAGGGGCTTTACTGTGAATGTTCTGTCTTGATTGCGCTTCCCTCTTTCAAATACAGAAACAAAGTTATTGGCAGCATCTCAATAGCACACGCCAAACATCGAATAGCTCCATGTTTGTGCAGATGAGTGTGTATGATTTTGTTCAATTGAACTGAACAGTATGTGCTTACAACCATTCTTTCCTTTTTTCTGAGAACTGACATCAGCATCCAACTTTCCTTGATCATACTGTATTTTAGCATGGTGCCAAATCAACAAAATAGATAAAGGTGTTACTTGAAATTTAAATGCAGCGCCCTTGAGGCACCCTTCTGTAAGTTGCTATCTCTCTTCATCTGTAGTACAAATTAAAGAATGCCATTACGGCATTCAGCTGTCAACTGCTGCAATTTGGGCATTCTACTTACATTTGGCTCTGGTACTAGTCTTTTTGAATTACTTCTACTGGAAAGCCACTGCTGGTGCCAGCTTGATTCCCATTCATGGCAGTATTCTAATACCTGAATAATTTCAATTGTTATTTATAATAGGTAAATTCAATAACAGCCCGCCTTGAAACAATTTGTATGTAATAATTATTTAAATTGTATGCAACAGTCATTTCAAATGACTATTTTTATTGTAAACATATTTTATTAATGTTATGTGAATAGATTACATAATCTAATAATGCAAGAACTGTGAGAGCAATAAGTTTTAGGTTGCTAACAATGAGGTAATTGTGGCAATAATGTGTTTGGAATTTGAAATGTACTGGTCATGATTAGAGTGATGATCCAATCAACAGCAAAGAAAAGTTTTAAGTTAAATGCAGAAATTCTATTGGAATAGAATTAGTCAATCAGAGACTTGCAATACCAAAGCTTATGATTTTGACCGTTGAGGTTATTCAGTTTCTGGCTAGACTTGATAGAGTAAAGATGGAAAAATGTGTTCTCTACGGGTGATTAGTAAAAACAGATATATGCGCTAAGTGAATATATATAAGTTTCTCACAGTTCTTTTAAAAGTGTAGTGTTTTATAATTATGTGCAAGAAAGTGAAAATTTAAAAGTTCAATTCTGTGACGTTTACAATAATTGTCATTACCACACCCTACACAAGATAAATGACTCTTTTAAAGACTGACACAGCCGAGGCAGATTCAAACAATAATATTATGTAAGCATTAAATTCAAACCGACGCTCAAAGCAACTATTAATACATAACTCTTCAAGTTTGCGTAAACATTTATTATGCAACTACAGCAGCAAATCATCTTCAAGATTACGTATTTTTTTTATTACGTTAATCTAATAAGCACCAACATTGAATCTACTTCAAATTGGCGCACGTGGGGTTTTGAAGACAAGAATTTGTGATATATTTTTCAATAATTTTTGTTTTCACTCCACAGTACATGAACAATGATCGCGTTAATGTACGAGAGAACCACAATCACTAATGAAAACATTGGGACCATCAAACCCTTGCACAACAATCCCATGCTTTGAAGTCATTTCTATTCCATATTTTGGAATGGAGGGAACAACAAACACTTTTCAACATAATGGGTAGTTGGAGGGATTTTCTTGAAAATCTTTGTGTTACATCCTTGGAGGATGCTGAACTTAAGTACCAAGTCTGACATTTAACTGACAGTTCGTTTTCAGTTATGCTGCTCACAGACACCACACAAACATTTTTTCTAAAAATGCCTATTGTTTCTTTTTTTGGGAGAGGTGACTCAAAAGATTTCTTTCAGGTGAAATCTTGATACAGAACTTTTAGGTGGAATGCAATACTTTCTCTACTTAGTAAGCACTAGAGAAATGAAAAAGAACAAAACAGTCAACTGTATTGTAATTAACCTGTGAAGTTTTTTTATTATTATCAAATACAAAGCAAAATGCACAAGAATTCATGCACAATAATGCTAAAACGTTCAGCCCTCATAGAATGTTGGTAATTGGTCCTTGAGAATAGTAAATCTCTCAATTTTATCTTTAGTGATGACTCCCAGACGTACTACTCCACCACTGGAACCATCTCGAGACATTGCAAGCGCCAGCGCTAAAACAATGAATATATCAGTTACCAGCATCCTTCTAATATCCACTTTTTAACAAAGTTTTAAAAAAGATCATGAGTTAGTTTGAATGGATAATGTCTGTGCTTACGAGTGTATCTTTGCAAATTAGGCTAGTTCTAAGATTTCCATTATAAATGCTATTGTGATATACATCTCGTAGGCAAGACATTGGTTTTGATAGAAAAATCTTTAATTTTATTGAAAATATAAAATGCATTGTTCATACTCACTATTGGTTACCAATTCCATGCATTTTTGTTTGGTCATTCCAAGCTTGAAATTTGCATCAACATAGCCATAAACATAAGTACTGCCTGAACCTCCAATAGCCAAAGATTGTCTTACACACATTCCCCCTATAGGCACAGAATAAACCTGCAACAAAACATTTTTAGAAATAAAAATCAGGTAGTCAATAACCTATACGGCTCTCATCTCACAAATTTTCTACAAAGTTTAAAAGAATTGACATTTAAGACAGTATAGTAAAATACAGCACTAATTCTTTGTAGCCAATTCTAGTTGTTTATGGGAAAGGCTTGTTCAAACAGAAATTTTAATTTAAAAATCTGATATGTTACACTCACATGACTTTCTCTACTCTTGTACAAACTATTTTTACAAATGCTTATTCTTCATGTTAATCGAGATGTTAATCCTATTGCTAATGCAAGGGGAATTGGTAGGCTTTAAGCGATAGTCAAATATTTTAAGAGTTGGTTGCTATGTGGAGCATTCTATTCTCTTTGCATTACCAGGACAAACAAAAAAAAAAAAAAAAAAAAAAAAAAAAAAAAAAAAAAAAAAAAAAACCCAATTGAGAAAAAGTCAAAGTATTGGAAAAATTTAAGGGAATAACAAGCAATATCTCGAAAATGTTTCACTCAACAAAAAAAATATATATGACATAAAGTGTATATTTTAATGTGATCTACATTTTTTGTGTAGTAAAATTTTGTCTATCTCTTATGGCTTACCAATTCTGCAAACGTCGTTCACAATGAACACTTTTGGAGACATTCCCAGAAAATTCAAGATATACATTTTATTTGTCATGAAAGTATCTTAAATATATGTTCACAGACACACACACACACACACACACACACACACACACACACATGGACATGTTTCCAAAAATACTTTTTTTGGATTCAGGAGGCCTCAAAACATGTATTTCCGGTGAAATCTCGGTATCAAATTTTTGGGTGGAATACAACACTTCTGCTACTTATTATATGTAGTAGAGAAAGTAAAACTTTGTACCTGGGCAAAGATTACTGTCTAATGAAGGATGCCAAGCCATCCATATACATAGTTCAGCAGATATAGCCACCTTGTTTGTCTTCACAAATACAAAGAGAATTATATTATATTAAGCCATGAGTCGGCAAATTGGAGATTGCAACTGCAGGAATGGTGAGATCAGGAAGCGCAACCTGGCATGCACTGATGCACGGTTTAAAGAAGGAGGTTTTGGAAGCCGCAGTGGCGATTTAACATAAAGGAACTTCTCTAACAGACGTTTAATTTTATACAGTAAAAGCTGTCTTCAGTGGAATTGGATGGGGCTTTTTAACATTTCTGTTAAAGACAGGCCTAGGCTATTCACAAAATTAAACCATAAACATACAACTATTCTCACCTTTTAAACACAATGATTTATTTGGTAATACACAGAAGAATAGCCTGTCTCGTCGCTGTTTGCTATGTATTCAGGTTCATATCCTTAGATTATTGAAGGTAGTTTTGCAATTCAATCAGTGATGGTTCACCACAAATTTCGTTAAAACTATCTGATGTCTTTTGCGGAAATTCTCCAACCATCCATTAGATACTTTGAATTCAGTCTTATCCAGTTTTTCAACTACTTTTTAGAATATTCCTGTAACATAGGCCCCGATATGCGGTGATGTTTGCCTAACACTAACAAACCACTCCCACACTATTTCATTAATGTGCTGGTTTTCAGTTTTCTTAAATTCTCTCTTTATTTTTCCATTAGAACAATTTTACCACTGCTTCAAAATTTCTGTTTTCTTCTTTAGAATCTCGTAAACTTGAGTTTTGCCTACGTTGAACATCTTCATGATTTGCTTTACACTCAATTTATCATGTCCACTAGCATAAATCACTTCACTCTCGTGTTAAGATCTAGCACAACTCTTGTTTGCGAAGCCATGGTGACTACTGCTGAACTAAATCATCACCTATGTAAGTTTAGAGGACCACTGTTAAGAGCTGACAAGTCATTAGAGCAGGAAATGGAAAGGGAAGAGACATCAATAAAATACAATCAGCCGTGCTTATTGTTAACTTAACTATGCAGCAAAGAATGAGTGTGACAGGTTTTTCAATATTCCGACCGTATTAGCGCACTCCCCTCCAAGACTGGCCAGGTCATGTTTCAACTTAAACATCACGTACTTAGAGCAGACAACGCAGACTTTCACAATGTGCCTGAAAATGATCTAAACTCTGCATTCCAGAACTGGAAAGTTTCCATTATAATGTGTACTTTGATTTCAGTTGTCTGCGTAAGACAGTTTCCGTTTAATAAAGGGTCTGTTGAAGGCACATTTAACTGTATATACAGACTAAGAAGATTTTAAAATTAATTTCTCATCCTATTCTTTACTTCATCTGGAGCATTACAGTTTCGCATACATGTAATGTACATTTATAAGTATTGATATCCAACAGAGCTCGTAGGATTTTATCTGTCAATCACAATCTGCTCTTAGATTTCAATATCTTCAGTTTAGATAAAATAAAAAAAAATTGCTCGCACATATATGTTGAGCCAGTTGATTATATGTGCAGCAAATAAATGGAGAGACAGAAATGTTGCCGTATGAAGTTCTCTAAATAAATCTAAACCAGCCTTATTTTGTAATTGTGATTTCAAAATTGTGTTTGTAAATTTGCAACCTCAATTTGTAATTGTAAACCATTAACCTTTCATTAACCTTGGACGAAATTTCCAAAGAAATATTTTCTCCCAAATGTTTAATTCCATAGGTTTTTGTGCCTGCTTGATAAGTGATTAAGTGTCCTCAATGTCATGTCCCTGTATCCAAAAATGTGCTGCAACTGCTGATTTTTCTTCTTCCCTGGATTTGATGTTTCGAAAATGTTCCTTAAGCCTCGTTTCTATGTTACACTTAGTTTGACCAATATAGATTTGTTCACAATCCTTGCAATCTACTCTATAAATCCCGGATTTTTTATTAGCTGGCATCTTTTCTTTTTGGTTTGCATTTATGAGGAATTTTATGCTGAATTTATTTTCAGGGATGAGTGCCACATTAATATCATTGAATTTGTTATGTGCCCATGGGTGAATTTCGACATCCCTATGGACAAAAATTTGATTACACTTGTAGAACCACCACTAGAGGGACGAGACATCTATAACCATCAGAGGAAAGCCAACCAGTTGCAATCAGCTGACGATGAGGAAGTGATTCCTCGAAACTAGTTCTGAGGTATTGAACCTACTTTAGTGAAATTGTATATTTGCAACCATTTCTATATATTATATAGAAAATCATTGTTCACTGTTTTGAAGTCACGAAACTTTGTGCCTCCAAACTACTCCTTTACTGACTAATTTTGAAGATTTAGAAGCTAGTAATAGTGATTGTCATAATTTAAAATAAAGAGAGTTGAAGGTTCTTCAACTCTCTTTATTTAAAATTACTCTTTTACTTTCTCTATCTTGTACAGTAAGTAGGGGAAGTATTGTAATCCACTCCAAAAATTGAATAGAAATTTCACCGGAAATATATGCTTTCAGAAACCCCTGAACCCAAAAAAAGCATTTTTAGAAAAAGATCTGTGTGTGAACACAAAAATGAAGTGTCAGATAAATATCAAACTTGGTATTTTAAGTTCAGTATCTTCCAAAGATGCGACATGAAGATTTTCAAGAAAATCCCCTGTCCCCAACCACCCTTTACATGGAACTTTTTTTGAAATGTTTGATTTTCTAAAAGAAATACCTTATATATTAACAACATTTACATACAAATAAGATGTTTGTTGAATTTTCTAGAAATAGCCAATGAATTCCTCTTCATTCGGAAGGAATTTTCTGTAATGTATAATTTTGTATAATTTAACTGGTAAACTTTAAGTGATAAATGAAAAGTACAACATAAAAATGTACACCTGTTTAAAATACATAATTTATTCCAAATAAACTTTTTGTGGCATAGCCATTTCTGAGATATCTGATACTAATGGTTCGAATTGTTTCTTTGCTGGTTATTCTCTTAAAGTCCTGTCAACACTCAGTTATTTCTTGTGATTGCGTGGAAACAGTATGAAATTTTATGGCATCCAGCTCGCAAACATTTGACTATTGCTGTTCCCTTTGTATCTATAACGAAATGTGCAATGTAGCTATTTCTGCAAATGCTTATTTGGATTAAAATGAAGTAAATAGAACATTAAGCTTTAGTAAGAATAGTTTGTATACCCACTTACAAACGATAGAGGCTAGTGAGCATATCACATCAGATTTTTAACTTTTCCTAATATACCCACATATTTAATTAAATTAGATTCCACAACATTATTGAGAGACTGCAGGCAAGGGAACTGTTTTTCAAGTAGATTTGACTTCTACATATCAATCTTCGTTACAAAGATTCTGCCATATACATATACAGTATGTTTTGACCGTTTCCTTAAAGCCAACAATTCAACTGATTTAAATGCTCACATATACCACACAGGAAAGCCAAATCACCTATCCAATCTTTGTTTCGAAGTCTGGTAATTACCCTAAAATGAAACAAATATTAATGATCTGAGTAGCCAAGTGAGTTTGTGTATACACTTTAGATAGTAACATTAACCTGATGTAATATGTACTCGTAAATCATATCATACATCTTGAAAAATTGTTTTAGCATTTTCTCTTGACTAAGCCATTGCACTTTTGTGTAATACACCACATCCTCCGAATGAACTTTAAAGCAGGCTTTGAAATAAATTAGACTTAATACTATTTATCGTTAATAACATTTTTCATGTGCATTACTTTGGCACATAAAATCATCTGATTATGAGACAGTGAAATGTAGTAGGTTCTCCATAGCGCCCAATTCTTGTAAATGTTTTAATCTGCCTATCAAACCTTTCTTTCCTTTCCTACCATACTGCATGCTCTATTTGTTACAACTGATATCACGTTTCTGAAGTTTAAATTTTTCTTTTCTAATGAACTACTTTTCTCATGCTGCCCAAAATAAATCCTCTCCTGTAGTATGTTCTGCAAGGGGTATAATATCACGTAAATATTCGTGAAGTGATAATTCCTCAGTCAGTTACTCTTCCAATAACTATTACTACATGGACTGTGTCATTAATGTCTGTACTTTCACCGACAGCAATAGATATAAATTTATATAATTTGGATTCTACTTCGTAACCGATCAATGTTGCAACATGGTTTATTCTACTTTGAATTGATGTTGTTAAAACAATTGCACTGTTCAGGGCACATGACATTACTGTGCGGTGCAAATCTCTTGATGTTTTGTGACAAGCAATATGGAGTGACGGCGCAGTTGCCAAACTTCACTTCGCTTTGTCAGAACGTTACCCATTTGTTATAAATACCATCGCAATGTTCACTTAAAAACTACAAGAACAGAGAGAATAATAGAAATGTAATACACAAATATAGAAATAAAAACCATACCTTTCTATGTGTCCTTTGTTATTTAAGTGGCACAGCTAACGGCATCTCCTTTTTCGCTTTACACACATGTGAAACAGTTGGTATACTTAATGAGAACGCCTCAGCTTAAGTTCTTGACATTTCACGAAGTAAAGATTTTTTGCAATTTTCTTCGTTGGCATACTTTTTAAATAAATTATACACACTGAAGACAACAACCCTAACCTTATTGCTGGTGCTACTTGGCTTACTAAGCAACAATTTCATGAAAGAGTTAACTTTATAAATGCTAAGACAAAGCCAACAACTGAGTAGCTATACAGCAGTTGAATTCACAACTGAGTCACTTAACCTTCAATTAAGCCAGTAAAAAGTACACCAACAGTATGTTTGTTTTGTTAATGTTTTAACAGTATGTTTATTGTGTCAATGGTGCAATGAATTCCATTGTTGATGCTCCTTAGAGAATGTGATGATTCTACTAGTCTGCATTTTAAAACTTTTTGTCAGATGATTTGTTAAAAGCAGGTGTTCTTGAATCAAGGTTTTATGCTGATTCCAGAAATAACTTTCGTTTTTTTTTCTATCACGTCAGGTTTTTACACAAAATAAGTAATGTTTTGACAATTTTACTAATGAGCGTAGAAAAGTATTCAAATACCATTTCACACAAGGTAAGTTTTTATTCAAGAAACATCTCAAGAACTACCCTAATTTATTTCATGACTACATTTTAACAAAACAAGAAGCCAAAGTGTTTCATTTAATTTTTTTCAAACTTTCTCTTCTTTGACTTCCTTGCAGATCCTTGAACATCCTCAACATTCAACAGTAGTCGGCCATCATAGTTTCATTCCATCTCCCCTGGTACCTCCTCTCCATTTCCTTAATATCTTGGAGAAAACGTTCACCCTGCTCTTCTGCTCTTCACTATAATGTACCAGATTTTTTGAAAAGTAGTCGATATGTGAATGCAGAAAATGCACTCATGTTACAACCCATCTTCTTGAAATTTTCCAACATTGTTTCGACAATGGCCTTGTAATTAAGATCTTTGTTATTGCCTAAGAAGTTCTCAGTATCTGATCAGAAGGTGGTCCATGCTTCTATTTCTCTCTCAAAATCTTCATCCTTCATCAATTTCTTTATTTGAGAACTAACAAAAATTCCAGCCTTTGTCTTGTGTAATGAAGGGAAATTTCTTGGAAAGGTACTTGAAGCAGGTTCCATCCTGTGGTAGAGCCCTTACAAATTGCTTCATGAAGCCCAATTCATGAAGCAATATCTTTATATCTCTATATTTTTGAAGTGAAATTGTGAAAAAACTGTATGTGATAGTAAAAGCAATTCTGAAATCAGCATAAAAAGGTGAGTCAGAATCACTTACTAGTGTTCTCGAGGAAGAGAATTCTTGATGTTCTTTGCTTAATGTTCTGAGTTCTTTATATGGTTTGTTGTAGTAGTAATGCATTTCAAGTAAGGAGGTGTTGAATGTTTTAAAAAGCCAAACATGCTCTTCTGATGTAAAGGATACGTGCTTGGTTCTACGACTCGGCATTATGCACATCGGTTTTCCAACGGTATTATTCCGTGAAACAAAAACATACATGACATTTATTAAAAAAATGGCTTCACGTATGGTTTTGTAGAGCTGCGTCAGAGGGCTTTGAAAATATTTTCATGACAAGTTTGTATCTGTATTAGACAACCTTGTGGGATAACTATTTTCTAAATTTATTTTGGACATGGAGAATTGCGCATTATTAAGTGATAATTATGTCTATGACAACAATATAAACAATAACTACAACAGCAATGGAGTTATTACTATTACAAGCATAACTACAACTAAAGTCTCTGTTTGAACATCATGCACAATAATTGTAAATTAATGGCGAACCATTGGCTGTAAAAATATGATTCTTTTTTTGTACTTGTTCAGGAAAATGTCGCCTCTTATCCTAGCTACTTGTTGCTTTTCTGAAATATGATTGCATGCACATAATACTGCAATTAAGAGTTTTACCAGCGGCGAGATTTACTGTCTGTATGAGGCAACGTTGCACTGCTACCACTCACTAGAGCCGTATTTGTGGACATGCCTCAAACATCAAGAGATTTGGATTGCATAATAGCTGCCTTATTAAGACAAGTTTTAATAAACTGCCCATCAGCATAAGGTTTGAGTGATTTCGCTATTTCTAATGCAATGACAAAACTGGCTAGTAATTCTCTTTGTTTCACTGTTTTCGTTTCATTTTCTGCAGCACATGTGTTACCCAAACTCTCAGCTTTATGTTACTGCAATTGATTTGCACACACAAGTCCTGAAAGTCAAATGGATAATACTGATTACTTATGTCCTTTAAGGTTTTATAAAATGAGTGTACTTTGTAATCCACTTCTTCACTACACAATGAAGATTCATTGAATATTTAAACTTTATTAAATTTAAGGAATAAGATTTGTTTTACAATAGTCTTTCAAAATAACCAAGTATGTCCTACAAGCAAATGCTGTGCTTTTGAAACATGTTCAATTAATTTTAGTGTAGTATACTTGTAGGGAAGTTTTAGTGTTTTCACAGACTCGAGATTCAATTAAATTAAATCATTGTTTCGCTTCACTATTTCAAATTTCTGAATAACACAATTACTCTAGACCTAATATAAAACCACTCCCCAAAATATGTTTGCCAAACACCATATATCATTAAGAAAATCAGGGTAAAAGAACTATTTGAAAGTAATCTTGCGAACGCATGCATAGCAACAGTTAATGAAGGGAACAAGGTAAGCGAGTCACAAAATGATGGGAAATATGCCACTCACCCTTCTTGTTCTTTGGAAAGACTTTCTGTGGTCACCAACCAATATCAAAGAGACATACAGGGGTTATGTATTCTGCTAATGTGCAAAAACAAACCAGTCTTTTTCCCAGTGTGTCTCATTCCTACATCCAAACTATTACAGTCTTTGAATCAAACCAACCCCATGATACTGAGAATTTTTCTTTCACCACTCTGTGAAAAAAGTTAATGAAACAACACTAACGGTAAAACAGGCACCACAAAACCCTTTTCATATGTTTATATTTTATATAAATCATGAAGATGTTTAACTAGTTTTAAGTTATTCATGCACACAAAAAATATGTACACAGCACAAAACGGAACAATAGTCTGAAGTGGATGGCTTTAAAATTCCATATTGTCACGTGCTAAGTTGTGACACTGGGGGGAATAGCTAAATGATGGATTGCTGAGGTAGAGACAATTATTAAAACGCTTGGCTAGAGCAATCTGACTATATTTGGAAGTTAGTCTTGGATTATGCAATAGTTGGGTTTACAGAATGAGGGGGAAGCACGGTACACATTATCATTAACAGTTCTCTTACCTTAGGAGATATCTCGTCGTGGATGAGGAGAGCCAATACTCAACATGACTTAGCCACTAGTGGTGCCAAGTGAATCCATTCAGTGAGCGGCCGTCGACGGGTACCATAGCGGTCCCAGCCAAGTTACAACACAAAGTCCCTGTGAGCAGAGCTTGAGTACTTGCTTATATAGAGTTGAAAACTCTAGAGGGATTCATTCTAATATTGTGGCAGCTATTACCAAATATGGCCTGCCAATGCCCTGGAAAATGTGTAGGCTTAAGGCTTTCCAAGGATCATGTGATCCACAGGGTGCAGTAAAACGCGTAGTCCTAAGGAAATGATGGCATAGTGAAATCCTTTTGAAATGTCAGAGAAGTGGCAAACCACTGTTTCCTGTCATATATACAACTTACTAAGACTTGAGCAAAATTAATAAATATAAATATGGTTCTATTTGAATTTAGAAAAACTTGTGACCGGCTAATAAAATAATGCCAATTGATATAAAATAATAAACATAATATGGATCTCCTCAGTCACCTTCATATTGCGAGCAGGGTTGCTAGACATCCCGGGTTTGTGCTACCCGTCCTGTGTTGCGGACAGTTCCTATCTGGGATGGTAATTGTCCCATATTTTTGAGTATTTTGAAAGAAAGGGAAGGGAAAAAATGCTTTCATCTCTGGAAGTTGCTACAACTGACTGCTATATTTCTTTATACTGCAAAAAGTAATTCTGGTAGGTTTTACTCTGTTGTAACAATTGACAGTCGATACTGACTTACTTACAATTGATTATCTACAAATTTGAAGATTTCTGGGGGCTGGTCAGCCTAACAGATATAATGCGTAATAATTAACAACTGCTGTGCCCATCAACAATGAAGGGTATTTCTCAGAAGCTTATGAGTGAACATGAACATGTAGTTATTTTGTTGGAAAACAGGAAGTAAATTAATAAGAATTTAAACGCAAAGGTGATTATGTTCAAAAAATCTAATGTGTTACACTCACATGATTTCTCTACTCTTGTATACAAACTATTTTTACAAACGTTTATTCTCCATATGCTTCATGTTAATCTTATTGCTAATTTTCTTGTAGATGCAAGGGGAATTGGTAGGCTTTAAGCGATAGTCAAATGTTTTAAGAGCTGGATGCTATGTGGAGTATTCCATTCTTTTTGCATTACCAGGACCAAAAAAAAAAAAAAAAAAAAAAAAAAAAAAAAAAAAAAAAAAAAAAAAACAACTAGTTCCCATTTGAGAAAAAGTATAAAGTATTGGAAAATTTAAGGGAATAACAAGCAATATCTCAATAATGGTTCACTCAACAACAAAAAATGTATATGACATAAATTGTGTATTTTAATGCGATCTACATTTTTTGTGTACTAAAATTTTGTCTCTCTGTTATGGTTTACCAGTTATGCAAAGGTCGTTCACAATGAAGAAGACTTTTGGAGACATTCCCAGAAAATTCAAGATATACATTGTATTTGTCATAAAAATGTCTTAAACATATGATACTTAAATAAAAATCGTTAAGAGCCATTTTTGAGAAAATTAAAATTTTCGATAAATGTTCCATGTAAAGGGTAATCTGGGGTGTAGGTATTTTCTCGAAAACCTTCGTGTCGCATCTCTGGAAGATACTGAACCTAAATACCAAGTTTGGTGTTTATCCGACTGTTCGTTTCTGAATTATGCTGTTCACAGACACACACACACAGACGGATGTGTTTCCAAAAATGCTTTTTGTGAATTCAGGGAGCCTCAAAATATATATTTCTGGTGAAATCTCGGTATCGAATTTTTGGGTGGAATACAATACTTCCCCTACTTACTATACGTAGTAGAGAAAGTAAAAATCATAGAAAGTTGGTTTTCTTTTGTAAGAATTAGTGAATCGAAACTGAATTTAGTGATTGGTTAGTATGCAATGGTGATAAATACAAAGCATTCTGTAAATTTTGCCAACATACGCATCTTCCCCACTTCAGATACTTGGCAACCCTGATCATGGGAAACAAATGAATATACTTATAGAATTGTTACTATTTGAACAGTGAAATATTAGTTCCTCTGCACCTAGATTTTTCAACTGACATTGTGATACTAACCTCAATCAGGAAAATTGGATGGCAATAACTATGTATAAGTGTAACTAATTGTCTGCTAGTGATACAGCGATGGTTAGACAAAAGTGCACATTGAACCCAAGTTTATATTTAGGCAAGTGCACATAACGTGATTCAAGTTGCTATTAATGAATTGTAATGGCCAATGTATGTAACTAGTAGTTGGCTCTAGGCAGCTGAAGGGCTGCACCATTTGTGTCAAAATATGTGGTTGCTTTCTATGAAGTAATTATGATAGCAGATGAGGCTTGCTGACAGTGTTTGTTTTAAGTCAAAGGAAAAGTCTGCGGCCTAAAATTTATAGGAGTTAAACTCTGCTGGTAAAATCAAGGGATACAGTAGAATCTCGTTAGCACGTTTTTGCAGGGACCTAAGGATTTGGATGTCATAGGCGGGAAAACGTGTTAACGAAAATGCAAAATATGCAATTTAAGAACATAGTTATATAATAAAATCTAATAATTACTACGTCTCCATGGGTAATTGAAATCGATTTTGAGTACAATCCGTGTTGAATTCAATGTGTGTTCAAATGGATTTGGATACACAAAGCCTGAGAATAAATAATTCAAGCTTTTATGTTGGTCAACTTGGATTTTTGAGGTTATGAATGTTTTTGAGAAAATAAATTGCAAACTATGGAAGCAACGAGAGTGGCTTTGCTGTGCATTTTATTGCACATGTGATAACAATTTCCGCTAAAAAAGAAAAACAAATTATGAGCATGCATCATGTTACGAGTGCAATAGGCGAATGTATCTTTGGCGTATTCAATATGATTTGAATACGGTGTTTCCATGCAACAAATTTCGTTCTGGTCCTCTTCTGATCCTATTTTCCAAGAGGAAAGTTTTGTTTTTGCATTTTTCCCTTCTTTAAAAGCAAGCATGTTTCATATTTGGATTGTGATCTATTTCAAGGATTTTCAGTTTTTCACTATTGGTTATTTACTACACTTTCTTTTTTTCATTGCAAATGAAAAGTTAAAATACAATCTACGTATGTTTGGTCAACACTCAACAGTAGAAACTATCGTTGGCGTTTACTACGCCAAGGTAAAACATTCTCTATCCTGCCCACACAAATACTTACATACATGCATGTGATTGGCTGCCGGTATTGACCAAAGTAGCCAATGAGGACGTCAAACTTTGAACGTCTTAAGCGCCTACTCCCACTGGACCGATCAATGATTGACCAAAACAGTGAATAACGAGTCAAACTTCAAACGTAGTAAGTGGGACCGGGAAAACGCACTAAGCAAACATTATTTATTACATTTGGTGATTTGGTACCAGGACTTTTATAATTGAATGTAATACACGGGAAAACGTGTTAATGAGGAACGTGCTAACGAGATTCCACTGTATAACATTCTATTTTGTTCTTAATGTGTTTACTTGATGAAGTTTAACAAACCTGTCCACCCTTCCTCTTGTCCCATCCTGCCACAATCATGCCAGCCATCAGGGAATCTCGGTAGTTATAACAAAGCTCACGGAAAACATTTGCTGCGGCTTGTACCAGAGGAGGTTCTCCAGTCTCATTCCTTTAATTTAACACATGCAAGAGATAAATTAGTGCAAGCCAGTTCAAACAATAGTTTTATGAAATATCTATATACATTTTCAGGTAATATGTTATTGTATCATATTTTACCAGCCAAATTAGAAAACAAAGTTTATAAATAATGAACTGCATTTACCAAGACTATTCCACTAATAAAATACCATAAATCATATAAATAATAATAATGCCATATTTCTAAAAACAAATGAAATTTGTTTATATTTCACAGTTAACCTTTGTTTTGTGAGCTGATGAATTTGAATAGAGAACATTTCGGGGCTACGATTTTAAGTCTTCATTAAGCGTAAACAATGTAAAGATTAGCTTAGAAAAGCATTTGATGAAGAATTTCCCATCTAAGGCAACAATTTATTGGGCATTGGTAGGAGTCAAATCCAAAACATTTTACATTAACAGTTACACTTGAGAAAAATTTTTTGTCGATGGATTCTACATAAACTGACTCCCGATCAAAAACAACTTTGCATTGATTCGCGTTATGAATGTCTGATTCCTAATGGTCTCCTCACACTGTAATGATTACATTTCTGTAGGCACAAGCAACTGGTAAATGTGAATTTGTGATACTAGAAATACATTGCCTTCGTGCATGGTGCTGCATTGTCATATTTACTTTACAAACACAGAATAGAAACAAAGCTATTCGAGTTTCTCTTTCATATTATATATATAGTCAAATGTTGTTACAACAAATTTCTGGAGACTTTGAAATTAATTTTGTTGCATGAAACTTTGTTAAATTGTTTATTAATATTTTTATCTTAAGAGGGTCAAAATTGCAACTTTTAAATAGTGTACCTGTACACTTAATATGAGGCAGTATTTTTAACACTTAAATGATTTTGGTCTAATTATATAATATATAAATTCAATAACAGCCCGCCTTAAAGCAATAGTGTATAATATAATACAAAAAAATATGTATGTAACAGTCATTTTATTAATGTTTATATTATTATGTACATGTATTACGTAATTTACTAATATAGGAGCTGTGGGAATAATAGGTCAAAAGTAGCTAACAATGAGGTAATAATGAATTAGAAAGCATAATGATGCTACTGGTAATTCTTGGAGCAACAATAAAGTAATTTTTGAGACAGTTTATAAAATAGCCAATCAACAACCAGAAAAAAGCTTAAGCTAAATAAAAGTATATGTTCTATTGGAGTAGCATTAGGCAATCAGAAACTGAAATGGAGCAAACTTTACAAATTCAGAAGTCAGTTGCTAGCAGACAACGCTCCTAATCGGACGCAAGACACATCTTCGAGAAGTTTAATACATATTCAGTGTGAGATAAAAATAGTTTACGTGTTAAAAAGTACAAGTAATTAATAAATAATCTCAGAGCTCTCTCTATATCAGTGAAGTGTTATTTAAATCGTGTCAAGGATTAATAAAAGGAGTGAAGTAAAAAAATTATAATCTGTGTAAGCCTGCATTCTTCAGCTGCACCACGCCTTGTTAAGAAATTCATGTCTCTACAAATTAATACTGACGCAGCCGAGGCAAACATAAACATTTAAAGAAACAGTCAAATTACAAAGTTAATATTTTTAAAACTTGGGGCGAAGGCTACCGGAAACATTTTTTTTAACATACGTACGGTTGCAACTACTTAAAGTTCGGCTGCCCAACATTCGAAATGCAATACAACTCCTTTCTCAAATAATATACTATTTTTTAAAATGTAATATGTAGGTATTAGGAAACAATACAGTTCGAAATTAGTTACTAAGTAATGTTTCATATTTAAAGCATTAAACTTGGCAAAACTACATAATATATGGTAAATTTATATGCTATGTAACATATCCTATAAATGTTTTCATTTTGAGAAAAAGTCTGCAATTTTTTTCTATACAGAAAACTTTACAATTGATTCTTCCAAATAGTTTACAATGTAACTTACACTTTTTTCATGTTTTCAACTTGTTTAAAATTTCAAATTTTTCTTTTAGATAAAACTGCTTTCTTTTACTTTCTGTTACTGTTTTGGTGACAATGTTTAATCCAGACTTGCTGAGCACACTGTAATTCCCATCTTACATAGGTCAAACCATATGAGAAAGAAATAAGCATACAAAACAAAAATTACCAGTTAACAGTATGTTTTAAACAGACTGCCAGACTATGAAATTTGATTGGACAAAGCAGATCTTTTATGACAAAAGCAGCAATGAAAACATATTGTCAAGGATGAACAAACACTTTTTGAATCAGGAAAAGATCTGTTAATAGTTCAGTAAGTCGAGAAAATTTAAAAAATTTGTTCAATTGGTTATATATTCATGAAGGGAAATAATCTATTATTTTCCCTATATGTACTGAGATTTTTGTTGTACCGACAATTGTACGATTGAAATAATTTAACATAAGACGCTTATGGAAATATAAAGCGGGATTTCAGTCTTTTTTTCTTTGAACCGAAATACATTAAAGTTGCATTCGTTAAAGCGGTATTTGACTATATACGCACGCATTATGAATACCACGATCATTAAAGTATAGGATTATATTCAACTTTCATAAAAGTACAAATATTCGTGCATTATACTGAACACATAATCTGTAAGCACAGAGAAGAACTAGGCTGCACTGTGCCTTAAGTAAAACGTTGAAGATGAAAACCACTGAAAAGTGCATTATTTCAAATGTGTTTTGTAAGCTTTGTCAAAAGTATCTGAAATTAGAAATTGATATGGTGAATTTGTCAGCACATTTGGTGCTGAAATTAGAAATTGATATGGTGAATTTGTCAGCAAATTTGGTGCCAAACTTTAATGCTGCATGCAGTAAAGGAGAATACATTCAGGCTAGCTGTCAAAAGCTTATAAAACACGCAAACGTAAGAAAGCCTGTAGTGGAAGCTGAATATGATGAATCTTTACAAAGTGTTGTAAATAATGACTCTAATTTATCCAACTTTAAGAAAACTAGTTTCACATTATTTTCCATGGGAGAGGCATCTGATTTGTGAACAGAAGTAGAAAACTAATTTTGATCATTAGAATATACGGTTGTGGCATAGGAATTACGGGCAAGAAAGGTGTAAACTATGAATATAGGAATGTCATTTTGCCAATTGTTGGGCTGCTTTAAAGTGGTTTTCTTTTAGGAAGGCCGATGGACTTAAACAAAGAGATATCTGCATATCCGTCAGAGACTACCAAATAACATTCCTCATGTCTGCGCAAATTGGTAACACAGTTTGCAACAATACATCCATTACTTAATTACTGCTCAGTAATTTATTGCCACTGTCTGTTTGCAGTACAAAATATAACAAACATTTTGGGAAGATGAAGTGTAAAAAAATTCTGATGTGCTACACTCACATGACTTTCTCTACTCTTGTACAACCTATTTTTAAAAACGTTTATTCTCCATATGCTTCATGTTAATCGAGATATCGAGATGTCAATCTTATTGCTAATTTTCTTGTAGATGCAAGGGGAATATGGTAGGTTATAAGCGATAGTCAAATCTTTTAAGAGTTGGTTGCTATGTGGCGCATTCCAATCTCTTTGCATGTCCAGGACATAAAAAAAATGAATAACGAATTTGAGAAAAAGTATAAGTATTGGAAAATTTAAGGGAATAACAATCTCGAAAATGGTTCACTCTACAAAAAAAATGTATACGACATAAATTGTGTATTTTAATGCGATCTACATTTTTTGTGCAGTAAAATTTTGTCTATCTCTTATGGTTTACCAGTTATGCAAAAGTCGTTCACAATGAAGAACACTTTTGGAGACATTCCCGGAAAATTCGAGATATACATTTCATTTGTCATGAAAATATCTTAAACATATGATATTTTAATCAAAATGGTTAGAGCCATTTTTGAGAAAATTAAAATTTTCGAAAAATGTTCCATGTAAAGGGTAGTCTGGGGTGGGGGTATTTTCTTGAAAACCTTCGTGTCGCATCTCTGGAAAATACTGAACCTAAATACTAAGTTTGGTGTTTATCCGACTGGTCGTTTCTGAGTTATGCTGTTCACAGACAGACATGTTTTCAAAAATGCTTTTTTTGGATTCAGGGGTCTCAAAACATGTATTTCCGGTGAAATCTCGGTATCGAATTTTTGGGTGGAATACAATACTTTCCCTACTTACTATACGTAGTAGAGAAAGTAAAAAAAGCACTTTAAAACATGTAGGATAAAGACAACTGTATCGTACTAACTCAACAGCATAATTAAATCTGATTGTTTGGAGCTAGTGGGCATTACCACTGGCACTTCACATTAAAGGCTATTAGCCTTAGTATATGAAAGCTGCTTTAGGTATGTAAAATTTTCATCTTGCAGTTTTGTGATATCTGATACTGGTAAACCCTCAGCTTCTCATAAGTTTCTGTATAATGCAGTGGAATCTCATTAGTACGTCTTTGCAGGGACCTAAAGATTTGGACATCTTCGGCGGGAAAACATGTTAACGAAAATACAAAATCTGCAATTAAAGAACATAGTTATGTAATAAAATCTAATAACTACTACGTCTCCATGGGCAATTGAAATAGATTTCAAATACAATTTTTATACTGAATACAATCCGTGTTTCCATGTTAAATTCAGTGTGTGTTCAAATGGATTTGGTTACACAAAACCTGAGAATAAATAATTCAAGCTTTTATGTTGATCAATTTGGATTTTTGAGGATATGAATGTTTATTTGAAAATAAATTGGAAGCAACAATAGTGGCTTTGTTGTGTTTTATTACACATATGATAACAATTTCCGCTAAAAAAAGAAAACAAAATTATGAGCGTGTATCGTGTTACGAGTACAATAGACGATAGTATCTTTGGCGTATTCAATATGGCAGGTGTTTCCATGCAACAAATTTCGTTCTGATTCTATTTTCCAAGAGGAAAGTTGTGTTTTAGCATTTTTCCCTTCTTTAAAAGCAGTTTCAATCAATTTAGGTTTACTAACAATCGTGTTTAAGGTTGGCGGAGGAATGTTTAACTTTAGCACTATATCCACATGTTTCATGTTTGGAGTGTGATCTACTTCAAGGATTTTCAGTTTTTCAGTGTTGGTTATTTACTGCACTTTCTTTTTTCCATTGCAAATAAAAAGTTAAAATACAATCTACGTATGTTTGGTTAACACTCAACACTATCGTTGGTGTTAAAGCATTCTCTATCCCGCCCACATAAATCGCGTCACACAAATATTTACATACATGCATGCGATTGGCTGCCAGTTTCCACCCCGTGACCAAGGAAGCAAATGACGGCATCAAACTTTGAACGCGTTAAGCGCCTACTCCCACTGGACCGACCAAGGATTGGCCAAAACAGCAAATGAGGATGTCAAACATCAAACGTAGTAAGCGGGATCGGGAAAACACACTAAGCAAACGTTATTTATTACATTTGGTGTTTTGGTACCAGGACTTTTATAATTCAACGTAATAAACGGGAAAACATGTTAATGAGAAACGTTCTAACGAGATTCCACTGTATACACTTTAAAAGTAACAATACATTTCCAGCATTGAAACTAAAAATGTGGGCATCTGAAGCAAGAAGCAAAAATCAGAAAGTTCCAAAACACGCTGTTCTTTGACAATACAAACATGTTAGCCCTGTAGTCCATACAAATGCGTGACTATTTCCCCAATTACAGTTTCCTGCAGAGCAATACTATTTGCCACATATGCCTAACCTTTAAAGTAAGATAAGAAAAAATGTTATTTTTATAAAATAATAAATACACATTACTGGAAGAAGTACACCTATGTATATCCCAACCTTGTATAAGCCATGCCCACTGCAAAGAAATTCTCCAACCTAACTAGTTTAAAGACGAGGAGGGTAAATATATCACTTTTGTAGGAGGTGATAAATTTTAACAATTGCTCAGCAAATCCTAGCTCTGGTTGACTGACATCTAAAAATTCTTACATATATACAGGGCTATTCTATAATTTTCTGGTTAAGACTTCACCACAACTCTTTTAAGATCAAGAAGCACTGGTGGTGGTGATCATAATTTTCTTCCTCTCAAGTTGTTGTTGCTGTTACAATGTTACAGAATACCAAATAGCGTGTAGCAATTGATTAGTGGCTTTAAGAAGTTGTTAAACTTTAACTCAATGTGTTTAAAACTAGAACAAAGGCTTTCTTGCAGGAACACTGCTTCTACACCGTAAAGGAATATTTACAGTTTAATAAATCCTTGTTTGCATAAGACATTGTACTAATCCGTTAAGTTATCTAGTAGTATGTCGTTTAATTTATAAATATATCTATTGTATATCATAGTTGAACTCAAATTATATATAACTTTATTGTAATGTAAATATATAAATTTAACTATTGACATATCCTGTATCAATGTACTATGTACTGAATTGATGTTAAAGGATTAATAAATTGAAATAAATTGAAAATAAAATTGAAACCAGATGTTAAAGAATAGGTGTAAAAATTAGTCTACATATATACATAACATATGTGTGGAATAGTCTTCATAAATTATTTAGTCCAATTTTTCAAAACTTACTGATGGAAATCCAAATGATAGCTGACTATGTCTGCTATAGCCTGTGTATCTGCTGCAGAACCTGAACGACAGCAATATATATAATCTGTGACTTTTGTTAGTTTATCGGTTATGCGATTTGAAATATAAGCACCAGTTGTTGTTCGGGAGTCTGCTCCTAACACAACACCTCCATCAAACTCTGCTGCCATGATCGAAGTCTGAAACAGATTTAATATTCGTTAAGCACTACCATTAAAAGATTTTTTAATGATTCCACTAGTCTGCATTTTCAGATGATTTCATAAAAGTAGGTGTTCTTGAATCAAGTATTTATGCTAATTCCAAAAGTAACTTACGTTTTTTTCTATCACGTCATGTTTTTACACTAAATAAGTAATGTTTTGACAATTTTACTAATGAGCATAGCAAAGTATTCAAATAGCATTTCACACAAGGTAAGTTTTTATTCAAGAAACATACTTCATTGAAGATGACTGTCCCTCCTCAACATCCAACAGTAGTCGGCCATCATAGTTTCATTCCATCTCCCCTGGTACCTCCTCTCCATTTCCTTAATGTCTTGGTGAAAACAGTTATGGAAAGTAGTCGATATGTGAATGCAGAAAATGCACCTTTACACTCATGTTACAACCCATCTTCTTGAAATTCTTCAACATTGTTTCGACAATGGCCTTGTAATTAGGATCTTTGTTATTACCTAAGAAAGTTTTCAGTAACTGATTGGATGGCCGTCCATGCTTCTATTTCTCTCTCATAATCTTCATCCTTCATCAATTTCTTTATTTGAGGACCAACAAAAATTCCAGCCTTTAATTTGTGTTGTGTAATGAAGGGAAATTTCTTGGAAAGGTACTTGAGGCAGGGTCCATCCTGTGGTAGAGTCCTTACAAATTGCTTCATCAAGCCCAAGTTTATGTGTAGTGGCGGAAGCAATATCTTTATATCTCTATATTTTTGAACTGAAATTGTGAAAAAACTGTACATGCTAGAAAAAAACTAAAAGTAGTTCTGAAATCAGCATAAAAAAGTGAGTCAGAATCACTTATTAGTTTTTCAGTCATCCGATATCATGCAGACTAGTATAATATTGAAATACACACTATAGAACATGCAAAATTATCCATTCAAATATATCTTATATTTTAGTACACAAAATCCAATCCAAACATATTAAAATGAATGAAACCACACTGCAGATAAACACAAACTTTGTTTATTCAAATTAGATGGGACTGGGGGTAATCTGGAAACAAACTATTAAACGAATGCAAGTTTTGATTAACAATAGTGAATTTGAATTACTGCAAAATAAAAGAATTGAAAACCAACAAGATGAGACTTCATCCCAGAGTGCCGACATTACCACCATACACATTAATGTGTATTTATCAACGGATGCACATATTTTTGTGGTAAAAAATCTGATGTATTACACTCGCATGACTTTCTCTACTCTTCTACAAACTATTTTTACAAACGCTTATTCTCCATATCCTTCATGTTAATCGAGATATCGAGATGTTAATCTTGTTGCTAATTTTATTTAGGTGCAAGGGGAATATGGTAGTATTTAAGCGATAGTCAAATAAGAGCTGGTTGCTATGTAGCGCATTCCATTCTCTTTGTATGTCCAGGACATAAAAAAAAATGAATAATGAATTCCCATTTGAGAAAAAGTATTGGAAAATTTAAGGAAATAACAAGCAATATCTCGAAAATGATTCACCCAAAAAAAAAAAAAAAATGTATAAGACATAAATTGTGTATTTTAACGTGATCTACATTTTTGTGTAGTAAAATTTTGTCTCTCTTATGGTTTACCAGTTATAGAAAAGTCGTTCACAATGAAGAATACTTTTGGAGACATTCCCAGAAAATTTGAGATATACATTTCATTTGTCATGAAAATATCTTAAACATATGATATTTTAATCCAAATCGTTAAGAGCCGTTTTTAAGAAAATTAAAATTTTCGAAAAATGTTCCATGTAAAGGGTAATCTGGGGTGGGGGGATTTTCTTGAAAACCTTCGTGTTGCATCTCTGGAAGATACTGAACCTAAATACCAAGTTTGGTGTTTATCTGACTGTTCGTTTCTGAGTTATGCTGTTCACAGACACACACACTCGGACATATTTCCAAAAAGGCTTTTTTTGGATTCAGGAGGTCTCAAAACATATATTTCTGGTGAAATCTCGGTATCAAATTTTTGGGTGGAATACAATACTTCCCCTACTTACTATACGTAGTAGAGAAAGTAAAAATTAAAGCTATCAAAATCGCAGATAACAGTAATGGAGGTTTAACAATATTTCACAATATTAACTGAAGGTTTAGTTTAAGAATGAACAGGGACAAATATAAACTTTTAAAGTGGTATTTATAGTCAACCTTGGTTCATACCAACTTGCTACTTCTGGTGGATTTACAGTGAACCATCAAATTTCTTATTTATAAACTGGGACTTGCGTTGGTCCAAGGATCAAATGTCTTGGTCTGAACAAATGTTGGTCTACCTCAAAGGGGTAGATTAAAGGCAGATCTTTGCAAAATGGATGTCTATGAAGAGATGGCCATGGCTGCTGTGCACAGAATTTGTGAAACAACATGGAGGAAGAAAACTATCTACCAAGATTAGACTAATTGAAAAGTATGATGAACCTAAATATCAGAAACAGACACAGGTTTAGTGAAGCAAAAGTTACAGGGCTGATACAACTGATTTGTCCTAACCTATATGACACACAATAACCGAGGCTTGAATATCTCAATTCATACATAAATTCTAACAGCATGTGGTATTATACAAGATGAAAGTATCACAACAACACTGCTGACCGTGGTTAGACATTAGTTAGCTGCATTATAACTAATGTCTCGCATGCCATTGCTAGATTTGTGCCTCGTTAAGCCGGGACTACGATGATGGGACGTAAAGCGAAGTTAATAAATGCTGCTAAAGTAACAGTCAATGAGGATGCACTTAATGTAATGGGAATGCCCCTTGATTGGTTGTTCTTTTATTGCTTCACGCCGATTGGTTCTAACTACCATATGACATTAAACCTGACGTAACATGAAGGAAAACATGAATGAAATTCTTAAGTTAGGTCACTTAAGTCAACTCTTAAATAGCTCCAATTAATACAATGTGTAAGACCTTCACATTACGTTGTGTTAAGTGTATTGTAATGGCTTTACTTACGTTTTCCCGGCAAAGAAAGGAGGATTACCACTGCCCTGAAGCTTTATGATTTTCCTCAGGTAATTATTTCTGTATGATTAATATCATTTATTATTTGCTTAAGATCCAGGTTGAGATGCATTTTAATAAATAAGAGGAAATGTTCCTTACTATTTAAATTCAATTTCATTTTGGAATTTAAAGGTTAAAAAATTAATATTCCAGCAAGTTAAATTCTTATTGAAATGATTAACTATGTCATGAAACTGTGTATCTGGTGGATAAGAACGTTTGCAAAATGGAGTGATGACAATAGGTTAGAATCATGCACAAAACTGCCTATATATTATCTCTCCCCAGGCCTCCTCTTTTTTGTGTTTGGATTTGTTGAAACCGATTTGTTTTTAATAATCTTCATCCTTTTTTGTATTACAGAAAACTGGTATTTTCCTCCTCTGACCGATTTAGTGCATGCTTCTGGGTTATCTCTATTTCTTTGCTGAGGACTGAGCACTGAACTAATGAAAAAACAGTTGTGAAACTAGCGTAGGAAGTTATAAACTTGGAGAATAACAGTGATTAGTTTCCTGTTCTATGGTAGTCACGCATGCGCAGAACTGCCTTTCTTCATTGTGTAACATTTTCTTGTTGCTATTCACGACCTTTCTTGGTCCAGATCAACGGAAATCTCTTGAGATTTGCAGTTGTATTATTTACATAATGTGGAATAGTTGATAGATGAATGAAATTTATACATTTTTCATACCATGTTCTTGAGGGTGTGTGTGTATGTTGCTTGACATATTCCTCGATCATGTAGTGAAATAAACAGTGATGCTTGAGATAGATGTTACGGCAAATCTGCTCTTAGTCCTCTTTGCTACACGGCTTTCCTTCTAAAAAACATCCTTCGGCTACGCCTTGAGGCTGAGTATCTTACCGGCTTTGGCAGTTTTACATATTCGTCTGTTGGACATATAACACATTTTCATCAGCATGGAAGAGAACTAAGAGCAGATTATCCGATGTTACTTCATATTATATTCCCGAGCTGAGTTTATTTTATTCGCTAAATGACCGCTGCTCGATCATAATTATGCACTGGTGTAAGTGGTAACGAGTGTAAAAGGCATATAAGTTTTCATCTTTATTTTGGAATATGTGATTCGTTATAATGTATTCTTGAACACTGCTCGAAATAGGATCACTAAAGGCAAACAACCCCGCAATAATATCAATTACTACCATTTCTACATAACCCTCTTGATAAACCTAAGGTGTGAAAGATACTGTTACTATTGCGCTTATAATGAGCGTCTGGCGCGGAAGTTCGTCTGCATTACAAGTTCCTGGTGTGTGGCTTACACTGATTAAATTCCTAATAATGATAATATACATAAATATTGCTCTTAATGATTCAGCATTCTCAGTTCAGGAACATCGCTAGTGATTATCTCATGTACCGGTACTTCGTATTCAATTTTCGTGATTACATATGCTTGAATTATACTTACCCCAGTACTGTTTTCTGCGGAGACCCATTCTGGCATCATTGGATCCCCAAATTTCGTGGCATCTGCAAACCTAGGATCCATATATATCGCCATTTTCAAATTACTGTAAACTGAAACTTCACTGCTTCGCTGTTTTACTTATTCTGCTGAGTAATCACTATGATCGCATTGGCCGTGAGAAAAGCACTGCCAACACAACAAACTAAACTTTCACTCCAACGTCATTTATATCCGAGCAGTGGAAAAAGTGAGCAGCTATGCTTATTTTCAGATAAAATTTGTAGATACATCCATTATTTTAACTGAAGTATCATGAACATTAAATAATGCATTAAAATTCACCTGTAGAATAGCAATGCGTGCTGTGGAACAGGACGGATCGCCAAAGAGCATTTTCGACAAGTGCTGCTATCTATGAGAGGTATTATGTTCACCTGTTGCTGCAACGGATCAGTCATGAGTAGTCTGTCAACAAGGTTGCAGAGGTACGGAAGCGCGAGCGGTATTTTAAAGCGTTCCGAATCTTTTACCAAAGTGTCAAAGTCAGATTTGTGTAATTAAGTGTCCCAAAAACTTTCAAGTTGCAGTGTAGAAGATCTATTTGCTGAATTCATTACAAAGGTAGGATGATCTATTTCATTTTTATTTTAAAATTTTCTTTATTTACTTAATTTAGTAGCACCTCTCCAGTTGGGCGCGTACTAAAAATTATGCCGAACCCTTTCTGTTTCGATAATATCTTTATGAGTATTAATATTCTTAGTACCTATTTTTAGAACAAACAAGAAGAGATTAAGAACGGGCTGAGTCTGCACCACTACTTGTATTTAAATGCAGATTAAATGTTCTTTTTTCGTTCTGTGTATTGAAATGTAGATTACTGAAGCAAAGCATACATATGGAAAAACAAACGCAGTGAGTAAAGAGCAACGATTGCAAACGAACTTAATTTTTTTACCTCAAGAAAACATTGCAAAGCACCATTGATGGTTATTAAAATATTTCAAACCTTATATTAGTTGCTTCTAAGGCGTTAAGTATTGGACATTTAAATTACACATTAAAGATGTGGTAAAAATCTTGTTTAGATATGATGCATTATCAAATTCTAAGATTAAGACACACCTAGTATTTATTGTGTAGTCAAATTGCAGAGGACCTCGGTAGTAATGAATTAAAATTCTTATAGGTTCCAATAAATGTGAAATATAGTGAGGGAAGCATTTTCAAATCTTAAACCTATTGCTTACGTTGCGCTTTTAAGTGACAAGATTAATCTTAAATGAATATATTATAGTAAGCGAACATTGGATGTCTGTTTGTTTATACTTTTGATTGTTTACTGTTTCTGTTGTCTATACCCCATTACCTAAGGAGAAAGTACTCCATTCGACTCAAAAATTCGATGTTAATATTTCAACAGAAAAAAGAAAAGAAGGAAATAAAAAATTCCAGCAAGTATCAAGGTTCGTATTATATTATAAAATTATTTTAAAGGTGCAATGTGAGTTTTCCTCCTCCCTTGAGCAAATCTTTACGTGGTTCGTCATTTCCTCAGTAATGGCTCTAACGAATTTTTATTAATCTTTTACAAGTTTGAGATATTAGCATGGCAAATCAAATGTCTTTAATGGATTTTCGGTAAATACTCAGAGAAGTTATCTCCATTCTTATCGTAGTTTATATAACTGTAGAACCATAAATTATATATAAAAGTTAACTATAGGAAAAATAATTACAGTGTATAACTTTTTCCGTAGAAATAGAAACGTTCGAAATTTTTGCTGTTGTACATTTAAATACTTCCAAATTTTAAATCCAGCACCTTATTAAAGACACGTCAAATCCTTTGTTTAGGAGATCGTGCCCAGCATGTATATCGAATTCGATTATTAACAGTTCATTGGTGCCTCAGCCTTCCGCGGATATTCCTGAGTAATACTGTAGTATCACCTAACTGAAATTTCTATCGCATCTGATATGAAGGAAATAGGATAGTATTGATATGAATACCCTTTAGTATCGCCAAGTAGTAGTATTTAAATAAAGAAAGTCGTGTAACTGCTACACATAATATTTTTACTTTCTATACCACGTACATAGTAGATACTGCATTCCACCAAACATTTGATACAAGATTTCACCGAAAATGCATGTTTTGAAGCCCCGGAATAAAAGCATTTTTTTAGAAAAAGGTCTGGGCACGTGTGTCTGTGAACAGCGTAATACAAAAACGAAGTCAAATAAATACCAAACTTGGTATTTAAGTTCAGTATCTTCCAAAGATGCGACACAAAATTTTTCAAGAAAATCGCCGATCCCAAACTATTATTTACATGGAAGATTTTTTGAAATGTTTGATTTTCTCAACAATGGCTCTAGGGAGTTTTATTAGGTTACCATACATTAAAGACGTTTACATGACAAATAAAATGTATATTATGAACTTTTTTCAGAATAGCCTGTGAAGTTCTCTTCATTCTTCAAAGGAATTTTGTTAATCTTGTATACACATAAACATTAAGAAATAGCAAACAACGCACTACACAAAAACATGTAAATCTATTTAAAACACACATTTTATTCCGAATGACTTTTCTTGTGGCATAAGCCATATTCAAGATATACGCTATTAATGGTTCAAACTGTTCAGCTTGGTCATTGTTTTAAAGTCCTGTCGATATTCAGTTGCTTCTCGCGTTTACGAGTATGCCATTTTAAATGTGTCTACGGGTTTATGCCATGCTAATAGAATAACTAAGGCTGCTTCTATAATGAGCACTATTAACTTCGAAACAATTCTCATAGTGTAACCTTAGTGGTTCAGAAGATATAAGTAAGATTATTAGCAATAATAACGAGCGTTTCTTGTTCATTCTCATCTTTAGCAGCAATTCAGATAATGTACTTTTCAAGCGTATTCGCCTCGGAAGTTTAATGGCGCTATTTATAGTGCTTCGCTCCAGAAACGGCGTAACAAATCTAATGTGATACATTCGCACGCCTTTCTCTACTCCTGTTGTTTAATAGTGGATATAGAGATTATTTTGTTAAAGCTTATTTTTCTGTCTGCTACATTTTGATCCAAACAAACCTTTGCAGAAATAGCCACATTACACATTTCGTTATATGTACAAAGGGAACAGCGATAGTCAAATGTTTTTTTAGAACTGGACGCTATACGCTGGCTTTAAAATTCCATACTGTCTCCATGTGGTCACGAAACCGAAAGGACTTTAAAATAACGACAAGGCATCGAAGAATCCGAAGCATTAATAACGGATCTTTCGGAAATGGTTTATGACACAAAAAAGTTACTTGGAATAAATTGCGTGTCTTAAAGATATTTACAATTTTTACTTTCTTTACTACGTATAGTTAGTAGGGGAAGGAAGTGCATAGGTATTGCATTCCACCCAAAAATTCGATACCGAGATTTCATCAGAAATATAATATATATATTAAGAGGTCCTGAATACAAATAAAGCATTTTTGATATATGTCCGTGTGTGTGTGTGTGTGTGTGTGAGAGAGAGAGAGAGAGAGAGAGAGAGAGAGAGAGAGAGAGAGAGAAGTGTGTCTGTGAACAAAATAACTCAAAAACTAAAAGTCAGATAATACCAGACTGGGCATTAAGGTTCAATATCTATCAAAAAATGCGACACAAGGATTTTAAATAAAATCTCCCAATCCCAAACTACGCTTTACACGGAACGTTTTTCTAAAATTTTGATTAAAAGAATGGCTCTAACGTTTTGGATTAAATACCATGTATTAAAGATACTTACATGATAAATAAAATGCATATCTTGAATTCTCAAGAAATAACCTAGGAGGTCTCCTTCATTCGGAAGGAATTTTGTATAATCTTGTATAACTTGTAAGCGTTAAGCGATAGACGAAAATGTACCACACAGAAATTCCTGCTGCTGAGCTTCGGAGAGTGAGCGAGAATATTTATACGAGATATACTGCCTGCTTGAGAGCAGAAGGTCAACATTTCCAGCATGTATTATAAGGTAAGGATTTTAGTCCGCCTCTGCGGGCATAATTTCCCCGGCGACTGCCGGCTGTCTCGCGCAGTAGAGAGAAGCCGCGAGTGGGTTCGAATATAATTTAACTGCCCTATATTAAGAGAGTGAATGTTTCGGAAACCGCGCAAAGTGGTCAAGGGGACATGCTGCAGTGGGGTTTTACATCGAGAGAGAGAGAGAGAGAATCATGTGTTTATATCTTCGGAATTATAATTTCTAATATCTTTTGGTCTAATAGAACGCCACAGAACTCTCCGAAATCTTACATTTCTTGAAATTCTAAGCAACAGAATTCTTCCAAAAAGTCCGCTCTATTTGAGGTCAAAACTTAAAAAAATAACGAATTCCCATTTGAGAAAAGTATTGAAAAATTTAAGGGAATAACAAGCAATATCTCGAAAATGGTTGACTCAACAAAAAAAATGTATATGACATAAATTGTGTATTTTAACGCGATCTACATTTTTTGTGTAGTAACATTTTGTCTATCTCTTATGGTTTACCAGTTATGCAAAAGTCGTTCACAATAAAGAATACTTTTGGAGACATTCCCAGAAAATTCAAGATATACATTTTATTTACCATAAAAATATCTTAAACATATAATATTTTAATTAAAATCGTTAGAGCCACTTTTGAGAAAATTAAAATTTTCGAAAAATCTTCCATGTAAAGGGTACTCTGGCGTGGGGGGATTTTCTTGAAAACCTTCGTGTCGCATCCTTGGAAGATACTGAACCTAAATACCAAGTTTGGTGTTTATCCGACTGTTCGTTTCTGAGTTATGCTGTTCACAGACACACACACAGACAGACACACACACGGACATGTTTCCAAAAATGCTTTTTTTTTTGGATTCAGGGGGTCTCAAAACATGTATTTCCGGTGAAATCTCGGTATCGAAATTTTGGGTGGAATACAATACTTCCCCTACTTACTATACGTATTAGAGAAAGTAAAAAGAATAAAAAAAGTTACACGAATAGAAGATACAATTACTGACATTTTCTTTCTTAAAAAAGATTGTGTTGTATTCACACGACTTTTTATACTCTTCTAGAACTATTTTTACAAAATTGAATTCTTTGTTTACTTCTTGTTAATCGAGATAATCATTAGACATTCACACATTCGTTGTAGGCTAAACAGATAGTCATGTTTCAAAAATTTAGATGTGATGGCTTTGAAGTAAACTATGCTCTTTGTATGGCCATAAGAAAAAAAATCTGTTACCAGTTTCTCTAACCTCTATAGCTTAGTATGGGTATAAAAATTATTCTTACGAAAGTTTATTTTCCTATCTACTTCATTTTAATCGAGGTAAACCTTTCTGGAAATAGCTACATTACATATTTCGTTACAAATACAAAGGGAATAGCGATAGTCAAATGTTTTAAAACTAGACGCTATATACTGGCGTTAAAACTCCATACTGTTTCCGTAACTTCGCGAGAAACAACTGAAAATCGACAGAACTTCAAAAGAATGGCTAAGTATTGAACAATTCGAACCATTAACAACTGATATCTCTGAAATAGCTGATACCACAAAAAAGTCATGTGGATTGAATTGTGTGTTTAAAGAGATTTACATTTTTTGTGTAGTATATTATCGTCTATCGCTTAACGTTTACTAGTTATACAAATTATACAAAATTCTTTCCGAATGAACAGGACTTTTGGCTATTCACAGTAAATTCAAAGTATAAATCTTGTATGTAAGTATCTTTAATGTATGGTATTTTAATCCTAGAGCCACTTTTAGAAAATGAAACATTTCAAAAAATCTTTCATATAAAGGGTAGTTTCGAGAGGGGAGATTGTTTTTGAAAATCTTCCGTGTCGCATCTTTCGAAGTTGCTGAACCTAAATACCAAGTTTGGTGTTCATCCGACTTTTCATTTATGAGTTATGCTGTTCAGACGCATAAGGGCCTTGTGCTAAAATGCTTTTTTTTTATTCAAGGTGCCTCAAAACATGCATTTCCGGTGAAACCTCGTATCGAAGTTTTGGGTAGAACGCAATACCTTCTCTAGCTACTAGGTATGGTTAAGAAAGTAAAAACCAATAGCCACTTCCCACTTAAGAAAAATCTGATGTGTTACACTCACATGACTTTCTCTACTCTTGTACAAACTATTTTTACAAACGCTTATTCTCCATATGCTTCATGTTAATCGAGATATCGAGATGTCAATCTTATTGGTAATTTTCATGTAAATGCACGGGAAATATGGTAGCTTTTAAGCGATAGTCAAATATTTTAAGAGCTGGTTGCTATGTGGTGCATTCCATTCTCTTTGCATGTCCAGGACATAAAAAAAATGAATAACGAATTTGAGAAAAAGTATAAGTATTGGAAAATTTAAGGGAATAACAAGCAATATCTCGAAAACGGTTCACTCAACAAAAGAAATGTCTATGACATAAATTGTGTATTTTAACGCGATCTACATTTTTTGTGTAGTAAAATTTTGTCTTTCTCTTATGGTTTACCAGTTATGCAAAAGTCGTTCACAATGAAGAATACTTTTGGAGACTTTCCCAGAAAATTCGAGATATACATTTCATTTCGCATGACAATATCTTAAACATATGATATTTTAATCAAAACCGTTAGAGCCATTTTTGAGAAAATTGAAATTTTCGAAAAATATTCCATGTAAAGGGTAGTCTGGGGTGGGGGAATTTTCTTGAAAACCTTCGTGTCGCATCTCTGGAAGATACTGAACCTAAATACCAAGTTTGGTGTTTATCCGACTGTTCGTTTCTGAGTTATGCTGTTCACAAACACACACACACACACACACACACACACACACACGGGCATGTTTCCAAAAATGCTTTTTTTGGATTCAGGGGGTATCAAAACATGTATTTCCGATGAAATCTCGGTATCGAATTTTTGGGTGGAATGCAATACTTCCCCTACTTACTATACGTAGTACAGAAGAAAAAGTAAGAGTATTAGAAAATTCAAACCAATAACAAAGAATATTCTGGAAATGGTCAACAGAATATAAAATGCATTTGACAATAAATCGTGTGCTTTAAAGTGATATACACTTTTTGTGTATAAGATTTTGTATTCTCTTACGATTTACTAATTATACAAAAGTTATTCACAATGAAGAGGACTTCACAGGCTATTCTCAAAAACTGCAAGATATACATTTTATTTGTTCTGCATCTTAAACATACATCATTTTAATCAAAGTCGTTAGTCGTTTTTGAGGAAATAAAAATTCACGAAAAAATTTTTATGTTTAGGATGGGGGTTTTCTTGAAAATCTTCGTCTTGCATCCTTCGGGGTACCTGAACAAAAATACCAATACTTTTCGTTTTAAAAACGTTTTGAACACATCTTGTTTTACAAGTGATCTGTTTTTACTTTCTCTACTACGTATAGTAAGTAGGGGAAGTATTGTATTCCACCCAAAAATTCGATACCGAGATTTCACCGGAAATATATGTTTTGAGGCCCCCTGAATCCAAAAATCATTTTTGGAAACATGTCCGTGTGGTGTCTGTGTGTCTGTGAACAGCATAACTCAGAAACGAACAGTCGGATAAACACCAAACTTAGTATTTATGTTCAATATCTTCCAGAGATGCCACACGAAGGTTTTCAAGAAAATCCCCCCACCCCAGATTACCCTTTACATGGAAGATTTTTCGAAAATTTTAATTTTCTCAAAAATGGCTCTAACGATTTTGATTAAAATATCATATGTTTAAGATATTTTCATGACTAATGAAATTTATATCTCGAATTTTCTGGGAATGTATCCAAAAGTATTCTTCATTGTGAACGACTTTTACATAACTGGTAAACCATAAGAGATAGACAAGATTTTACTACACAAAAAATGTAGATCGCGTTAAAATACACAACTTATGTCATATACATTGTTTTTGTTGAGTGAACCATTTTCGAGATATTGCTTGTTATTCCCTTTAATTTTCCAATACTTTTTCTCAAATAGGAGTTCGTTATTCGTTTTTTATGTCCTCGACATACAGAGAGAGTGGAATGCGCCACATAGCAACCAGCTCTTAAAACATTTGACTATCGCTTAAAGCCTACCATATTCCCCTTGCATCTACGAGAAAAGTAGCAATAAAATTAACATCTTGATTAACATGAAGCACATGGAGAATAAGCGTTTGTAAAAATAGTTTGTACAGAGTAGAGAAAGTCATGTGAGTGTAACACATCAGATTTTTCTTCTTTTTTTTTTCTCTCGAAAGTTGTATTTCCGGTGAAATCTCGGTATCGAATGTTTGGGTGGAATGCAATACTTCCCCTACTTACTTGTATGCACGCAGTCTTCGAAAGGCGGATATTTGTCTCGGGAATCGTAAGGGGAATAGTGAGTTCCTTTAAACTAACGCTGACGTTTTAACCAGTTAGCTGCGGTACTACGTAACATTTGACTGTTATACTAGTGTGCTCCCATGTAACTGAAACAAAAGGTGTATAGAAACCATTTCGAAAAGCATTTGCGATTAATAAGAAGTGGAAAACAAGTTTTTTGCGAATAATTTGTAGAAATGTATAAAAATACATCATAGTGGGTAGAGTAAATGATGTACCTAATTATAGCACAAGATTCTGCCACAATTTTTTTTGGACAGCTGTTGTATAGGAAGAACCAATTGAGTACTAACCAGGTTTTTAAACTCATATAGATGGCAGTATACACCGCAGTAAGTCCATTTTGAACGATCAGATAATCTAAGAGAAAATTTGCATTCCTCGAAAAACCTTCAATAATTTTCCCCAATATTTTTTTTTTTACTATCAGAGCTTTCGTTTTAAAATTTATTAATCTAAGTACTTATTTGTTTAATGCTAATTTAAACAAAAAGACTTCAGTTGAGATATTGAAATGGAGGCTTAAGAAAGGTTTATTGCGTTTTAGGCTTCACTCTCTCCTCCCAGCCTCCCTGTTGATAGCTGTTTTTGAAACATTTATCTCTTATAATATCTCTTCATTTCTTCTGCTTAAAATTTAACGCGAATGAATAAAATCTTTAAAACTGTTTTTGAGAAAATCAAAATTAATGAAACAATTTTCATCTAAAAGGTAGTTTAGAAAATCTTCGTGTAGTATCTTTGTAAGCTGCCGATGTTAAATACCATGTTTGATATTTATCCGACATTTTTGTTTCTGGGTCTCTCACACACACATACACACGCACGCACATAATATATTGTCGTCCTCGGTGGTGTAGTGGTTATCATGCTAGCCTCTAGTTCCCAAGGTCGTGGGTCAAACCCGGCTGAGGGCGTTGGATTTTTTTCGGGCGTAAAAATTCTTAGCATGGCTTCCTTCGGAAGGGAAGTAAAGCCGGTAGTGCCGTGTCGTAGATTTACGGCGCGTAAAAGAACCTCAAGTCTGATAAAGAGGCCTCTGAGCAAAATTACCGGTTCACGCCCAATATAGAATGGGACGCGTCCATAAATGAAACTGTTCTTCTTTTTTCTCTGTTTATCCTCCTCTTATGTAGGACTTACAGCCCTAGGACTTACAGGTGGGTGCCTGGGGTCAGAGGCCCGTCGAGGAGCAGACACTCATGGATCAGAAGAATATCCAGGATGGGTGATCAGCCCGATGCCTGGAATGGGAGGAAGGAAGTAGATGAAACGAAATTATGTTGAAATGGATGAAAGGAAATGTGATGATGGAGCAGTTGGTGGAATGAATGGCGGGGGAAACCGGAAAACCCGGAGAAAACCCGCCCAGACGCCGCTTTGTCCACCACAAATCCCACATGCGGGTCCCTGGGTTTAAACCCAGGCCTCGGTGAGAGGCGAGCGGTCTAACCACTCGGCCTGGCGCCGCCCCATAAATAAAACTCGATTTTTAATTTCACACACACACACACACACACACACACACACACACACACTCTCTCTCTCTCTCTCTCTTTCACGGTGGTGGGATATTAAAAGTTTCATTGTGATGTTATTTAATAACTTAACATACATAAACATAACTGAAAATTTAACACTCCCATAATTCACAGTTTAGCATTAAACTTCAAAGCACATCATTATGCAAGCAGATTAATTGTTCTATCTGTAAGAATAGAATTTCTGGACACACTCACTATCCAAGAGGTAATTTCCTTAAAACATGTTTTTTGGGGGAATAGGTTAGGATTAATCGTGGCTTAGGAAGGAGAAGTAAGGAAGAGTATTGGGGTTCCGCTGATGCACCCCCGTTAGTGCGCGGTAGGATAACTGCTAGCTTATTGCGCTGGCAGTGGAGTCAAGGAATGTCCGGCTGATGACCATGGCCGAGGCCCTGGCCGCCACCACGAGTAGGTACGTGGAAAGGAGTTGGAAAGGTTTGTAGCGTTGTTGTTTGTTGTTGTTTTTGTTTATTGCATCAGTTATTAATTGTGGCGCGCTCCTCGAAAGGAGCCCTCTGGTGGTCGATAGTGGCTTGGGAAGAAGCGAGCGGCTTCTAGTGACATCAAGTAGCCGTTTGTACGTTCCTGTTCACTCTTTATGCCCGAGAGGACGGATGTCCACTCGGCAATCGTCGTAAGCAGGGTTGACGTCGTGTGCCTAACCTCCTCTAGGCATTCTGTCGGAGGTGGCGGTGCTGATGGTGGTGGCAGGCTGGCGATGGATTCCCCCAGGCCTCGGATGGCTGTGTCGGCTCTTTCGAACCGCCGCAGGCAGCGTGCGGTGAAGCTCTGGAAGGCGGTTGTTAAGTCGTTAACGATGGTGTGAAGGTCCTGGATGGCGGTTTCCATTGCGTCAAGGCGGCTGAGTTGTTGCAGGTTGGTAGATTGAGCGGCGGTGGCAATTGAAGCGAGTGTTTCGTCCTGTTGCGAGATGCTGGATCCGATGTTCAGGACCTCTGAATGTAGATCCTGGATCGCATCTCGCAGGGTGGTGTCTGTTGCTGCAGGTGGTGGCGGTGATGGCGTCGGAGGAGATGTAGGTGCAGGTACATTTGAAGCCGGAGTGGATCGACGGCTTCTCGGATACCGAGGGCACTGTGCCTGCCCGGTGAAATGGCCGTACGCTAGTAAATATAAAGCCTTGAAGTTCTGAAATGTACTGTCACTGCATTAGTTTTCACCATTTAAATTTATAAATAAACTTAGTCATATCTAAAAGTAAGAAACGCTGCAACAACCTACAGATTACCCAAAGAAATGATGCTCAGCGTAGCTCGTTCTTTTGATTTATCTCTGGTTACAATTATAAGTCAGTAAAATTGCATATTTCACGGCAGTAATGGTAGATACTTCGCCTTTGTTTAGAAAAATATCGATTTAAAGGTTTCAAAACTTATAATATTGCATATAGGCAAAGGAATCACATCCTCAGAAGCAATCAAACATAAGTTTGTTAGATAAGTTTTGAATTGATATAGACTCGGAACTTTCTCCACCCATTACAAATTTACATACATACCTTAGATATTATAATATTCGTCAAAAAGTGTCCTTGTATCTGCGAAACGTTATTATACAATTTTTCCACAGAAATTATTTTAAATTAAGCAATGAGTTATTAGCTAATGTATAACTGGGAGTCAACTTTCGACTTGTCATAGCAACAGGTTTTTGTAAGAAAATTTCCAAAAGAAGAATCAGAAATTTTCAAGCATCTTCTCTGAGATTATGATATTATCTGAGAAAGTGTAACCATGCAGGATGGACATTTACGCTAAGGGGAAAAATTATTTGATGCATGTTGTACATTTTAATGACTTCTACATTTTTTCTGAAGTAAGTATTTGTCTATCTTTTATGCTTTCCTAGTTACAAAAATCCTGATCGGTTACATTCACACGACTTTCTGTACCCATTATCATCTATTGTAGTATCTCTTCTAAAAATCATTATAATAAAAGCGCGAGTTTGTCCGTCCGTGTGTCTGCATAACTTAAAAACAAAAAGTCGGCTGAATACCAAACTCGATATTTAAGTTCAACGTTTCAAGGATGCGCCACAAAATTTTTTAAGAAAATTCCCCCAGCCCAACTACCATTTACATGTAAAAATCTTTATTGTTTATTTTCTCAAAAATGCAGCTAGCGAATCCAAATACCATAATATGTTTCGTAGTAGGTTATTTTTTAGAAGTTGTATTGTATTTCGACTGCTGGGGAGCCGAACACTTGAAGTAGTTGCAACCGCACGTATGGTAAAAAGTTTCCGCTAACCTTCGCCCCAAGTTTAAAAATATTAACTTTGTAATTTGGCTGCTTCTTTAAATATTGTATATTTATGTTTGCCTCGGCTGCGTCAGTATTAATTTGTAGAGACATGAAATTCTTAGCAGGGCGTGGTGCGGCTGAAGAATGTAGGCTTACACAGATTATAATTTTTTTACTTCACTCCTTTTATTAATCCTTGACACGATTTAAATAACACTTCACTGATATAGAGAGCTGTGAGATTATTTATTAATTACTTGTACTTTTTAACACGTAAACTATTTTTATCTCACACTGAATACGTATTAAACTTCTCGAGGACGCGTCTCGCGTCCGGTTAGGAACGCTGTCTGCTAGCAACCGCAGTATAAATTTGTACAATTTACTCTTTCAGTTTCTGATTGGCTATTCATACTCCAATAGTATACTTTTATTTAGCTTAAGCTTTTTTCTGGTTGTCGATTGGCTATTTTATAAACTGTTTCAAAAATTACATTATTGTCGCTCCAAGAATTACCAGTAGCATTATTAAACTTTCTAATTCATTATTGCCTCAAGGTTACCTCGTTGTTAGCAACTTTTAACCTATAATTCTCACAGCTCCTACATTATTAAATTACGTAATACATTCACATAACATTATTGAACATGTAAATAATAATATAAACATTAATACAATAACTGTTACATAATTTTTATATGTTATTTTATATTATATTATACACATATTGCTTTAAGGTGGGCTGTTATTGAATTTGTATATTATATAATTTGACTGAAATCATTTAATGTTAAAAATACTGCCTCAGTTTAAGATATTTGCATGGCAAATTTTCTTCGAATTACCTGTAGGGCTCTCTTCATTCGGAATGAATTTTATATAATTTTGTACAATTTGTAAACGTAAGAAATAAACCATAGAAAACGTGGACCCTTTTAAAACACAATTTGACAAAGTGATAGAAGCCAACAAAACAAACCCTCCACAGGAACGAAAAGGACAAACCCGCATGTATGCCTCATATTCTGGAGCGACCAAGTTCGAGTTGGGGCGAGATACTTGAAATTTTTTATTTTTTTCTACTAATTTCATTTACGATAAGACGAATCTCAGTAACTCTTTACTTCTATGAAACTGGGCTTATTTGAACATCTATTTTACCCAACTCATTCGCTTAAGGTCCGAGATTACCTGTCTGGTATAAAATTTGGGTTTTGTAAAACGTATTATTTTTTAATCACTGAAAATATTCTGATCATTTCAGTGAAAGAATATCAATACCTGCACCAGTTTTAAAGTATAATTTAAATGTATGTGTCACTGAAGTAATTTTTATGACTTTATCGTTCCCTTTCCTAAACAACATTTTATGAAATTATTTCCAACAAAGTTCTGTATTACTATATTAATCTGCAACAATTTTTCTGAGCTTGCTTATACTACACCACTTAACAATGTACACTAAAACGAGGATGCCAACATTAAAACTACGAGCACATCAAATTAATAATCTTTGCTAATGAATAACTGACTCAGTTTTATCATAGGTATTTCTACGAGAGGTTACGAGCTTATCTGATGAAACTCATAACCTCAAACGAGATTTATCAAGACTACTCCACCCATAAAATGTAACGGATTGTGTAAATAATAATTGCTTTCTAACTTAAGTGGTAAATCAAATCACCATTCCCTCTGCAGATAGATCTTGGCATATTATATGAATTTGTCACAGAATACAATCCAATGATGCCAACAGTGGGAATGAGGAAATGTTAACCTCATTTTTTTTCAAAAGCGTAATGTATTTGCAAATTGACTCAATATTATGTGCATTGATTAAAAATAAGATTTTAAAGTTTAAAAGTTGAAGGAATCTTCCGGTTTTCTGCATTGGAAACGGAAATACAGTGGATTAAGTGAAATGTTGAGGTAGTTGGGTTTCATAATTTCGCGGCGTATGAATAGAATAGTCCATTGAAAACCGCAAAGCATACTGCGTATGCTTCTGTGTGTGTCTGATATCCTTTTCCCACATATAATCCTTCTCTTTCAATTAAAACTAGCCAGTAAGGTTTCTCCTCCTCACGAAGTAAGAAATCTGGGGGAGGGGAGTTAACTTTAAATGATTTTATGTTATCCAGATTAAAGAAAAATTAGCAATTTAGAAAAAAATGTGCCTCTCTCCCCATACCATTTGACGGGCCGTTATGTCGATGAAATCGCAAACTAGGGCTGCCTAATGTGCATCTGAAGAATTTAGGGGAGGAACACCACCAGAATAAAAACCCAGCCAGTCCGCTTGACCCAACGGATCCAAGCATGGTCCGGTGAGACGCTCCTGCACAATCATAGTGGCTAAATATTTCCCTGTTCTTTGACTCTGCCGCATATTAGGTATTCATTTTATATTATACATTTACAAACATTACTCAGCTAATCAATGCCATTCTATGATTCTCCATTTCAAACGCGAATCTTTACGTGCTTGCAGCTTTGTTTAGACTCGCATTCTTACTACGACATACTACTTCTGATCAATAAGACGCTGTGAAACAACACGTTTCAACCAATTGTGGCTGCTTATCTCATATTTTGATCATCTCCCTAGCTTTTGTTAATTTGTATTCCTCAACGTTAATTTCACCAAAAACAGCGCGACACCAAACAACACAAACAGAAAAAGAAAAACCACATGCAAGCACCTCTATTAATTAATTTAGTAAGGTAATTAATATTTATTAATATTTATTAAGGTAATTCTTGTAATATTTATATCTTTGTTTTGATAATGAGATAGTCAATTAAATCCCATTCGATTTTTGAATTTCTCTAGATAAATCAAAACTTCTAGTGAATCACTGCTGATGTAATATTGTATACAACTTAATAAGCTTCATTAACTCGTCCTAACTAAGCACATACGTCAATAAAGCTCCAATTTTTTGTTGGTTGTATTATTATAATTTAATACACTATTTAGCTACGTTAAAAACACACAAGATCGTAAATGCAGCACCTAAGAAAACTAAAAAGAAAAAAATACTAAAACTGCACATAGCATTAAATAAATAATTTTAGGACGAAAATAATACGGAAGCATTGCTGAAAATTTAACGTATAGATATTTTGGAAAAAATCCCAAAACCTTATATTTAATGTTCGTGTGATTTTCTCTACACACCATGTTTTTTTTAATCGTATTTATTTATTACTCTATTTTACGTCGCTTTAACTGCATGGTCATATCGCGACGGATCTGTTAATAGATAGATAACTGGCAGATCGATATGTGGCGGACAGTTAGCCTTCTAGGTCTCATCCCTATAACCATGCCATCTTGCTTTGTCACGTGTCCATAGAGACCTTAGTGCATAGCAACTGTATCTTCTGCTTCGTGCTGTGCAGATGGCATTAGGGTGCTGTCCAGTCCAACTGCTTTCATTGTCTGTGGATAGATGGCACAGCATTCGCTATTACCGCCTATTTTTCATTTTTACTATTGTTTGAGACTTAAGATGGAACTTTGGTCATAGTATTAAATATCCAATCCGGTATTTACCTTAGCGGCTGAGGGAAACCACGAAAAAGCCTGTCAGACTGGTCGGTCCACGGAATTTGAACCCGGGACTTCCCGAATGCGGGTCACAGACGTTGCCGCCTGAGCCATCCCGCTCGGTAAAAGGAGGGGCTGATGCCAACGGCACGTGGTATTCCTAAGCGGTCACCTATTCAAGTACTGACCACGCCCAATGCTGCTTAACTTCGGTGATCGTACGAGAACCGGTTTTTTCAGTATTGTATGGCTGTTGGCATAATTTTCAATTTTTATGAAATACATAATTTTCTCTACCTATTCTGATAGGTGGTAGAGAAAGTAAAAATAGTTAATTTAAAGGGACTTTGAACACTTTCGCAATGATTTGAACCAAAGTATCTGTAAACTCTTCTTCAAAATAATACATAAAGTGTAGCCTCTGTAGGATCAGTAGTTCCTAAGTGGTTTTGTGCGTTCAGGACGAGCAAAGCTAGGCTTCCGCAGTAACCAGTCCGCCACTGGTGGAATGTAATCGATACTGTCCTCGGCGATCACTCGCAGCGATGAACGAGAGGCTGACCGCGTAAGATGAAGCTTATGCGGTCAAATGTTGACTTCTCTGAATGCTTCCCTATCCTATTCATTCTCGTCAGTTGGAAAAGCTAAGTAATGATGTTTACTACATTATATATTCAGCTAGTAAATGTGTTCTAATTCACGATTTGTATTTTAACAAGTGCTGAGTTTCAGAGATATGTGTGTAGGTACATTCAATAACGGCTAGAAAAGCATTTTGAATCTGATTTTAGATGCACCAGCATCTAAGTAAGCTATGAATGAAGTAAGAAAATAAGGTAGATACGTACAATATTAATGACAATGTCTTAGTTCAGATAGATCTCTCTCTCTCTTAAATGAATATATTTTATTTAGTGCACTGACAGTTCAGTAACACATTTAACTATTTATACGATGCTTTGAATATCTTACTAACATTCGAGCAAGTGGACAATTAGTTTATGGACAAGATTGTTCTCTTATGGAACTAATTGTTCTTCCACACAAGCCTTGTGTAGGATAAGGTTGGAAAGGTAGAATCAGACGACTGAAAAATTCAATGCCATCGCCGGAATTTGAACCACGGATCTCCCGGTTGCTCTAACCACTGAACTACACTGGCAACATGCCGGTACGAGATTAAATTCTCCAACTGATTCGCATATTTCCCAGTAAACCACACAAGGAGATCTCAAATTGTATTGTATTGTATTGCTGTAAGTCAATGTTGGAAGTCCCAGGCTTCATAGTGTGGACCACTATTAGGTCAATTAATGGCACTGATTGTTATTCCACACCAGCCATGGTAGCTCAGTGGTTAGAGCAACCGGTCGAAACCGGAGATCCGTGGTTCAAATCCCGGTAATGGCATTGAATCTTTCAGTCGTAATTGTTCGCTTATGCACATAGATACAACATGAAACAGAAAGAAATGTCATACGTAACATTCACATGACTTTCTCACCCACATTTCTACAAACTATCCTTACAAAAGCTTATTATTTTATCTACTTTAATGTTAATTGAGATAAACGCTTGCAGATTTGATTTTATTACACATTTCGTTGTAGCTACAAGGCGGATACAAAAGGCTTAATTGAGAGTCAAAACTTTAAAAAGAGAATCATTATGTGATGGCTTTGAAATTAACTACTTTTATGACCATAAGAAAAAAGAGTAGCGACTTAGAAATTGAAAATATATGAAATATTTGAAAATTCAAGCCAACAGATTGAACATGTCGAAAATGGTGAATGCCACCAAAATATGTATATATTTTTCACTCTAAGGTGAATAATAATAATAATAATAATAATAATAATAATAATAATTAATAATAATAATCATAATAATCATAACAGAAAAACAGATATAAAAATATTGTGAAAAACCCTGATGTGTTACACTCACATGAATTTCTCTACTCTTGTACAAACCATTTTTACAAACGCTTATTCTCCATATGCTTCATGTTAATCGAGATATCGAGATGTCAATCTTATTGCTAATTTTCTTGTAGATGCAAGGGGAATATGGTAGGTTTTAAGCGATAGTCAAATATTTTAAGAGCTGGTTGCTATGTGGCGCATTCATTCTCTTTGCATGTCCAGGACATAAAAAATGAATAACGAATTTGAGAAAAAGTATAAGTATTGGAAAATTTAAGGGAATAACAAGTAGTATCTCGAAAATGGTTCACTCAACAAAAAAAAAATCTGATGTGTTACACTCACATGACTTTCTCTACTCTTGTACAAACTATTTTTACAAACGCTTATTCTCCATATGCTTCATGTTAATGGAGATATCGAGATGTTAATCTTATTGCTAATTTTCTTGTAGATGCAAGGGGAATATGGTAGCTTTTAAGCGATAGTCAAATATTTTATCGCTGGTTGCTATGTGGCGCATTCCATTCTCTTTGCAAGTCCAGGACATAAAAAAATGAATAACGAATTTGAGAAAAAGTATAAGTATTGGAAAATTTAAGGGAATAACAAGCAATATCTCGCAAACGGTTCACTCAACAAAAAAAATGTATATGACATAAGTTGTGTATTTTAACGCGATCTACATTTTTGGTGTAGTAAAATTTTGTCTATCTCTTATGGTTTACCAGTTATGAAAAAGTCGTTCATAACGAAGAATACTTTTGGAGACATTCCCAGAAAATTCGAGATATACATTTTATTTGTCATGACAATATCTTAAACATATGATATTTTAAACAAAATCGTTAGAGCCGTTTTTGAGAAAATTAAAATTTTCGAAAAATGTTCCATGTAAAGGGTAGTCTGGGGTGGGGGGATTTTTTTGAAAACCTTCGTGTCGCATCTCTGAAAGATACTGAACCTAAATACCAAGTTTGGTGTTTATCCGACTCTTCGGTTTTGAGTTATGCTGTTCACAGACACACAGACAGACACACAGACACACACACAGACAGACACACACACGGACATGTTTCCAAAAATGCTTTTTTTGGGTTCAGGAGGTCTCAAAACATGTATTTCCGGTGAAATCTCGGTATCGAATTTTTGGGTGGAATGCAATACTTCCCCTACTTACTATACGTAGTAGAGAAAGTAAAAATGAATAACGAATTTGAGAAAAAGTATAAGTATTGGAAAAGTTAAGGAAATAACAAGCAATATCTCGAAAACGGTTCACTCAACAAAAAAAATGTATATGATATAAATTGTGTATTTTAACGCGATCTACATTTTTTGTGCAGTAAAATTTTGTCTATCTCTTATGGTTTACCAGTTATGCAAAAGTCGTTCATAATGAAGAATACTTTTGGAGACATTCCCAGAAATTTCGAGATATACATTTTATTTCTCATGACATTATCTTAAACATATGATATTTTCATCAAAATCGTTAGAGCCGTTTTTGAGAAAATTAAAATTTTCGAAAAATGTTCCATGTAAAGGGTAGTCTGGGGTGGGGGGATTTTCTTGAAAACCTTCGTGTCGCATCTCTGGAAGATACTGAACCTAAATACCAAGTTTGGTGCTTATCTGACTGTTCGTTTTTGAGTTATGCTGTTCACAGACACACACACAGACACACACACAGACACACACACACACACACAGACACACACACGGACATGTTTCCAAAAATGCTTTTTTTGGATTCAGGAGGTCTCAAAACATGTATTTCCGGTGAAATCTCGGTATCGAATTTTTGGGTGGAATGCAATACTTCCCCTACTTACTATACGTAGTAGAGAAAGTAAAAAACAAAAAACATATATCACATAAATTGTGTATTTTAACGCGTTCTACATTTTTTTGTGTAGTAAATTTTGTCTATCTCTTTTATGGTTTACCAGTTATGCAAAAGTCGTTCACAATGAAGAATACTTTTGGAGACATACAAAATTTCCTGCAAATGAAGAGGACCTCAAAGGCTATTCCCAGAAAATTCAAGATATACATTTGTCTTGTAAATATCTTGAATATGTGGATGTTAATAAAAATTGTTAGAGGTATGTTTTAGAAAATCAGTTTTTCGAAAAATGTTTCATGTAAAAGGTAGTTAGGGTGGAGGTATTTTCTTGAAAATGTTCGTGTGGCATCCTTGACTTTTCATTTTTGAGTTATGCTGTTCACAGACACACACAGCATTTTGTCTAAAAGTCTGATGTGTTACACTCACATGACTTCCTCTACTTTTGTACAGACTATTTTTACAACGCTTATTCTCAATGCATTTCGTGTCAATCGAAGTAAACATTTGCAGAAACTATGTTATTGCTAATTTTCTTGTAGGTGCAAAGGGAATATGATAGGATTTAAGCGATAGTCAAATCCTTTAAAGAGTTGGTTACTATGAAGCATTTCATTTCCTTACATTTACAGGACATAAAAATATGTTACCATGCTAGCCTCTAGTTCCCGAGGTCGCGGGTTCAAACCCAACGGAGGGCGATGAAAATCCTTAGCATGGCTTCCTTCGGAAGTAAAGCAAAGCCGGTGGTCCGTGTCGTAGATTTACGGCACGTAAAAGAACCTCAAGCCTGATAAAGAGGCCTCTGAACAAAATTTCCAGTCTTTCGCGCCCAATATAGAAGGGGACGCTAAGGACCATAACAGTTAAAGAGCGTCCATAAATAAAACTCAATTTAATTTAATTTGCATAAAAATGTGAATAATGAGTTGCCATTTGACAAGAAGTGTAAGTATTGGAAAATTCAGACAAATAACAAGGAATATCTCGGAAATGGTTCATTCAAAAAAAAAGTACATGGCATGAATTGTGTATTTTAACGAGATCTACAATTTTTGTGTAGAAAACATTTGTTTATCTCTTACGGTTTACTAGTTACGCAAAAACCATTTTGAAAGAAGAGGATTTTTGGATATATTCCCAGAAAATTCAAGATATACATTTTATTTGTAATGAAAATATCTTAAATATATGGCATTTAATCAAAATCGTTAGAACCATGTTTTAGAAAATCAACTTTTCGAAAATTTTTGCATGTAAAGGGTAGTTGGGGCGGGGTGACACTGAACTTAAATACCAAGTTTGGTGTTTATCCGACTTTTTGTTTTTGAGTTATGCTGTTCACATACACACAGACACACACGCACACACACGGATCTTTTTCTAAAAATGCTGTTCTTTTATTTAGGGGGCCTCAAAACATGTATTTTCGGTAGAATCTCGATTTTGAATTTTTTGCTGGAATGCAATATCTTCTCCCAGCTTCTGTGTACGTGGTAAAAAAAAAGCAAAAATGACTTAAAATTGTCAGGAATTACACAAGAAGATATCCTAAACAGAGATATCTTTAGAATCAAAGTGTATAAGTGGCGAGTTGACCAAACCGAAGAAAACAACATGGATAGACGAGAGAAACAAAGCCCACAGTCAAAGAATGAGAAAGCTATGGATTCAAAGGGAAACAAACAAATGCCTCTAGTACTTTGCGTAGTTCTATATGGCTCATTCGCAATAATAATAATAATAATAATAATAATAATAATAATAATAGTAGTAATAATAATAAATTGTTAATGCGGTATGAAATACTAGTATTCCTGAACGCCGGTGATTTTTGTTATCCAAGGAACTGCGGTATCTAAACATAAACAGGTGAAATTTGTTTTTTAGCTTTTTGCGATCGTTGAGCCAAACTTCTAATATTTTAAATATTTGTGTGTTTTAATCCTTTTTACTTTCTTTTATTACGTATAGTAAGTAGGGGAAGTATTATATTCCACCCAACAATTCGATACCGAGATTTCACAGGAAATACATGTTTTGAGACCCCCTGAATCAAAAAAAGGTATTTTTGGAAACATGTTCCTTTGTGTGACTCTGAACAGCATAACTCAGAAACGAACAGTCGGATAAACACCAAACTTGGTGTTTAGGTTCAGTATCTTCCAGAGATGCGACACGAAGGTTTTCAGGAAAATCCCCCGACCCCAGATTACCCTTTACATGGAACATTTTTCGAATTTTAATTTTCTCAAAAATGGCTTTAACGATTTTGATTGAAATATTTAAGATACTTTAATGAAACATAAAATGTATATCTTGAATTTTCTCGGAATGACTCCAAAAGTATTGTTCATTGTGAACGACTTTTGCATAACTGGTAAACCATAAGAGATAAACAAAATGTTACTACACCAAAAATTTAGATCGCGTTAAAATACACCATTTGTATCGTATACATTTTTTGTTGTTGAGTGAACCATTTTCGAGATATTGCTTGTTATTTCCTTCAATTTTCCAATACTTATACCTTTTCTCAAATGGAAATTCGTTATTCTTTTTTTTTGTTCTGGTAATGCAAAGAGAATGAAATACTCCACATAGCAGCCAGCTCTTAAAATATTCGACTATCGCTTAAGCCTAGCAATTCTCCTTGCATCTACAAGAAAATTAGCAATAAGCGTTTGTAAAAATAGTTTGTACAAGAGTAGAGAAAGTCATGTGAGTGCACATCAGATTTTTTTCTGTGTCTCTTGTTGCTTGCTTCTGCTTTTCGGCTATATGTACTCTCATAAATTCCTGACGTACAACGGGGAAGATTACAAAAGAGCGGCAGCGGAACTAGAAGCTGTCTTATCTCGACAGGGCTGAAAATGTTAGCTTAATGCGTGTAGCAACATACGAAATGTGCCTGCGCCAATCTCAGTAATATGCTAAATACTTGAGGGAGGGGAGGGGAGGTAAGTTAACAAGAAGCATTCTGTGTGATATTAACTGTTTGTACGTATTATCATACGAAACCAAGCATAATCTGCTATACGCTGGTAGCAAAGATTGCTGCATACACGTTTTTCCTTTCTCTTGTTTGTTTTTTTTTTTTTGCTTTATTCTTCTCCCTCTTATTTTCTCTACTACAAAGAGTAAATAGGTTAGATCTTGTATTCCACCCGAAGATTCGATGTAAAGATTTCACCGAAAATACAATTTTTAGATAAAGATCCTTGTGTATGCGTGTGAACAACATAACCCAAAAAATCTGATGTGTTACACTCAAATGACTTTCTCTACTCTTTTACAAACTATTTTTACAAACGTTGGTTCACTCAACAAAAAAAATGCATATGACATAAATTGTGTATTTTAACGCGATCTACATTTTTTGTGTAGTAAAATGTTGTCTATCTCTTATGGTTTACCAGTTATGCAAAAATCGTTCACAATGAAGAATACTTTAGGAAACAATCCCAGAAAATTCGGGATATACATTTCATTTGTCATGAAAATATCTTAAACATGTGATATTTTAATCAAAATCGTTAGAGCCATTTTTGAGAAAATTAAAATTTTCGAAAAATGTTCCATGCAAAGGGTAATCTTGGAGTGGGGGGTTCTCTTGAAAACCTTCGTGTCGCATCTCTGGAAGATACTGAACCTAAATACAAAGTTTGGTGTTTATCCGACTGTTCGTTTCTGAGTTATGCTATTCACAGACACACACACGGTCATGTTTCCAGAAATGTTTTTTTTTTTTTTTTTTGGATTCAGGGGGTCTCAAAATATATATTTCCGGTGAAATCTCGTATCGAATTTTGTGGTAGAATACAATACTTCCCCTACTTACTATACGTAGTAGGGAAATTAAAAAGAAAGGCCAGTTAATACCAAGTTTGGTATTTAAGTTTAGCATTTTCCAAGGATGCGTCAGGAAGATTTTTAGAAAAATTCTCCCACCCCGAACTACCCATTATTTTCACACATTTTCGTAAATTTTCATTTTCTTACAAAATCCTCTAACAATTTTGATTACAATACCATACGTTTAAGATATTTTCATAACAACTGAAACGTGAAATCTTTAATTTTCTGCGAGTAGCCTCGAAAACCTTATTGTACCAACAAGGAAATATGCACAAAAAAAATCTGGACATGTTTATCTCGATTAAAATTGAAGGAATTGAATGTCTCATTGTTAGGGACCCAAAAACTTGTAGTTTCTTGGAGTGTTCGCCCCACGTACGATACAAAGTTTCCGGAGGCCTTTGCCCAAATGTTCACTTTCCAGTAGTCTTTGTGTTTCTTTAAATATTATATTTTATATTTATGTTAGCCTTGGCTGCGTCAGTATTAATTTGTAGAAACATGTATCTCTTAGCAGGGGGTGATGCGGCTAAAGAATGTAGGCTTACACAAATTATAATTTTTACTTCACTCCTTTTATTAATCTTTGACACGATTAAATAACACTTTACTGATATATAGAGAGCTGTGAGATTATTTATTGATTACTTGCACCTTTTTAACACGTAAACTTTATAATATTCTCGCCGTAATGAATTTTCGTGTCACACTGGATACGTACCGAACGAACGAACGAACGAACTGCTCAGGTACGTTGACTTCTAGCAACTCGCGTTTACCGCTTGAATTTGCAAATTTATCTATTTCAAGTCTCTGATTGGCTAATCCTACTCCAATGGAGTACTTATATTTAACTTAAGCTTTTTCGGGTTGTAGATTGCCTATTTATAAACTGTTTTAAAAATATTAAATTATTGTTTCCAAGAATTACTAGTAGCATTATTAAACTTTCTAATTCATTATTGCTTCAAGGTTACCTCACTGTTCCCTCGTTGTTAGCAATTTTCTCCATTATCACAGATCCTATATTATTAAATTACCTAATACATTCACATAACGTTATTAAACATGTACATAATAACATAAACATAATACAGTGACTGTTACATACGTTTTATATGTTATATTATACACCTATTATTGCTTTAAGGCGGGCTGTTATTATATTTTATATTATATAATTAGACTGAAATTATTTAAGTGTTAAAATGTTGCCTCAAAATGAAGTAAATATAAGGGTAAGAATGGTTTTTGAAAACAGTTTATACAAGAGTGAGTAGAGAAAGACACGTGAGTGCAACACATAAGATTATTAGCAGTTACGTAGTCTTTTCCCTGAAATCTGCTTATAAAGCTACGATACTCATGCAATACGAATACCAAAATATTGTAATAACCCTTACGTAAGGAAGCTTTGATTTATTTCCTTTGCATATTGTAAAGGATTTGTAGCAGGTTATGCTAGATAAATGCATTAGAGAGATAATTGTGTCCAGCTAGCATTATAAATAAAAAATCAGTTAAGTATTTCCTTATGTCTGTGAATGCACTAATGTAGAGGCACACTGGTTGGATATACTTTTCTTTTCTGAAATTCTGTACGGTGTTCCATAATTGTGTACTTTAAAATTTAAAGTGTATTTAATTTACCTATATTACTAATCAATGAAAAAGAAACAATTTGAACGTTTGAGTTAGCCTCGAAGATGTGTAATGCTTATTAAGGAGGGTGAGCAAACTCGTTAACGATAGTTCTGTGTTCTCAAATTCCTACAAGATGAAATACACTGTTTGCTATTGTCAACATCAGTTTTTGTTTTGGCAGATTCAGAAAAAATGACAATTTTGTAGGTTCTTCTAAAAACATCATAAAATTAAGGGGGGACTTAGGTGAGAATGCATGGTTACAAAGAATTGGCAATAACTCCTAAAGTGTTTTAGATAGTTTAATGAAACTTGGTATCAGCATTTAAAACACAATTGTTCACTACTTTGAAAGTTTGAAGCGATTTTCTTGAATACAGGCTGTATCTTTATTGAAGTCATATATTTGGGGGACGTGTTCCTGACATCAAAACAATAAAAAAAGTTCATATGAACATGGGTCTGAAAATCATTTATTTCAGAGTTGTCTTGGATATGCAAAGAGTATTAATCTATGGGAAAGGGAATGGTGCTGCACCTAGCAACCAACTATTAAGAGATATGTATGTGCTTAAAGGCTACTGTATTTGTATATTGCCCTTGCAAATATATTTTCCCCTTACATCTACAAGAAAATTAGCAATAAGAAAGAGTCTGCAAATGTTTATCTCGATTAACATGAAGTAGATGGAGAATAAGCGTTTGTAAAAACAGTTTGTACAAGAGTAGAGAAAGTCATGTGAGAGTAACACATCAGATTTTTTTAGTTCCATTTATATCCCACCTTTAACTACAATGGTCTTATCGCTGGCTTTTCCTTTGGAATAACTTATTGCCTATTGGGAATGGTGTTAAGTCGTGTAACCCTTGTCGTTGGGTTTCTTGCATTTTTGGGGTTTTAATCGCACATTCACACTACTTCCAGACTCTGGGGAAGATAGGGAATAATCTTGGCTAAAGAAAAGTTTCCATCCCCAGCTGGGAATCGACTCCCAGAACCCTCGCACAGCAGGCTGACTGAGCTACGCGGTCAGCATGTCTGTCTTGTCTTATGGTATTACAGTGAATTACTCATCAGATTTTATGCTACTGGCATTTGATTTAATGACAGGTAGTGCGCGTTATGTTTGTGGGTTTATCGGAAGGCTTCCGAAGCAGTGCTTCAAGAAGCGAACAGTATTTCTTTGGGGGGGGGCTGCTTGATTCTTAATCAATGATAATTCACTTTCGTCCACTACTAGCTTTATACCGTTCTGGATGCTCTTCATATCTTGTGTTTTTGGTGCTGTGATGTTAGTATAAAATTGCCGGAAGTGCTTACTGGACCTCGGAGAAATGCATGCTTTGCAATTAAACTCCTCGCTGATTTTCTCCCAGGTTACACCCGGAGAAGAATTTAATTTAAATCCATCGGCTTTTTTGCATTTGATAATACCTCTGTACTACACTATGTGATCAAAAGCATCCGGACACCCCACAAACATAGTTTTTCATCTTAGGTGCATTGTGCTGTCACCTACTGCCTGCTACTCATTATCCGCGACCTCAGTAGTCATTAAACGTCGAGAAACAGCAGAATGGAACGCTCCGTGGAACTCACGGACTTCGAACGTGGTCAGGTGATTGGGTGTCACTTGTGTCAGAAGTCTGTACGCGAGATTTCCACACTCCTAAACATCCCTAGGTCCACTGTTTCTGATGTGATAATAATGTGGAAACGTGAAGGGACGTGTACAGCACAAAAGCGTACAGGCCGACCTCGTCTGTTAACTGACAGAGACCACCGACATTTGAAGAGGGCGTAAAGAGTAATAGGCAGACATTTATCAAGACCATCACACAGGAATTCCAAACCGCATCAAGATCCACTCCAAGTACTATGACAGGCGTGAGGTGAGAAACATTGGATTCCATGGTCGAGCGGCTGCTCATAAGCCACACTTCACGCAGGAAAATGCCAAACGACGCCTCGCTTGGTGTAAGGAGCGTCAACATTACACGATTGAACAATGGCAAAACGTTGTGTGGAGTGACGAATCACGGTATACAATATGGCGATCCGATGGCAGGGTGTGGGTATGGCGAATGCCCGTGAACGCCATCTGCGAGCGTGTGTAGTGACAACAGTGGAAATTGGAGGTGGTGGTGTTATTGCGTGGTCGTGATTTTCCTGGAGAGGGTTTGTACCCCTTGTTGTTTTGAGTGGCGCGATCACAGCGCAGACCTTCATTTATATTTTAAGCACCTTCTTGCTTCCCACTGTTGAAGAGTAATTCGAGGATGACGATTGCATCTTTCAACACGGTCGAGCACCTGTTCATACTACACGGACTCTGGCGGAGAGGTTACACGACAATAACATCCCTGTAATGGACTGGCCTGCACAGAGTCCTGACTTGAATCCTATAGAACACCTTTGGGATATTTTGGAACGCCGACTTCGTGCCAGGCCTCACCGACCTACATCGATACCTCTCCTCAGTTCCGCGCTCCGTGAAGAATGGGTTGCCTTCCCCAAGAAACCTTCCAGCACATGATTGAAAGTATGCCTGCGAGAGTGAACGCTGCCATCAAGGCTAAGGGTGGGCCAACACCATATTGACTGCCAGCATTACCGAAAAAGGGCGCCAGGAACTTGTACGTCATTTTCAGCCAGGTGTCCGGATATTTTGATCACGTAGTGTATATATTCAATTCTATAATTAACACCTGTTTGAACGGTGAAACGTGAGTTTCTCTGCACCTAGATTTTTTAGTTGACCTCGAGATTCTAACCTCAAACAACCAGTAAAATCACATGAAAACTGCCTACTAAAGAAGTAGTTGGCAGTTTTCTATGAACGTAAATAATTGGCTACTGAATAAGAGCTCTGCGACGCATGGACAATAGCAAAACGTAACACATTCAGAAGCCTTATAGCTCGGTCATTGCCTTCTAGAAAACTGTTGTTGGTAGTTGTCTAGCTTTTACAAGATGCTAGCCTTAATTATGTTAAACGTTTTTTTTTTACTGTTTTCCAAAATATAAACAACCTCACTGTGTCCCGTTTTCCAAATATTAACAATGTAACTCGGTCCTGTAGAAAATTAAACTCAATCTAGTTCATTTGAAGAGGTTTATGGCTTTCAGCAGATCTATAGTGACTGCAGGGCGATACTGAAGTTCCATATTTCATTGACGATTTTAACAGCAAAAGTAGATGTTATGTAAAAAGTTTTGCTTTACTAAACACATGTAACAATTTTGTAAAAATCGGCCAAAAAAACCGTTAAAAATCGGTGTATTATTAAACTAATTGACACTATAATTAAATGAAAGATTTTTAAAAAAGTCAAAATATTTAATCTGTAATAACGTTTTTCTTTTATGAAGAGCTGTCAACACGTAGCATTCACAACCAACTACTTGTGCTCAGTGCCACTATCAATTTTTAGTAACAAGGATACCACACCACTTTACACTTCACTATGTTCCGAGTATTATTACTGTTTCCAACTATGCTGTGGGTCTGAGTTGGGTTGTTTACAGTATATGCTACGGGGCTGAGTTGGGTTGTTGACAGTATATGCTATGGGACTGAGTTGGGTTGTTGACAGTATATGCTACGGGACTGAGTTGGGTTGTTGACAGTATATGCTACGGGACGGAGTTGGCTTGGTGACAGTATATACAACGGGACTGAGTTGGGTTGTTTACATTATATGCTACGTGACTGAGTTGGATTGTTGACAGTATATGCTATGGGACTGAGTTGGGTTGTAGACAGTATATGCTACGGGACTGAGTTGGGTTGTTGACAGTATATGCTACGGGACGCAGTTGGCTTGGTGACAGTATATACAGCGGGACTGAGTTGGGCTGTTGACAGTATATGCAACGGGACTGAGTTGGGCTGTTGACAGTATATGCTATGGGACTGAGTTGGGTTGTTGACAGTATATGCTACGGGACTGAGTTGGGTTGTTGACAGTATATGCTACGGGACTGAGTTGGCTTGGTGACAATATATACAACGGGACTGAGTTGGGTTGTTGACAGTATATGCAACGGGACAGAGTTGGCTTGGTGACAGTATATGCTATGGGACTGAGTTGGGATGGTGACAGTATATGCTACGGGATTAAGTTAGGTTGGTGACAGTATATGCTACGGGATTAAGTTAGGTTGGTGACAGTATATGCTACGGGACTGAGTTGGGTTGTTGACAGTATATGTTACGGGACTGAGTTGGCTTGGTGACAGTATATACAACGGGACTGAGTTGGGTTGTTGACAGTATATGCAATGGGACTGAGTTGGATTGTTGACAGTATATGCAATGGGACTGAGTTGGATTGTTGACAGTATATGCAACGAGACTGAGTTGGATTGTTGACAGTATATGCAACGGGATTGAGTTGGGTTGTTGACAGTATATGCAACGGGACAGAGTTGGATTGTTGACAGTATATGCAACGGGACTGAGTTGGATTGTTGACAGTATATGCAACGGGACTGAGTTGGATTGTTGACAGTATATGCAACGGGACTGAGTTGGATTGTTGACAGTATATGCACAGGGACTGAGTTGGATTGTTAACAGTATATGCACAGGGACTGAGTTGGATTGTTGACAGTATATGCAACGGGATTGAGTTGGATTGTTGACAGTATATGCAACGGGATTGAGTTGGATTGTTGACAGTATATGCAACGGGACTGAGTTGGGTTGTTGACAGTATATGCTATGGGACTGAGTTGGGTTGTTGACAGTATATGCTACGGGACGGAGTTGGCTTGGTGACAGTATATACAACGGGACTGACTTGGGTTGTTTACATTATATGCTACGGGATTGAGTTGGGTTGTTGACGGTATATGCTATGGGAATGAGTTGGGTTGTTGACAGTATATGCTACGGAAATGAGTTGGGTTGTTGACAGTATATGCTACTGGATGGGGTTGGCTTGGTGACAGTATATACAGCGGGACTGAGTTGGGCTGTTGACAGTATATGCAACGGGATGAGTTGGATTGTTGACAGTATATGCAACGGGACTGAGTTGGATTGTTGACAGTAAATGCAACGGGACTGAGTTGGGTTGTTGACAGAATATGCTATGGGACTGAGTTGGGTTGTTGACAGTATATGCTACGGGACGGAGTTGGCTTGGTGACAGTATATACAGAGGGACTGAGTTGGGTTGTTGACAGTATATGCAACGGGATGAGTTGGATTGTTGACAGTATATGCTATGGGACTGAGTTGGGTTGTTGACAGTATATGCTACGGTACTGAGTTGGCTTGGTGACAGTATATGCTATGGGACTGAGTTGGGATGGTGACAGTATATGCTACGGGATTAAGTTAGGTTGGTGACAGTATATGCTACGGGACTGAGTTGGGTTGTTGACAGTATATGTTACGGGACTGAGTTGGCTTGGTGACAGTATATACAACGGGACTGAGTAGGGTTGTTGACAGTATATGCAATGGGACTGAGTTGGATTGTTGACAGTATATGCAATGGGACTGAGTTGGATTGTTGACAGTATATGCAACGAGACTGAGTTGGATTGTTGACAGTATATGCAACGGGATTGAGTTGGGTTGTTGACAGTATATGCAACGGGACAGAGTTGGATTGTTGACAGTATATGCAACGGGACTGAGTTGGATTGTTGACAGTATATGCAACGGGACTGAGTTGGATTGTTGACAGTATATGCAACGGGACTGAGTTGGTTTGGTGACAGTATATGCTATGGGACTGAGTTGGAATGGTTGACAGTATATGCTACGGGACTGAGTTGGGTTGGTGACAGTATATGCTACGGGACTGAGTTGGGTTGTTGACAGTATATGTTACGGGACAGAGTTGGCTTGGTGACAGTATATGATACGGGACTGAGTTGGCTTGGTGACAGTATATACAACGGGACTGAGTTGGATGTTTGACAGTATATGCAACGGGACTGAGTTGGATTGTTGACAGTATATGCAATGGGACTGAGTTGGATTGTTGACAGTATATGCAACGGGACTGAGTTGGATTGTTGACAGTATATGCAACGGGACTGAGTTGGATTGCTGACAGTATATGCAACGGGACTGAGTTGAATTGTTGACAGTATATGCAGTGGGACTGAGTTAGATTGTTGACAGTATATGCAACGGGACTGAGTTGGATTGTAGACAGTATATGCAACGGAAATGAGTTGGATTGTAGACAGTATATGCAACGGAAATGAGTTGGATTGTAGACAGTATATGCAACGGAAATGAGTTGGATTGTTGACAGTATATGCAACGGACCTCAGTTGGATTGTTGACAGTATATGCAACGGAAATGAGTTGGAGTGTTGACAGTATATGCAACGGAAATGAGTTGGATTGTTGACAGTATATGCAACGGGACTGAGTTGGATTGTTGACAGTATATGCAACGGGACTGAGTTGGATTGTTGACAGTATATACAACGGGACTGAGTTGGATTGTTGACAGTATATGCAACGGGACTGAGTTGGATTGTCGACAGTATATGCAACGGAAATGAGTTGGATTGTCGACAGTATATGCAACGGAAATGAGTTGGATTGTCGACAGTATATGCAACGGGACTGAGCTGGATTGTTGACAGTATATGCAACGGAAATGAGTTGGATTGTTGACAGTATATGCAACGGAAATGAGTTGGATTGTTGACAGTATATGCAACGGATATGAGTTGGATTGTTGACAGTATATGCAACGGAAATGACTGAGCTACGCGGTCAGCATGTCTGTCTTGTCTTATGGTATTACAGTGAATTACTCATCAGATTTTATGCTACTGGCATTTGATTTAATGACAGGTAGTGCGCGTTAGGTTTGTGGGTTTATCGGAAGGCTTCCGAAGCAGTGCTTCAAGAAGAGAACAGTATTTCTTTGGGGGGGGCTGCTTGATTCTTAATCAATGATAATTCACTTTCGTCCACTACTAGCTTTATACCGTTCTAGATGCTCTTCATATCTTGTGTTTTTGGTGCTGTGATGTTAGTATAAAATTACAAGAATTGCTTACTGGACCGAGGAGAAATGCATGCTTTGCAATTAAACTCCCGCTGATTTTCTCCCAGGTTACACCCGGAGAAGAATTTAATTTAAATCCATCGGCATTTTTGCATTTGATAATACCTCTGTACTACACTATGTGATCAAAAGCATCCGGACACCCCACAAACATAGTTTTTCATCTTAGGTGCATTGTGCTGTCACCTACTGCCTGCTACTCATTATCCGCGACCTCAGTAGTCATTAGACGTCGAGAAACAGCAGAATGGAACGCTCCGTGGAACTCACGGACTTCGAACGTGGTCAGGTGATTGGGTGTCACTTGTGTCAGAAGTCTGTACGCGAGATTTCCACACTCCTAAACATCCCTAGGTCCACTGTTTCTGATGTGATAATAAAGTGGAAACGTGAAGGGACGTGTACAGCACAAAAGCGTACAGGCCGACCTCGTCTGTTGACTGACAGAGACCACCGACATTTGAAGAGGGCGTAAAGAGTAATAGGCAGACATTTATCAAGACCATCACACAGGAATTCCAAACCGCATCAAGATCCACTCCAAGTACTATGACAGGCGTGAGGTGAGAAACATTGGATTCCATGGTCGAGCGGCTGCTCATAAGCCACACTTCACGCAGGAAAATGCCAAACGACGCCTCGCTTGGTGTAAGGAGCGTCAACATTACACGATTGAACAATGGCAAAACGTTGTGTGGAGTGACGAATCACGGTACACAATGTGGCGATCCGATGGCAGGGTGTGGGTGTGGCGAATGCCCGTGAACGCCATCTGCGAGCGTGTGTAGTGACAACAGTGGAAATTGGAGGTGGTGGTGTTATTGCGTGGTCGTGATTTTCCTGGAGAGGGTTTGCACCCCTTGTTGTTTTGCGTGGCGCGATCACAGCGCAGACCTGCATTTATATTTTAAGCACCTTCTTGCTTCCCACTGTTGAAGAGTAATTCGAGGATGACGATTGCATCTTTCAACACGATCGAGCACCTGTTCATACTACACGGGCTCTGGCGGAGAGGTTACACGACAATAACATCCCTGTAATGGACTGGCCTGCACAGAGTCCTGACTTGAATCCTATAGAACACCTTTGGGATATTTTGGAACGCCGACTTCGTGCCAGACCTCACCGACCTACATCGATACCTCTCCTCAGTTCCGCGCTCCGTGAAGAATGGGTTACCTTCCCCAAGAAACCTTCCAGCACATGATTGAAAGTATGCCTGCGAGAGTGAACGCTGCCATCAAGGCTAAGGGTGGGCCAACACCATATTGACTGCCAGCAAGTAGGGGGTAATGGTACCTTCTGGATCAATTAATGGCTTTTTAATTGGCTTAATTGATTTTAATTGGGTTTAATTGGTCTTTCATGGAAAGACGACCCAAGTAGCGGGTACGTTCTGGATCAATTAATGGCTATTTAATTGGTTCAATTGGTTCAATTGGTCTTTCAGGCAAAGCCGACCCAAGTAGCATGTACGTTCTGGATCAATTAATGGTTATTTAATTGGTTCAATTGGTTTTAATTGGTCTTTCGTGCAAGACCCGACATAAAGTGCATGAGAGTTCACAATCAAATTTATGGTTACTGGTGGAGTTGACAGTTTGTCATTCCAGGCCACGTGGAGGGCTTTAGAGCAAGAACCGACCTAAACACCATGAGATTTGAGCATCAAAATTTATGGTTATTGCTGGAGTTGGTAATTGCGAGGGTCGCTTACATGGCCACGTGGTGACATCTACTTGAAGAAGCATTTAAAAGTCTCCTCCTCGGCTTTGGGTGGGAGGAGGTAATCAAAATAATGTCTGTATTTCCAGTCAGCTATGAGACATGATTCACCCACTATAAAGTACACAGCGTTAATTCTAATTATGCAGCTCATATACATCAAATAAAAAATACAAGTTTCAATTTTTGTGGCTAACACGTCTAACGCATGGAAATGTTTAATTTTCACCATCCGTCCCTTGTTGCTTTGTACGAGACGAATAACATACTTTATTACGTTGAGAAATCACAAGCAATGAAAAAATAAAACACTAGTGTCTGCTCTCCGTTACAGGCCACACTATAAGGGAATAATGATCTGGCCCCTATGTCTGGAGATTCAATCAGCGAGGCGGGAGGGTTACCCTTGCGTATAAGGCTGGCATCTATTCACGCTATTGATTTTTTCGGCTGGCTTCCCTCGCATATATAAGACTGGTATCTATTCTATCGCACCCTTGTAAAAGTTCGCTTTATCCACGAAAGAGGCCAGAAGGCTACAGAACTAACACTTGTAATTCATATCAGGCACTATAGATACCGACAGTATCCAATCCGCTATTGATTTTTCATTAAAACTGCATGAGAGTCAAACACACATTAAATTATAATGAAAAAAGTTTCTTTATAGAGATAGCTAATTACAGTGTTACAAGCTGTATGTACAGTGAAATAAAAACGAATCGCATTTAAAAAATTCTCCTATGTTACACTCACATGATTTTCTCTACTCTTGTACAAACTTTTTTTTACAAACGCTTATTCTGCTTTGCTTCTACTAGCTGCAAGAGGAATACGGTAGGTTTTAAGCATTAGTCAAATCGTTTAAGAGCGGGTTGCCATGTCACGCATTCCATTCTCTTTACATGTCTAGGACATAAAAAATGAATAACGAATTCGAGAAAAAATATAATTATTGGGAAATTTAAGGGAATAACAAGCAATATCTCGAAAATAGTTCTCAATAAAACAGGGGGCCTCAAAACATAAATATCCGGTGAAGTCTCGTTATCGAATTTTTGGGTGGAATACAATACTTCCCTTACTTACTCTACATAGTAGAGAAATTTAAAATACTTAGTTATAACAACGGGAAAGATGTCTTGTATCTTTTTTCCCACGAGGTGTATGATTCATACAATAAAGAGTAATTGAACAATGCCTTTATTATTTAATTAACAGTACACCAAAAGGCAGCTGCAACCATCAATAAGTTCCCTCCCTTAAGTTACTTAAGTTCATGAAGATTTACAATTTCCTGTCTAAGGGCACTTTATCTTAATATTTCCCACAGATGTATGATTCATACAAGGTAATTGAACAATGCCTTTATTATTTAATTAACAGTACACCAAAAGGCAGCTGCAACCATCAATAAGTTCCCTCCCTTAAGTTACTTAAGTTCATGAAGATTTACAATTTCCTGTCTAAGGGCAATTTAGTTTAACGTTTCTCACATAGATGTATGATTCATACAATAAAGAGTAATTGAACACTTCCTTTATTATTTCATTAACAGTACACGAGAATATATTACTTAAGACACGGCGTCAAATACATTTATAAGTTCATCAGATGTGATTAAAGATCCTGGGGGGAAAAGAAACGTGAATCACTAGACAAGGATAGATATAGCCAGCTAATATTGTTTAACCAATCAAAACACTCGATTACGGAGTGGATTCTCCTGCGCATTCTTTCTGGGAGAGGGAGAATGAACTTCAAAGTCTATATAAGAAGAAAGCAGGAGAGTTAAAGTTCATTCTTAAAGGAATAACTTTAGTGATTGTGATAGCGTGTGTTAGTGCAAAGACCTTCAAGTACCTAATTCATCTTAGATTTCAATTCGCAAGGTAAGTGCATATACTAGATTTCATACAGGAAATTCGTGTGATGTATTCTTAAAAAGTCGAGTGAAGATACTGAAAGTCAAAATCACATTTAAAAAAAACGTGTGATCACCTAGCTTCGTAAAGTTTGTCTTGCAATAATGTAGCAGGGTCAGTGTCTAGATGTATATTTAAACTTATATATCACTAACCAACGTCTAAACATCACACAAAAAACTTTAAAGACAATACTGTAACAAAAAATAACCGGGCTTAAGCAAGCTAAAACTTAATACATTCTATCTGAACAAGCTCTTACGCAAATATTCAGTTTTTAGAACGCTAAAGCACGATTGAAAAGGAATATATACGTTAAAATCAAGTTCCATTTCCACGTAAACGGATTACGAAAAAATCAGAAGAGAAATACAAAAGTAGACTAAAAATGAGAATGAAAGCGCAAATAGTAGTAGTTATTTGGGGACTTCAGTTACTTTCAACTGCAACTTATTTTAACTCTAGCAACCTTAAGGCAGGTCTTCTATTAGCTAATTTTATAATTAATAAAACAATTAATGTTTGAAAATTCTTCATTAACATACTAATTAACAAAAATTAACTTAACTCTGAATTTTTCGTTGAAACTCTGTAATCTGCTATAAAATAGCTTGCATAATATATAAAAAATACTCTTACGACATACAAAAAGCTTAACATACTTAAAGCTTAACCTCGAATGTCAAAAACTGAAAAAAAAGTTGAAAAGCGGTAATATGCCAGAAAATGAAGTATAGAATATAGGGAAATTATCCTTTTCTTCATTCATCAAGTTTTCATATCGAAATTATTATTTTCCAGTGAAGATGCCTATGAACTCGAAGACAAACAAATTGAGTCTGGCAGGACGTGTCCGCCGCTCACCTGTCCCGGCACAGGACGCTCCTGGGCCCAGCACTCTACCGTCACCACCACCACTATCACCATTGATAGATGACGGGGCAGCTGCGTGGCTTGATGCTGATAATGCGGGGGACTTTATCATACCACCTCCGCCAGGTTTCGGAGTTGTTATTGAGAATTTCAGCGTCGTCCAAAATAACGACGACAGGGAGGATACATCCATGGAGGGAATTTGTACCTGCACTAACTGCGGGTACAAGACAGCGCCCACCGAGTTGCTTCAGTAATGCCAAGGTAAGTCTTTCACTTCTTTTAACATTAATATTGATGCAATTTATTCCCAAGTCTTCTACTAGAAGACTGCCTGAATGTTTGTCACAGATGCTAACAATGTGATGCTCCTATTGTTGCAGATCTTGAACCTCTACACCCTGAGCCAGAGCCTCAGGCGAATGACGCTTTGAGAAAAGGTGTCAAGAGACTTCGTGAAGCAGAAGAGGAGCGCGGTTCTGAAGAAGGAATGTGCAGCAGCCAACCCTCCCGCAAATTAAACCAGCAGGAGTACGCAGCACATGTAAACGGAGCCGTGGCAACATCGTCCAGACCAGCCCAGACAATTGATTCATCCTCACCATCACCGGCAAAAAGGGTATGTCGAAATGATTACGATACCTAGAATGTAGGGTAATAGAGTCTGCATTCAAAGGTCGTATTTTCAATAGTAAAATTGAAAATACGGCTGGGATAATTGACCCCAGCAAGTTTCTCGAGTCATGCAGGGGTCTTGTTATTAAGGAAATCGAGTCCACTCTAAAGAAGAGTATGTCTGGAATAAAGATGAGTTGTTCATTGAACGTCTCATACTTAATCCAGACACCAGATCATGAAAAAGTGGAATCGATATTTCTCAATTCCAAGACAAAGGAGATCCAGCAATCATCCAACCTCGATGTCATCTTTCATGCAATGAAACACGAAATTTTAGAAAATCTAGCCTGTTTTGAAGGCCAATCTAGTTCAAAGACACTGTTCGCAATCCACTCGCTGATAAATAGCGCAGCAAACTATAATCCCCTTCGTGCTTCAGGATACATAGAGTTGCCATCATGCATCAATCGAAAGAAGGCAGTTCTTAATATTCAGAATGCCGATCATTTCTGTTTCGCTTGGTGCATGCTAGCTTCCAGATACCCTGCAAAAGTCAACAAAAATAGACCATATTCATACCCGCAGGATTTGCTATTCAAGGCGTTCAATTATGCTGGAATTACTTTCCCGTTTTCCGTCGATCAGATTGAACGCTTTGAGAAGCAGAATCCAGATGTATCTATAGCTGTATTTGCTCTGAATGCCAACGACTCAGTGGAGTCTATTCGCAAACCAACTGAGAGGAAGGCTAGACAAGTGAACCTCTTAATGGTTGAAGAGGGTGACAAGTCTCACTACTGCCTCATCACCAACTTATCGAGGCTTATTAGAAGTCAGATAAGTTCTCATAGAAAAATGCGGCTATGTGAGGCATGCATGACAAGGTGTACTAATGAGGATGCCTTGAGAGTGCATAAACTGAAATGCAATAAATGTCAGATCCTCAAAATGCCAAAGCAGGATGAGGTTCTGGAATTTAATGCATATTCAAAGGGTGCCCCTGTACCTTTTGTGATTTATGCAGATATCGAATCTGTTTTGAGGAAGGTCCCCTCATGTGAACCCTCTGACGCACAGAGCTGGACCCGAGCCATACAGGAACATGAAGCGATATCGATAGCGTTGAAGGTTATATGTAGACATGATCAGTCCTGGTCGAGATTCAAGCTCTTCAGAGGTGACAATGCACTCAATGACTTCTTCAGCGAACTTAAAAAGATTGCTGATGAAGTCATTGAGATATATGGGCGAATACAGCCCATGCATATATCGCCTCAGGATATCCTGGATTTCAACAATACTAATCACTGTCACATATGCAGGAGAGATTTTGCTATAGATGATGTTAGGGTGAGGGACCATTGTCATATCACTGGAGCATATCTTGGAGCGTCTCATAATGCTTGCAATTTGAATAGAAAATTGCCGAATTTTATTCCAATTTTCTTTCATTGCTTAAGCAATTATGACAGTCACTTCTTGATCAGACACATGGCATATGATAAGGCTCCTATTTCATGTATAGCACAATCATCTGAACGTTATCTGGCATTTACTAAATGGTACAAGGGCATTTATTTCAGGTTTCTCGACAGCTACAAGTTTCTCGATGACAAGTTATCTAGCTTGGCAGACATGCTGAGCGCTGATGACTTCAAGGTCACTAATGCCGAGTATTCTAATCCAGAACATCTGGAACTAATGAAGTGTAAGGGCATATTCCCCTATTCATATCTGGATACCATCGAGAAGCTCCAAGAAGTGGAGCTCCCGCCGATAGAGCTTTTCGACGGTGTCACAGAGGAGGAATATGCTCATGCACTTAAGGTATGGAGCACATTCAACATAAAGAATCTCGGGGAATATAGTGACCTTTACCTAAAGACCGATACTCTGCTTTTAGCAGATGTATTCGAGAAGTTTAGAGACTTGTCGCTGGGGATGTATAACCTGGACCCAGCATGGTACTATACTCTGCCATCACTAGCCTTCGACGCCATGCTTAAGACAACGAAAGCAAGGCTCCAGCTAATAAGCGATCCCAGCATGTTAGAATTTTTCGAGGAAGGTATTCGCGGCGGGCTTTGCACGGTATCAAAGCGGTACTCCAAAGCTAACCACAAATACCTTGCAGACTACAAATCTGAGGAACCTCGAAACTTTTTATCATACTGGGACATCAACAACTTGTACGGCAAGAGCATGGCGTCCCCAATGCCGTATGGGAACCTCAGATGGCTTGATAGGGATGAAATAGACATCATCGACTTCGCTGCGATCCCTGAGGACTCCAAGACAGGATATGTCCTAGAGGTGGATTTGGAGTATCTGACCATCTTCATGATGCACACAATGATCTACCTCTCTGTTCCCGGAGTGAGATACCACCCGGCAGCCAATACAAGAAACTGATTGCAAGTCTTGAGAACAAAAGCAAATATGTCTTGCATTATAAAATCTTGCAACAGTGCCTAGATCTGGGGCTCCTATTGAGACATATTCATCGGGTGGTATCGTATGACCAAGCTGAATGGCTTAAGGTCTGTATTGACCTTAACGCCGAGAAGCGAGCCAGGGAAACTTCCAAGTTTGGTCAAAACCTCTGGAAGAAAATGAACAACGCTGTGTACGGTAAGTTTATTGAAAATGTTCGCAAGTACAGAGATTTCCGTATTGTACCTACCTGGGAGCAAGCACGGAAATTGACGGCTCGTCCAACATATGTATGCAGCCAAATTTTTGATGAAAACTTAGTCGGCATAGAGTTGGCTCGAGAGGAGATCCTCATGAACAAACCAATCTATATTGGCCATGCAATTCTCGATCTTTCAAAATTTATTATGTATGATTTTTTTTATAAAGTAATGAAACCCCAACTGAATGACCTGGTCCTGAATTATATGGATACAGATTCATTCATTTTCGAAACTTCTACAGACATTTACAAATTCATGAAAACCAATCCCCAGCATTTTGACACATCAAATTATAAGCAAAATAATGTATATGACATAAAGCAGGCCAACAAGAAAGTGATTGGGTTGTTTAAAGATGAGCTGGGTGGCATGGTGATGACTGAGTACGTTGGACTTAGGGCAAAGCTCTACAGCTATAAATATAACAGCACCATCATGAAAGCAAAGGGGATTACCAAAGGTGGAATGCGAGCAATCACCTTTGAGAAATATTTCGAGTGTCTAAAAGATTTAAATAAAAAATTTTTGGCTAAATAAATTTGCTTCAGAAGTACAAAACATAAAGTCTCGACTGTGGAAATTAACAAAATTGCATTGCATGGAGGAGACACGAAGCGCAAGATGATTGATGGCTCTCATGCAACTCTCGCGTGGGGCCATTATTCACTTAGGGCCTCGTAATCCATTCCGACTTCCCTGGATGTCACATCCCCATCTCATGTATTATATTGTATGTAGATTATTTATTGTCTAATTTATTAATTGTATACATTGTATTTTAATTATTTTTACTGTTTTTTAATTATTTTATATAATACAATGTTAATGGTACATTGTTCAGTTAAATGTATCAAGGGGGGAAATCAAATTACTATAAATAAAAACACGAGGTACTGCATTTACGACTCTTTATTTCAGTATTAGCTACAATAAATCCTTTCCAACAATCCATTGGCTATTAGGGAATCCATACCATTTCACTAGAATCCTCTCTCCTTGCCTACGCAAAATCTTCTCCACTAAATAAGTGTTAGGGAATAGTGTAGAATGTAGTTCATGTCCATAAAATGCTCCTTTTATATGCTCTCCATCATTATCCTTTATGATGTAGGTGGTAGGATTGGTTCGTTTCACATGAGCCACTTGGAAAATTTCAACACTCCAGTTGTGTTCAAAACCCTTTTCGAAATGTCCTTTATTCTTAGATATCCTCACATAATCGCCGACGCTAAACCTCCTTGCACTCCTCTTCTCTCTTTTGGGATGGTTATACTTGTAAACAGTCAGAAGAAGGTCATTGTTCCTCACTTCACTGGGTTTCATTTTGATGGTTGAGTGGTAAGTGTCATTGTACTCTGCAACGATTTTAGGTAGAAGATCTAGCCACTTGTATGATCCTTGAGCTAGAAACTCCCGATACATCATCTTCTTTAAAGTTCTGGTTAAACGCTCAACAGCTGCAGCCTTCACATTAGTATAGGTACTGTAGTGATTGACATACTTTGCCATTAGATTTTTAAAGTGCTTGTTATAAAATTCTTTTCCGTTGTCACTCTGTATATTCTTGGGTGGCGTTTCCATGTCCTTTAGTATATCTTCCATGGCCTTTGCAACCTGTAGTCCTGACTTGTCCTTTAATGGTGTTGCATAGGCCATTTTAGAGTAGAAGTTGACTACAATCAAGATATATTTGAAATTCTTGTTGAGATTTGCATGGCGGATCATCTCAACCAAGTCGATTTGCATCAGATCATGCAGACCTTTGCTAACGATCTTTCGACGCAAGAATTTCTTCGGGCGAGAGCATGGAGCTCTCTTGCTATATCTTGCTTCACCGTCATGCTATAATCCTAGTCGATTTCAGTTCTTGAATAATTTCTTCAATTTCTTGTGTGTGATTATTATTTCCGGCGTCTCTGGATGCAATGAGAAGCCTCAGGCGATTCACCAGGTCGTTAGGGTCGTTCCAGTAGATGTAGTCTTGCCTCGTATCAGGGCGATGCTCCTTCCACTGCAAACCTAAACCCTTGTGTTTCGTTACTAGAGGACGTATAACGCTTTTGTACTTGTAGGAATTGCCCGATCTCAGCTGCCCGTGCTTGCTGAAGTTTCTTCGATGAACATGTGTTGCTTTAAGTATTTTACGATATGTATCCAGATCCCCTTCTGTATATACATGCATTTCAGGTATCCTCTTGAAGATGAGTTCACTCAATCCAGGTGTCACCTCGTACGTTTCATCACCTACTCGTACTTTATTGTTGAGGAAGTCAATGATCTTGTTCCCCAGCATATAGCTTCCATCTTCGTACCTCACACCGTAGGCATTGTCTATTTCATTCTTATCATTCCTTCGAACTTTCTGCAGGAATCTTAAGATATTCTCATCTTTCTCATCTTTAAGTGGATCACTCTTTTCTCACTCTCCTCTTTGCTTGAAGTAACACTATTGTTTTTCTGAATTTGTAGTATATCATGTAACGGTTCTGCTACTGGCTGAAGAGCTTCACTCATTACTCTCTGGGTCTCAAACTTTTGTCCCTTTAGTGCACGTAACTTTTCCCTTATAGTCTTTGTATGCCTGGCTACAGATTCTTTAAGTCTTATGCTCTCGCTGTCCATCTTGAAATGATCTTGAATTTTGTTATTCACCTCAATATATAGCTGTTCTATTCTGTTGGCCTCAGTTTATATGCTATACTCATTTCGATATTTAGAATATGGCCATCTTTTGCTCGATTGGCCGGAGCAGTAAAGGTGAGTGTATCTCCATTTGCAATAGGAGTAGGGAAGGTTCTGACTATGTTATTGTTTATAGCAAATAATGTATCTGCTCTTACAAAAGGAGGATTTGACGAGGTCATATAGCATGCAATGACCTCTCCGTTTACAGGTGCTCTGTAGTATTCGAGACCCGATGTTAATGTGTATCTTAGTGAATTCCCTCTGAAAGGCTTCGTCTGCAGGCTAAAAACGTGGTGACCTTTCATTTGATCTAATAGCGCATTTATAACATTCACTTGTGATTTAAGAATATTCACATTATTCATAGCTATTGTCAACTGCTTATGCATGGAACTCTGTTGGCTCGCCATAGTTTCCATATGTTTCACTACTGTTTCGGTGATATCATTTCCAATAGAGGCTAGTCTCCTGTTTAGAGCTTGCTGTGCTTCATTGTGCTTTTTACCAATAATGTGTTTAACAAACTTTTTACTAGCTGCATCACTGTCATCGATGGGATCTGCTATCTCTGTTATTCTTCTTTTTTGAAAGGAAGCGTTCCCATCTGAATGGATCGCTGGTGTTCTTGCATTAACATAGTCTGATACATATTTCCTATTCGGTACATCGTAGTCCTCCTGAGGTGATAATATTATCTTCATTCTTATTGTATCTAGAATAATGTTGTTTCCAGCGTCTCGTTTAAGTGCATGTTTGTCCAGGCATTTCATTAGAGACTCATATTGTCCATCTAGCGATTTCTGGATGTGATTCCTTATCATAGTTTCAAGTTCACCCATACGCTGATATGCCACTTTTTCGGTGAATTCCTACATTCGATTTTCTGTAGAAGTCGTAAGGGTGTCAACATAACGTTTAGTGCTTGCGTCATTGTCTTCCTCGGGATCATGAACAATGCATAGTCTTTTGTTTTTAAATTGATAGTTTCCTTTTCCATCTCGGTTTATGATGAATTGATGAAGTGCTCTTTTAACTGGAGCAGTCCTCTGTGAACCGAACCTGTCAATACTCATTTCGATCTATGAATGATCCTTTTCTTTCTTTTCTACTTTAATATATACATCGAAGCCGTTCCTATATCGACCCTCATTCATAGGGAATTCAGGAACTATCACTACAAATGGTCTTCCTTCCGAGACACTTTCCCAAACACCCTTGCACAGGTCTTTAAATTCAGTATATGACATGTCAGTGTTCACATAATCCTCATATATATGTTTCAAGTTTAAATTATCCTGCTTGAAGAGAATAATCATGTTCGTGTTGTCTCTTATTAGATGTTTAGGCACTTTAGCATACGACTGTGCTAAATATATAGAGTCCACATTACGGTGTCTGCCCATGCTGTAAAAAGAGGCGATCTTCCCCTGCTTTTCAGTGATTACGTCATCAAATGTAAATATGGAGTTTTCTTTAACTTCAGAGGGATGTAAGACACTTTCTCCATCTTCATAAGTGTTCACTTCTATCCCTTCAATGTTTTCGAGTAGCTTGATGAGATATTGATACTTTGGCTGGTAAAGGGACTTTGAATAGATGTACAAGTTTTCAAAACGTAAACCATTCACATGAAGCAGCATATTCAGTAATACATTAGTTTTTCCGGCGCTTGAGCTGCCTAGAATAAGAGCTCTGACATTAGAGGGAAATAACTTTCCGTGTCGATTGCATCTAAAATCACTTTCAAAGTCTAGCACCTGAATGGGCAGGGAGCAATCTTGCTTCACGAGCTCCATCTTAATAACTAAATATAAAAAAGCATGCTTAATGTATATATACATATATACCAGGTGCGCATGGATTTCAGTTTGTAGCTTGGGAGTATAAAAGTCCAATACTATTTTAAAGTCAGCTAGTCTATCATGGGAGCTAGGAGGATCAAGATCTCCAGAGGCTCTGGGTTAATTAACTCTCTTATTAATTGGCTGCCCTTTGAAGCACATTTACCGGGCTACAGATATTGCGGGTACGAAGTTGGAAAAACGCCTACAGAGAGGAGACCCCGGAATTAACCCATTAGACGAAGCCTGTAAGCAGCACGACATCGCCTACGATGAGCACAGGGACTCTGCTACGAGAAATATAGCCGATAAGATCTTAGCCGAGAAGGCGTGGAAAAGAGTACAGGCATCGGACGCTACTTTAGGAGAAAAGTTGGCCGCCAGGCTAGTTACAGCAATTATGAAGGGCAAGGTGGCTGTAGGTGCTGGCTCCAGGAAGAAAAAGCATGGAGGATTTCTGCCTCTCATTCCTATTATTGCAGCCCTAGGTGCTGCAGCTGGAGGAGCAGCTCAAATCGCCACAGCAGTGAATAAGAAAAAGGCTGCAGATAAACAGATTGCAGAAATGGCAAGACAACAGAGAGATAGAAGCAAAAGGAAAAGGTCTTCAAGTGAAGAAGAATAAGACGAGAAATGTCAAAAAGAAGAGACGCAACAGCAAGAATGGAAATTCAAAAAACTCTGGAAGAGGACTGTACTTGTCCCGGAAAAAGCCTTGAGTAACATTAATCTCGACATGTATGCTAGACGTTTAAAGATGCCGCATTTTAGAGGTGTATATATGATTGATGAGCTGCCTACAAAGCCTCATCACCATGAGAGGATTATCGTCAATCTCGATTCTTCAGAGAATGAAGGTACCCATTGGGTTGCTGTAAGGAAGGAGGGTAACATCGCATTTTATTTCGATAGCTTTGGGAACCTAAAGCCTCCTAAAGAGATAGAAAGGTATCTCAGAGGTGTTAGGTTAATGTATAATACTGAGAGGTTTCAGAGTTTTAGCTCAGTCATCTGTGGGCACTTGTGCTTACAATTTCTATCACAATGAGTTACACTATTGCCGTTAGCGGTAATGAATCTGTTCTGACAACACACCTGAATCCTCCTCTGAGGATCGATCCTAAAGGATATTATGAGATCGCTCTTTTGAATTTTGAAACCTTCTATTCTATTCCCAATGTGGATCATAGCAATAATCAGTTTCATTACATTTACAATGACAATCTTAAAGTCATTGATATACCTCATGGAACTTATGAGATTACTGATATAATGCACACATCAAAGATAAGCTTCAATTGGATGAGGATGTCTTCTTTATTCGGCCTAATAATAATACAATGAAGGCTGAAATTAAATGTCCTTTTCCTATGGATTTTTCAAGGGAATGTTCTATTGGATCCCTTTTAGGCTTCAGTGAAAGCAAAGTCATTCCTGCTAATCAAGTGACTGAATCTGATTTCCTAGTAAACATATTTAAGGTGAGCATAATACGAATCGAGTGCAGTATTGCAACAGGCTCTTTCATCGGCGGTAAAAGCGGACACTCGATCTATGAGTTTTTCCCTTCTGTTCCGCCAGGATATCACATTTCGCAAGAGCCTTCAAATCTCATTTACCTGCCTATCATAGACACTAACTTTATCGATCAAATCACTCTTCGAGTAGTCGACCAGAACGGTCATCCCATCAACTTTAGAAACGAGGATATAAGCATAAGACTTCACATACGTCGTAATGGGAATAGATTTTAGCAGAAGAAGACGCCTACGAGGATATAATAAGCCTGCGCATCGTCGTATACATCATACTCTACCTGCGACACTCAGTGTGTTAACATCGAGCAATAGGAGGTTCCTTGAAGCATTGGGCTTCAGAATTCTGTGATGGACATCTTCAATGTGACGGAAACACCTACATTTGAGGACAAGATTGCTAAAGAAGAGGAGCATGTGTTTTTACCGTATAATACATCGGCTCTGGATGCGAATGATGAAATTAGAATCCCTTGTCAAGCTGAGGATTTATATACTCTACCTAATCGGAGTTATCTCTACATTGAGGGATCTGTTACTAAACCTAATGGAACACTACTACAGCAAGGCTCACCAATAATGCTATTGCATTTATGTTTGACGAGATTCGATTGGACATGAATGGATCGACTATAGACAGAACAAGAAATCCAGGGATTACATCAACTATGCGCAACTATGCTGCACTCAACTCTATGGAATCCAACCGTTTACTCAATGCTGGATGGTGCTACCCTGGAGAAGATGTGGATATTGTGCATCCTGCAAGTGGAGCATTCAACGCTATAGTACCGCTGTCAATGCTTCTGGGATTTCCAGATGATCACAAGGACCTCATACTCAACAGCAAGTTTGAGCTGGTCCTCATTCGATCCAAGGACTCTAAAAACTGTATTCTGGCAACCGAAGGAGAAGAAAATGCTATTGTTAAACTTACACGTATCGAGTGGCGGATGCCTATAATACGCCTTTCTGATGGTGAAAAGGTGCAGATCCTTAAGATTGTCAAGTCAGACAGGCCATTACATATAGCCTTTCGAAGTATGGATCTGCATACTCAGCCTGGGTACCTCAAACTAGATCATTTACATGGAACGTTGCAACAACATCGAGACCCGAGAAACCAAGATTTATTATTGTGGGAGCTCAGACTTCGAGAGTAAATAATGCAACTAAAGACTGTTCCGAGTTTGATCATTGCAACATAACCAATTTGAGACTGTACCTCAATAGTGAATGTTATCCCTACCATGATATGAACTTGGACTTTGGAAACTCTAGATTTGCCTCATTATATGAAATGTATTCAAAATTCAAAGCTCCTATTATTCGAGAGAGAATTACCCCTTATTGAGGAGAAAAGATTTTCTTAAACATGCACCGATATTTGTCATTGACTGCTCACATCAGCCTGAGGAGGTTGTAAATGGAGCTGTCAATATTAGACTGGAAATTCAAACTAGTGCAAATATTCCTGCACAGACATCTTTGTATTGCTTGATAATTCATGACAAAGTATTTACATACAAGCCCCTGTCTCATGTGATGCAGTCTTTAATTTAAATGTAGTTATTTTATGCTTGATATAAGGAAGTGTAAGGGGGTTTTTCGTGAATAAAAGCAAGTTATAAAAGATATATTTACTTCTTTATTTTCTTATTATACATTTCCAGCGCCTTCTGCCTCCAGCTCCTTGTCCCTACATATGTGTCTTCATTTACAATACATAGGTTCTGCAGATGTCTATCTATATAGGATTCGAGTCTTTTTATTAGTGATAGTACATCATAATTCAAATGAATTTCACCGTAATTTAAAGACGTATTAAAAAGTGTAATTTTTCCACTTTCCATAAACACCGTGATATTATAGGAGAATACAACATGTTCACTGTACTCTCTGTTCGGACACTTCTTCACTTTCAGATATGTTTCGAATTCTGCGAGACTTTTTTGAATTATCTGCCAATCATATTTTGTCATATACACGAAATTATTATTGTCTGTTTCTTTTATGATGAGCACTGGGGTTTCATAATACAATCCTATATTGACACTACCGCTTCTTGAGGTGTAGCCGCCTTGGAGCACGAGTGCGGGTGCTTGCATCTCTCTTCGGGGTGTTAGCGCAGCTAATTCGCTCTTCCAATAGCGCCAACCTCCTATGGAGATCTTCAAAGGTTTTATTGTTCTTCCTCCTGGTGGGCTTCTTAGTAGCGGACCTGAAACATTACATATTGCGTCTATTAGAAAAATCATTTTTTAAATAAATTCGCAGGTCTCCTGAAAGGAATTGCACATGTTAGACACCATGAATGGGAGCAATGTAGTTTTATTTAAAGCATGCGTGTTCTTTCATAGATTTGAAATTAATACTCACTGTATTGCTTTGTGTAATTCTGCTCGTTTCCTGGGTGAATGTTCAGGAGTCACCTGGAGCATATCGCCATCTACTTGCAAATTGATTGGCCTCTCTTGGTCATCCAAAGTCATCAAAAGCTGCGGTACATTCGGGAAATCTACTTCATCTATGTCCTCTGTAGGAATAGGCGTTGTCTGACGATTTCTGGAACAATTTTAATTATTTTTTTAAACATTAGATATTCTACAACCCCGTGCAGGGTAAGAGCATCTAGATATTTTCAATGCCACTTACCTTAGGCTTCCCCGCCTGAGTAAGAATACAGCGCAGTTTTCATCACACAGGAAGTACGACTTCATTTGATCGTGCACCTCTGGCTTCTCGCATAGGGTTGCATGCGTATCACCATTACAAAATTCAGAATGATATTGGACTGCATGGGTGGTTACAAAGACATCGACATCATTCACGCCTCTGTGTTGTTCCTCATCTGCATCCCTTCCTCTGGAAGAACGAACATATTTCAAATTCGTTACTTTCTTTAAAGATTAGATGTAGCATAGTATTTCCTAGAAAGGAATAAAAAAGAGGGTCTACTTACAGGTACCTTCTTCTGTAGACTGGGCAGTTCTCTGTGCATATTTCTCTTGAAGACATCTGGTCATGATATGAGGGCATGTTACAGACAATTGAATGTATGAACCCATTGCACTCCTCCTTGTGGTAGTAGGTGTAGTGGTACGCTTCCTCTCCACACTCACTCCAAAAATCTTCCATTCCTGCCATACTAATAACGTGCAGATTGAGAAACTCTTTCTACAAAAACCTTCAAATAATACTTTCAGGGTGCTAGGCCTGAGACCTTATATAGCAGTGGTATAATGGTGGGGGGATAATTGCAGAAGGATAGGGCGGCGCATGCGCGGTCATAGGGTTTGAGGGCGGACCTTGAAGCGAAGAATAGGTTTCTATTGGCTTTCACGGATGCGGTCCATTAATTTTTAAATTTGCAACTGTACCGGATTTGAAAGATTTATTAGACAACATGGGAAAGCGGTGTAGCTATGGTTCTCACGGTCGGTGAATCATGTTTCATCCTTAAAATAATTACCTCGCCCACCCCCAGCCTGTACTTTCCTTGAGGAGGGATTTAGGTCGCGTCTTGCACGAAAGACCAATTAAAACCAATTGAACCATTTAAATAACCATTAATTGATCCAGAACGTACATGCTACTTGGGTCGGCTTTGCCTGAAATACCAATTGAACCAATTAAATAGCCATTAATTGATCCAGAACGTACCCGCTACTTGGGTCGTCTTTCCATGAAAGACTAATTAATCCCAATTAAAATCAATTAAGCCAATTAAAAAGCAATTAATTGATCCAGAAGGTACCATTACCCCCTACTCCAGCATTACCGATGAAGGGCGCCAGGAACTTGTACGTCATTTTCAGCCAGGTGTCCGGATATTTTGATCACGTAGTGTATATATTCAATTCTATAATTAACACCTGTTTGAACGGTGAAACGCGAGTTTCTCTGCACCTAGAGTTTTTAGTTGACCTCGAGATTCTAACCTCAAACAACCAGTAAAATCACATGGAAATTGCCTATTAAAGAAGTAATCTATGAACGTAAATAATTGGCTACTGAATAAGAGCTCTGCGACGCATGGACAATAGCAAAACGTAACACATTCAGAAGCCTTATAGCTCGGTCATTGCCTTCTAGAAAACTGTTGTTGGTAGTTGTCTAGCTTTTACAAGATGCTAGCCTACAATTCGCTGAAAAACCTTGATGAAAGGGTATTAATATTATGTTAAACTATTTTTTTACTGTTTTCCAAAATATAAACAACCTCACCCGGTCCCGTTTTCCAAATATTAACAATGTAACTCGGTCCTGTAGAAAATTAATCTCAATCTAGTTTATTTTAAGAGGCTTATGGCTTTCAGCAGATCTATAGTGACTGCAGGGCGATACTGAAGTTCCATATTTCATTGACGATTTTAACAGCAAAAGTAGATGTTATATAAAAAGTTTTGCTTTACTAAACACATGTAACAATTTTGTAAAAAAGTGGCCAAAAACGTTAAAAATCGGTGTATTATTAAACTAATTGACACTATAATTAAATGAAAGATTTTTAAAAAAGTCAAAATATTTAATCTGTAATAACGTTTTTCTTTTATGAAGAGCTGTCAACACGTAGCATTCACAACCAACTACTTGTGCTCAGTGCCACTATCAATTTTTCGTAATAAGGATACCACACCACTTTACACTTCACTATGTTCCGAGTATTATTACTGTTTCCAACTATGCTGTGGGTCTGAGTTGGGTTGTTTACAGTATATGCTACGGGGCTGAGTTGGGTTGTTGACAGTATATGCTATGGGACTGAGTTGAGTTGTTGACAGTATATGCTACGGGACTGATTTGGGTTGTTGACAGTATATGCTACGGGACGGAGTTGGCTTGGTGACAGTATATACAACGGGACTGAGTTGGGTTGTTTACATTATATGCTACGGGACTGAGTTGGGTTGTTGACAGTATATGCTATGGGACTGAGTTGGGTTGTTGACAGTATATGCTACGGGACTGAGTTGGGTTGTTGACAGTATATGCTACGGGACGGAGTTGGCTTGGTGACAGTATATACAGCGGGACTGAGTTGGGCTGTTGACAGTGTATGCAACGGGACTGAGTTGGATTGTTGACAGTATATGCTACGGGGCTGAGTTGGGTTGTTGACAGTATATGCTACGGGGCTGAGTTGGGTTGTTGACAGTATATGCTACGGGACTGAGTTGGCTTGGTGACAATATATACAACGGGACTGAGTTGGGTTGTTGACAGTATATGCAACGGGACTGAGTTGGGTTGTTGAGAGTATATGCTACGGGACTGAGTTGGGTTGTTGACAGTATATGCAACGGAAATGAGTTGGGTTGTTGACCGTATATGCAACGGGACTGAGTTGGGTTGTTGAGAGTATATGCTATGGGACTGAGTTGGGATGGTGACAGTATATGCTACGGGACTGAGTTGGGTTGGTGACAGTATATGCTACGGGACTGAGTTGGGTTGTTGACAGTATATGTTACGGGACTGAGTTGGCTTGGTGACAGTATATACAACGGGACTGAGTTGGGCTGTTGACAGTATATACAACGGGACTGAGTTGGATTGTTGACAGTATATGCAACGGGACTGGGTTGGATTGTTGACAGTATATTCAACGGGACTGAGTTGGATTGTTGACAGTATATGCAACGGGACTGAGTTGGATTGTTGACAGTATATGCAACGGGACTGAGTTGGATTGTTGACAGTATATGCAACGGGACTGAGTTGGATTGTTGACAGTATATGCAACGGGACTGATTTGGAGTGTTGACAGTATATGCAACGGGACTGAGTTGGATTGTTGACAGTATATGCAACGGGACTGAGTTGGATTGTTGACAGTATATGCAACGGGACTGAGTTGGATTGTTGACAGTATATGCAACGGGACTGAGTTGGATTGTTGACAGTATATGCAACGGGACTGAGTTGGATTGTTGACAGTATATGCAACGGGACTGAGTTGGATTGTTGACAGTATATGCAACGGGACTGAGTTGGATTGTTGACAGGATATGCAAGGGGACTGAGTTGGATTGTTGACAGTATATGCAACGGGACTGGGTTGGGTTGTTGACAGTATATGGTATGGGACTGAGTTGGGTTGTTGACAGTATATACTACGGGACGGGGTTGGGTTGTTGACAGTATATGCTACGGGACGGAGTTGGCTTGGTGACAGTATATACAACGGGACTGAGTTGGATTGTTTACATTATATGCAACGGAAATGAGTTGGATTGTTGACAGTATATGCAACGGAAATGAGTTGGGTTGTTGACCGTATATGCTACGGGACTGAGTTGGTTTGTTGACATTTTACTCACGAGGATAACGGGACCGAGTTGGGATGCGTTCAGGACAGCTGTTGACTGGTTGGACATATGATAGAACAGCTATAAGTGGTTTCTATCTTAATTTCAAAATGAATAATTGGATAAATACCAAACTTGGTATTTAAGTTCAGTGTTTTCCAAAGATGCGACACAAATATTTTTAAAAAAAATTCCCCAATCCCTAATCATCCTTTACATAAATAATGTTTGTTTTGTTCTTATTTTCTGAAAAATGGCTCTAACGATTTTGATACATTTAAGATATCACATGACAAAATGTATATCCCGAATTTTCTGGAAATGGCTGTGAAAATTGTTTCCTTCTGAATTATGTCTGTATAAATTTATATAACTGCTAAACCATGAGATAACCAAAAACTTACTACAAAAAAAGCTGTAAAGGTAGAATCAGAGGACTGAAAAATTCAATGCCATAGCCGGATTTGAACCACGGATCTCCCGGTCTCCGTTCGGTTGGTCTAACCACTAAGCTACTATGGCAACATCCGGTATGACATTAAATTCTCCAGCTGATTCGTATTTTTCCCGGTAAACCACAAGGAGATCCCAAATCGTATTGAGATGACATACCCCAATGGCGACTTACAATGCTGTAGGTACTTTAAGTCCCGGGCTTCATGTCGTACCGGCATGTTGTCACGGTAGCTCAGGGGTTAGAGCAGCCGGACTGAGGCCGGGAGATCCATGATTGATATCACGGCTATGGCATTGAATTTTTCAGTCGTCTGATTCTACCTTTCCAACCCTGTCCAAAACACGGATTATGTAGAAGAACAACTAATTCCCAAACATATGTAATTTATAATTTATTTAAAACACATTAGATACTTCAGGTGACCTTTTTGTGGAATCAGTCATTTTCGAGATATGTGGCCCTTCATTTTTCAACACTTTTGTTATTTTGTGAGGGCTTCTCACGACGTCATGAAAACCGTATGGAATTTCAAAGCCACCTATTGCGACCTAATCTTCAACATCTGGCTATCGCTTCGCTCTTCTGTATACAACTTTTACGCAAAACAAAATGTGTAAGGGAACCATTTCTGGAAACGTTTGTCTTGATTAACGTAAAGTAGAGAGCAAAAAAAATCAGCTTTTGTGAGAACAGATTTTAAGTGTTCATTTTTTAGTTCCTTTATGAAGTCATTGCTAGCATACTACTCGACTTCTCTTAGGTACAGTTTAATTTCTCCTGTTCGTCACAAGGTGACGATGATATTTGCAATTGTTTCTGTGGTACTTAAAAGCTCTAAATGTAATGGGCTTGTGCCGACCTTGTTAAGGAAATTTAAGCTTCTGTCTTTTGAAGCCAGGAGCTTTTACCGTAACATTTTGAAGCTGGTTATCGAGACCCAGGAGAAATAATAATAATAATAATAATAATAATAATAATAATAATAATAATAATAATAATAATAATAATAATAATAATAATACAGATCGATCATAACGACAAAAATGTGCTGAATTCATTTTAGGAATGGGTTTTGTAGGAAAAGCAGAAAAACAACTTTTGTTTTTCTCGAAGCAGATGTATCTATCTGCTATGGACGACAACAAGCCTACCGGAAGTTTCGCCTTTGTACTTTGGCTCGGACGAGTAGTTTACAACGCTTTCAAAGCTTAGCAGTGTCAGAAAGTATACGTGCCTTATCTACGATCTAAGAATATTCGTGGGGAGATTTTAAAACTCAAAATAAGCTGTAAGAAGCAGATGTGAAAGTTGTCAAGTGGGGGTAGCCAATAATAAAAATTATAAAACAAAAATGATAGCCAATCAAAAGATCGCGTATGCGTCACATGATACGTTTGAACGTAAAACAGAACGAAACATAAAGGTGGGAGAAAATTCTAAGTTTGGCGAAAGGCGTGAAAAAAGGAAAAGAAACGCCGAGACACATTCCGGTACAAACTAACCACGAGGACGGTTGACGAAACAAAAATAAGAAGAAAATAATCAGAAAGTTTATAGTGTAAAAATGAAGTTGTGAAATTTAGGCAATTCGAGGGTTAGTCGGAGGAACACTTAAGTAGCGACTTCGAAAGTGATAAGAATGACAGTGGTTTCGACGACGAAGGTGGCGGGTCGACCAGATAGGAATCTTCGTAACCAAATAAAGAAATAACTCAAACTTCGCCGGCAGTATTATTAATATCATCAAGGCAGTGTCACCACCCCTGAAAACTAGAACCTCAGCTCTACCAGAACAAGTTCCAAATCCCTGCCATCCAACAATCGAACCCGGGACTCTGAGTCTCCTGAAGCAACAGCAAGAAACAACACAGATGCGTCAGAGGTCAATGTCAATTTCTGCCGAAGTTTACCGTCCTAACACCTAAGTGGAACTATATTTTATTTACGGCTGTTCGTCATGATTAACATGTAAAATAGCATTTTTAATTCTTTATAGAACGCTATGAGTTGATAACAGTTAAATAAACAGGCGTGACTGTCAAACCTCTTATTTTCAAATTTGCTCTTAGTTAATTGACAGATTGATTATGCGATAGTTTAGCTAGTCTTTGCGCATTGTGTCTTGATTTAAGCTTTTTAATTTCTCTACCACGTTCATAGTAGGCGGAGAAGGTATTGCATTCCACTTAAAAAATTTATATCCAGATATCAAAGGAAATAAATGTTTTTAGACCCCCGATCCAAAAAACTACATTTTTACTTTATCTACTATGTATAGTAAGTAGGGGAAGTATTGTATTCCACCCAAAATTTCAATACCGAGATTTCACCGGAAATACATGTTTTGAGACCCCCTGAATTCAAAAAAAGCATTTTTGGAAACATGTCCGTGTGTGTCTGTGTGTCTGTGTGTCTGTGAACAGCATAACTCAGAAACGAACAGTCGGATAAACACCAAACTTGGTATTTGGGTTCAGTATCTTCCATGGATGCGACACAAAGGTTTTCAAGAAAATCCCCCCACCCCAGAGTACCCTTTACATGGAAGATTTTTCGAAAACTTTAATTTTTTCAAAAATGGCTAACGATTTTGATTAAAATATCATATGTTTAAGATATTTTTATGACAAATAAAATGTATATCTTAATTTTCTGGGAATGTCTCCAAAAGTATTCTTCATTGTGGGCGACTTTTGCATAACTGGTAAACCATAAGAGATAGACAAAATTTTACTACACAAAAAATGTAGATGGCGTTAAAATACACAATTTATGTCATATACATTTTTTTGTTGAGTGAACCATTTTCGAGATATTTCTTGTTATTCCCTTAAATTTTTCAATACTTATTTTCTCAAATGGGAATTCGTTATTACTTTCTCTACTACGTATAGTAAGTAGGGGAAGTATTGTATTCCACCCAAAATTTCGATACCGAGATTTCACCGGAAATACATGTTTTGAGACTCCCTGAATCCAAAAAAAGCATTTTCGGAAACATGTCCGTGTGTGTGTCTGTCTGTGTGTGTGTCTGTGAACAGCATAACTCAGATACGAACAGTCGGATAATCACCAAACTTGGTATTTGGGTTCAGTATCTTCCAAGGATGCGACACGAAGGTTTTCAAGAAAATCCCCCCACCCCAGAGTACCCTTTACATGGAAGATTTTTCGAAAATTTTAATTTTCTCAAAAATGGCTCTAACGATTTTGATTAAAATATCATATGTTTAAGATATTTTTATGACAAATAAAATGTATATCTTGAATTTTTTGGGAATGTCTCCAAAAGTATTCTTCATTGTGAACGACTTTTGCATAACTCGTAAACCATAAGAGATAGACAAACTTTTACTACGCACAAAATGTAGATCGCGTTAAAATACACAATTTATGTCATATACATATTTTTTGTTGAGTGAACCATTTTCGAGATATTGCTTGTTATTCCCTAAAATTTTTCAATAAGTTTCTCAAATGGGAATTCGTTATTCATTTTTTTGTCTTGGATATGCAAAGAGTTATAATCTGTGGCAAAGGGAATGGTGCTGCACCTAGCAACCAGCTATTAAGAGATATGTATGTGCTTAAAGGCTACTGTTTTTCTATATTGCCCTTGTAAATATATTTTCCCCTACATCTACAAGAAAATTAGCAATAAGATAGAGTTTGCAAATGTTTATCTCGATTAACATGAACAAGATGGAGAATAAGCGTTTTAAAAATACTTTGTACAAGAGTGGAGAAAGTCATGTGAGTGTAACACATCAGATTTTTCATTTTTTTGTCCTGGATATGCAATGAGTTATAATCTGTGGCAAAGGGAATGGGCTGCACCTAGCAACCAGCTATTAAGAGATATGTATGTGCTTAAAGGCTACTGTTTTTCTATATTGCCATTGTAAATATATTTTCCCCTTACATCTACAAGAAAATTAGCAATAAGATAGAGTCTGCAAATGTTTATCTCATTAACATGAAGTACATGGAGAATAAGTGTTTGTAAAAATACTTTGTACAAGAGTAGCGAAAGTCATGAGAGTGTAACACATCAGATTTTTAAAAAAAGGTCCGTGCGTGTGTCTGTGAACAGCATAACTCAAAAAGGAAAACTCGAATAAAATCCACCCTCATCAAACTATCTCTTAGCGGGAAGATTTTTCGAAATTTTTGTTTTCTCTAATGCTACATGACAAAATGTATATTTTGAATTTTCTGGGAATAGCCTATGGAGTCTTCAGTCAGAAGGAATTTTGTATAAGCTTGTATAACTGGTAAATTTTAAACGATAGACAAAATGTACTACACAAAAAATGTAGATATCTTTAAAACACAGAATTTATTTCAATCAATATTTTTGTGCCATAAATAATTTGAGATATGTTACTAATGGTTCTTATTGTTCTGTCATTCCTTAAAGTTCTATTGACATTCACTTGTTTCTTGCGATGTCATGGAAACAGTATGGAATTTTAAGGCCAGCATATAGCGTCCAGTTCTTAAACATTTGACTGTCGCTGTTCTCTTTGTATCACAACGAAATGTGTAATGAAGCTATTTCTGCAAAGGCGTATCTCGATTAAAATGAATTAGATAGACAAATAAACTTTTGTAAGAATAACTTGTATACACATTAATAAACAAAAGAGGGTGAAAAAGTCATATGAATGTAAGACATTCGCGCTCTGCTTAGTTTGCTGGAAGCTAAACTCTCCTATGGGGATACTGGCTTCAAACGTGATACGGTCAGGGTTGTAAGAGGAAAGTGGAAAGTCTGAAGTTTTTTGTTTTGTACAAATCAGCAGGGGTAAATGGGGAATACAGTAGAACCCCACCCAACCGAATTAATGGTTGCAGAGCCGTTTCGGATAAGGTAGTGTTTTCGGCTGATCGTCGGCAAAGATTTTGAGCGCCGAAAAGACGAAAATAATTGTACTCCAAATTGCCTGTAATACTGTTTAATAAAAAAATCTGATGTGTTACACTCACATGACTTTCTCTACTCCTGGACAAACTATTTTTATAAACGCTTATTCTCCATCTACTTCATGTTAATAGAGATAAACATTTGCATAGTCTATCTTACTGCTAATTTTCTTGTAGATGTAAGGGGAATGTGTATTTACAAGGGCAATATAGAAATACAGTAGCCTTTAAGCACATACGTATCTCTTAATAGCTGGTTGCTAGGCGCAGTACCACTCCCTTTCCCACAGATTAATACTCTTTACATATCCAAGACAAAAAAATGAATAACGAATTCCCATTTGAGAAAATAAGTATTGAAGAATTTAAGAGAATAACAAGCAATATCTCGAAAATGGTTCACTCAACAACAAAAATGTATATGACATAAATTGTGTATTTTAACGCGATGTACATTTTTTGTGTAGTAAAATTTTGTCTATCTCTTATGGTTTACCAGTTTACCAAAGGTCGTTCACAATGAAGAATACTTTTGGTGACATTCCCAGAAAATTCAAAATATACATTTTATTTGTCATGAAAATATTTTAAACATATGATATTTTAATCAAAATCGTTAGCCATTTTTGAGAAAATTAAAATTTTCGAAAAATGATCCATGTAAAGGTTACTCTGTGGTGGGGGACTTTCTTGAAAACCTTTTTGTCGCATCTCTGGAAGATACTGAACCTAAATACCAGGTTTGGTGTTTATCCGACTGTTCGTTTCTGAGTTATGCTGCTCACAGACAGACACACAGAGAGACACACAGTCGTACAGACACGCACACACGGACATGTTTCTAAAAATGTTTTTTTTATTCAGGGGATCTCAAAACATGTATTTCCGGTGAAATCTCGGTATCGAATTTTTGGGTGGAATACAAACCTTCCCCTACTTACTATACGTAGTAGGGAAAGTAAAAATGAATGACGAATTCCCATTTGAGAAAATAAGTATTGAAAAATTTAAGGGAATAACAAGCAATATCTCGAAAATGGTTCACTCAACAAAAGAAATATATATGACATAAACTGTGTATTTTAATGCGATCTACATTTTTATGTAGTAAACGTTTGTCTATCTCTTATGCCTTACCAGTTATGCAAACGTCGTTCACAATGAAGAATACTTTTGGAGACATTCCCAGAAAATTCAAGATATACATTTCATTTGTCATGACAATATCTTAAACATATGATATTTTAATTAAAATCGTTAGAGCCATTTTTGAGAAATTTAAAATTTTCGAAAACTGTTCCACGTAAAGGGTAATCTAGGGTGGCGGGATTTTCTTGAAAACCTTCGTGTCGCATCTCTGGAAGATACTGAACCTAAATACCAAGCTTGGTGTTTATCCGACTGTTCGTTTCTGAGTTATGCTGTTCACAGATAGACACACAGCCAGACACAGACACACACACACGAACATGAGCAGTCATATTGTGTTCTTTCTGGCGCACAAACAGATGCCGACAACTGATAAGATCCTTTGTTGTATTCCGGCAAGCCCCGCCCCCCTTTGTGCGCAACTATTTGCCGCCCTGGTCGCGTGCCGCTAGCCCCGCCCCTCCCTTTGTGCGCTTACCTAATGCCGACTGGGTCTGTGTCGTCAGGTCCTACTCCCTCCCCCATGGTGCCTGGTGCGTGCCGGTGGCCCCTCCCTCCCTCCCCTTTGTGGTTTGATTGGTTCCCTGTGGATAGGTGGAAGAGTGTGTATTGTTCCTATACGGTGGTTACATTCCCGCCCCCCTCATTGTGATTTGTCTAAATCCCTGCCGTGTGATTGGTTCCCCCTGCGGGTGTGTGGGAGAGTGTGTGTTGTTCCTATACGCTGGCGACATCACTCCGCTCTCATAGCGTCCTGTCTAAATCCCGCCCCTGGTGATGGGGGAATGTGATTCTCGATGCCTGCCGCCCATCGGCAAATCTTTGAGTATATAATTGTGTCAATCAATTAGATAATGTTCGTCCATGCATAAAACATTATTAAAAAAAAGAATCGGCATTTTATTACTACTAATGTCCGCACATTGCACATCCAATGAAACGCTGCTCGTCGATCGATGAAACAATTAACTAGTTTTGATTGATTAATGTAATTGACTTGCGCACCTGGAGCTATCTGCACCATTTTTCATCTACTAATGACATTACACTTCTAATGAAACGCGGCTAGTCGTTCGATGAAAACAATTAAGTATTTTTGATTGATTAATTCTATAAGAATTGACTCGCGCGCACCTGGTCGTCATCGTATATGTGTGCTAGCATGTGTATAATTATTACGACTAATAACATTTGTTTAATTCTACTTTTGAGGGAAAGTATATTTTGGGTTTATAAGAATATTACAACACTTAGATGAATCCATACCTGAAAGGAAAGAGTTGCCGTAACACTCGTTATCGCGTGATAATTTCACTGAAAACCCGCGCACAACCCTTCCTCCACGAAGCGTCTCACTCGAGTGAGCGGTCGTTCAAGAGCAGCGGTAAGCTAGCATTCACTTCCCCCTCCCTCGTTGTACAGAGCGCCTCTTGCAGACCGCGTGCCCCCTAGGCGGGAGAGCGGTAAGCTGCCTCTTCCGCTGAACGACGAAGATGCCGGAAGTAGACATTTTTAAAAGTTTAACGAATGCACTGCGGCGGCAATGTTCACACCAAGGAAAGCTAGCATAAATCATTTGAAATGACCGATAAGGAACTTCACGTTTCAAGATATTTTTTTCCAGGGTTTATTTACACATAGAGGCAGCTCTGAAAAAATAAATACGGCTAACTTACAAGTGAATATTACCTATGTTATTAAAAAATAAATTATTCGGTTAACATTATAGTTAAATATTATAAATGCTATTAAAAATAAAATGATTCGGTTAACATTATAGGTGAATATTACATATCTTATAAAAATAAATAAATACGGTTAACATTATAGTTAAATATTACATACGTGATTAAAAATAAATAAGCGTCCCGCTGATCGATGAATACAATTAAATATTTTTATTAATTAATTGTATATGAATTGACTTGCGCATTTTGGTTGCTGTCGCATGTGTTCGGGTGTTAAGTTGATTATATAACTATTACGACTAATAACATTTGTTTAATTCTAAATAAATAATGAAATATGGAGCCTACCCTAAACAAAACACAATCCTTGTTACTCTTCGCTAAACAACTGAAAGAGAAGCCCAGATGTAAAGGAAATTTTGTACACCCTTGACGAAAAAAACCCCATCCGCTGGGGAAGTAACCTTTAAGGATACAATTGACGTCTGTCATACCGTTAATGGCCAGCTTGAAAGGCTTCCTAATTGCTCTGCGTAGGTCACTCGTGCAAACACAGGAAAATCCTAAACCAGACAATTACAAGCCTGCTAAAACATTTTTTTCCTCCAATAAGTAATTTAAATTCTACATGAAGATTATTAATGATTAAGTTTCATAGTATACTACCTCTTATTTAAAACATATATTTTTCACGCGTAGTGTATAGATTGCCTCAGTAAGCAATCGTGACTATTACTATTATCTCAAAGTATTATTTCCTTCTCAGAGGCAATCAAGTTTTATTCCATTTAAAAAAGGTTGGCTTATTCTCTTAGTAAACATAGGACGAGAACGTTTTTAAAGAACCCTCCCTTCGAGAGATATTTTTTGAATATTCCAGCAGAGAGAGAGAGAGATCGAACCATATTTGTTTAAAAGCTTTTTTTTTCATTCACCGCAAATCTTCGAAAAGTTCGAGGAATTATTCAGTTGCACACCGCTTGCAAAAATAGTTTGTATAACCTTTGAAGAATGTATACCTGGCTGGAGGGGTCTTGAAAATCCCTCTGACGACAGGCTGTCGCCTGGATAGCATCTTGGACATTTATTCATTAGGGAGGCTATTGTGGAAAGGGTGAGAGGAAAACTTCAGAGGTGGAACGAGGCTTCACAGCATTCGTCTAGTGAGTGGAAAACCTTGAAGATAAAACCTCTGGGAATCAGAGGGGGTGTGGGATTGAACCGAATACAAGTCACCGACTTACCTTCTGAGCCATTCCACTCGATTGGTTAGTGTGTTACACACAAATGACCTTAGGTGTGTGTCGTCGTCCGTGGTGTAGTGGTTATCATGCTAGTCTCTAGATACCGAGGACGCGGGTTCAAGCCCGACGGAGGGCAATGAATTTTTCGGGCGTAAAAATCCTTAGCATGGCTTCCTTCGGAAGGGAAGTAAAGCCGGTGGTCCCGTGTCGTAGATTTACGACACATAAAAGAACCTCAAGCCTGATAGAGGTCTCTGAGCAAAATTACCAGTCTTTCACGCCCAATAAGATTTCTCAAGCAAAAACCGTGAACAAATTAGTTGATTGTCGGATACATGCATCTGAAGTCGTGAACTCGCTATTGTAAGCAGCATTATCTGGTAAAATGTTTTATGTCAGGCGTTCCTTTTTAAGAGAATCCTCGATAAAATTATCTTAACTTTAAGAGTACCCTAAATTGCCTACAATTTTTTTCCAAGATGAAAGTTTGGAATCTCCATTGGATCTAAACAAGCGATTAGCATACATAACGTGTCTTAAAGAGAAAGTTCCTGTCTAAGACATTGTTTAGATGTGATGTGTTCTTGTTATGGTTGTAAATAAATATCTACATTAAAGCCTGTCATTCCGATCTGATTATGGGTTCTGACAAGCACATGACCGTATGTCTTCGTGCATGTTCGAGTATTTAGAGAGGCGGTCAGTGGTGTTTATGCATGATTTCCGGTATTCATAGGTCTTCGTATAGTTTCGCTTGCTTAGAGCGAGTGAGCAAAGTATTGCAACGATAATGTATTCTTCGGCTGTGTTCGGGCGTCTCCGTACAGGTTCGGATGCTTAGAGTAAGTAAAGTATTGTGAAGATGTATGTATTGATCGGGTATAATTGCGCAGTTTCGGAAGCTTAATTGTAGCATACGAGGCTCAGGCATTCGCCTACAGACCAGGGAAACCACGAAAAAACCAAATGTCTGAGCGAGTGGCCGCTGGTAATCCAAACAGAGGGCCTTAGAAGCATATAGGTTAAGATGCGATTGACATGCAATGAAAACATGGTAGCATACGGGCTCAGGCATTCGCCTACAGACCAGGGAAAACCACGAAAAAATCAAAGGTCTGAGCGATTGGCGGACGGTAATCCAGTCAGAGTGTCTTAGAAGCACAGGCATTCGCCTGCAGACCAGGGAAAACCGCGAAAAAATCAAAGGTCTGAGCGATTGGCGGACGGTAATCCAGATAGTGTCTTAGAAGCACAGGCATTCGCCTGCAGACCAGGGAAAACCGCGAAAAAATCAAAGGTCTGAGCGATTGGCGGACGGTAATCCAGACAGAGGGTCTTAAAAGCACATAGGTTAAGATGCGATTGACATACAATGGAAACATTGTAGCGTGCGGGGCTCAGGCATTCGCCTACAGACCAGGGAAAACCGCGAAAAAATCAAAGGCCTGAACGACTGACCAACGGTAATCTGGTTACGTGGCATTGTAACTAATGTTACGCTGTAAGGGTGGTTCAGGAGACATGACAGGCAAAAAGGGGGTGCCCCTACCGTTTAAAGATTTGAACTTGGAGTCTGTTCCATCCATCCTGACGTCTCCGGCTCTGTGAACAATTTCTGTCTAGATGACTTATGTTTCAGGAGAGCATCCTTTCCCCTGCTAGGCATAGATCGAGATACCCCCTCCACTGTGCTCACGCGAGATATATACATAGTTGCCTGTTATGAATTCATTCATTCGCTTTTAATTTCTTCGAGCGTTAGCCTCTGTGATGAATATGATTACTAAACTGAGTGTTTAGAATGTTTAGACTATCACCTTTGCCTTTAGGAAATATGTATGTTTTTTGTGAAGGAATGTAATAGGATAATGTTTATAAAACATAAATGTTTTATATATTACATAGGCCTCATTTTTTTATTAATCCTTTTATACTCCTCATATCACACAGTCCAATATTAAGATGGTTCTGGCTTCTAGATTCCCATTTATTCAAGTCTCTTTCAGTAATAGTTCAATATTTTTTTTTAAATTTCATGTACCATCAGTGTTTTAAGATATTGCATTCTCCTTTAAACAATTATGAAATTATTTATGAAATCAATGGTATTGGCAGGTATAGCAGTTATAATGAGTACATAATTTATATATTATTGCTATATTCTACACACGCGAATGTTTTTCCTTGCATGTTCCACACTGCACGGTGCTGCAATTCTTCATTGAATGAGATCACTGGGAGGTGTTGAGAATGTTCCTATCACATTTCTGTTTATGTTGTTTTAAGCTATCTCGTTCATCCTCTTCATTTACATTCATCTGGGCATTCCTGTAACAAACATTCACATTATTTGCAGCTTGTTGTAGGTATATACTTCGATGTGGAGAATCATTGCAAGGGTATTAAACCTCTTTCTGAACGAAATCACTCAGACTACAATCTAGACATTATTTACACATGTTTGTTTTAATGCAGTGATGCATGCTTTTGACAACTGGTATCCTACTGGAAATTATTTGCAACTTGCTGTAGGTATCTGCTTTGAGGTAAAGAATCAGTGAATAGACTATTAAACTTCTTTCTGCAGGTCCTCGCCCAGACTATATCCTAGGCGTTATTTACACAGTGATGTATACTTTAGACAAATGTTATCCTAGTGAAGTGTGAATTTATAAACTCAACGAATATAACTCTAAATGAAGCTTTGAAAGGATAGCTGAATTATTTCTACAAACCTTAACAGGAAGAAAAGACAATTTACATGTCTTAAACTTGCCGGCTGGTACTACTCCATGATATACCATTTGAAACTTCCCTGGAATTTCCTCCAACTGTTGGCTTGTTAGGGTTGAATATCTTGTCGGAAGAAACACTTGCTTATCGCCTAAAACTGCAACCACGCTAGCACCGTATCTCGTATCAATTTTTCTTAAGGATTTTATATTATAAGGCTCCTCTGGCTGAAGATCTTGTAGTCTTTGAACGGCCGAGTAAATGCTACCCTCAGCCAATGTGTTAAGTTGAGATGTCAAACTTTCTGCATTAGGAAGAGAAAAAAATTCTTTATTATAGAATGTGTTGCATAAAAAATTTCATTTATTTGAAAGTTACAAAATTATTAACTTTTTTGTGTATAATATAATAAAAAAATCATAATATTGTGTAAATATAATTGAGGTTCTGATTCACTAATGAAGTTCATTAAGTACTGTATTTTTCGATTTAAATGTTTTAATATAATGTAAACATTTACTTTGTTAGAGCGAATGATTCGCGCAACAGACTTTTTGTAATATTCTAAAGCAAAAACGTTAATAAGGTATTCAAATAATTGTATTTTCTACAAAAGGAATATAATTCACTCTGTGAAATTCTGTATTTAAATATCTGGAATAATAATTACTCAGCAAGGTGAATACTTAACTAAATTGTTCACATTTTTTCAGAATTCGCGCAGTTAGCTATTAAATGTAGAATAAGCTCGCCTAAAATGAATACTTAACTAAACTGTTCACATTTCAGAAAATTCACCTGTCTAGCTATTAACTTTTAGAATGCTCAGCTATTTACAAATAAATGTCCGACATTAAAAACAAGAACGCAAATATAAGTTAAATGTACTAAGTAATAAGTTAACTTTTTAATGAAAATGAATCGGTGATACAACTTATCAGACATGATGTTCGATGAAATTTCACGTTGAAAGAATAAAGTTTGCAGAGTGCTTAGATCGCTGTGTTCTCACAATACAGTGAAAATCGTAGGAGAAGCTGCTGCTTTTATATCATTTCCTCCGATAAAAGCTGAAGGGGGTGAGAGATGTGATGGTATATAATACAATGATTTTGATTGGCTACTCCAAACCTTCGAGTAGAATGAGAGGGAAATGCTAGCCTCGCACAGGGGCATTTCGTAAGCAAGCCTAAACCTGTTATGGGGAAATCCGGCATCACGTCATCTCTCCTTAAGGGGAATGCTTCTGCATATGACGCTAGAAAATAAAAATATATTTTATTTTTTACATGTACCGCTAAAATTCATTATTAATTATTGTTACAATACTAAAATAATCGCAGAGTGAAAATAATGTATTGTTTCTGTTGGTATAATTTTCCTTGTAAGGCTACACCCGCGCTTATAATAATCGTTAATGGTTCTAAAGTCGGCTAGGGTAGTCACCGGGAATCGAACCTATGAACTCGCCTGTTCAAACCTCGCACGTTACCCATGTTAAATTAGGCTGTTATTCATTAAATATCTCATTCATCTATAAGCTATATCGTAAATAACAGGCTAGCTTCAAAGAACAAAATCTATCAGATACATTCGATCGCTTAATTTTGAATTCAATCTCTCCCATTTTTAATGCCATACTCTTCATATCACCCTCTACAAATCATATTTATTTGTTTAGGATTTCATAAAAAATTAGTTTAGTTGTCGATATCTCGCAAAAAATTACGATATAGGTTGTTTAAAACGTTCTCGTCCTATGTTTACTAAGGGAATAAGCCAACCTTTTTTAAATGTAATAAAACTTGATTGCCTCTGAGAAGGAAATAATACTTGGAGATAATTGTAATAGTCACGATTGCTTACTGAGGCAATCTATACACTACGCGTGAAAAATACATGTTTTAAACAGAGTCCATTCCTATAATCTATATGGGCAGGGTTTTTTTTCCTGTAAGAACGCTATGCGTTTAATTATAAATTTAGCGTAAAAAGAAAATATCGCTTCTCGCCGTTTAATTTTTCCTGACGGGAGAGTCATATTCAATATTTTTATTAAAAGAAATAAGAGGTAGTATACTATGAAACGTAATCATTAATAATCTTCATGTAGAATTTAAATTACTTATTGGAGGAAAAAAATGTTTTAGCAGGCTTGTAATTGTCTGGTTTAGGATTTTCCTGTGTTTGCACGGGTGACCTACGCAGAGCAATTAGGAAGCCTTTCAAGCTGGCCATTAACGGTATGACAGACGTCAATTGTATCCTTAAAGGTTACTTCCCCAGCGGTCGGGGTTTTTTTCGTCGAGGGTGTACAAAATTTCCTTTACATCTGGGCTTCTTTTTCAGTTGTTTAGCGAAGAGTAACAAGGATTGTGTTTTGTTTAGGGTAGGCTCCATATTTCATTATTTATTTAGAATTAAACAAATGTTATTAGTCGTAATAGTTATACCCGCGTAATAATCAACTTAACACCCGAACACATGCGACAGCAACCAAAATGCGCAAGTCAATTCATATACAATTAATTAATAAAAATATTTAATTGTATTCATCGATCAGCGGGACGCTTATTTATTTTTAATCACGTATGTAATATTTAACTATAATGTTAACGTATTTATTTATTTTTTAATAACATAGGTAATATTCACTTGTAAGTTAGCCGTATTTATTTTTTCAGAGCCGCCCCTATGTGTAAATAAACCCTGGAAAAAATATCTTGAAACGTGAAGTTCCTTATCGGTCATTTCAAATGATTTATGCTAGCTTTCCTTGGTGTGAACATTGCCGTCGCAGTGCAATCGTTAAACTTTTAAAAATGTCTACTTCCGGCATCTTCGTCGTTCAGCGGAAGAGGCAGCTTACCGCTCTCCCGCCTAGGGGGCACGCGGTCTGCAAGATGCGCTCTGTACAACGAGGAAGGGGGAAGTGAATGCTAGCTTACCGCTGCTCTTGAACGACCGCTCACTCGAGTGAGACGCTTCGTGGAGGAAGGGTTGTGCGCGGGTTTTCAGTGAAATTATCACGCGATAACGAGTGTTACGGCAACTCTGTCCTTTCAGCTATGGATTCATCTAAGTGTTGTAATATTCTTATAAACCCAAAATATATTTTCCCTCAAAAGTAGAATTAAACAAATTTTATTAGTCGTAATAATTATACACATGCTAGCACACATACGATGAAGACCAGGTGCGCGCGAGTCAATTCATATACAATTAATCAATCAAAAATACTTAATTGTTTTCATCGACCGACTAGCCGCGTTTCATTAGAAGTGTAATGTCATTAGTAGATGAAAAATGGTGGAGATAGCTCAAGGTGCGCAAGTCAATTACATTAATCAATCAAAAATACTTAATTGTTTTCATCGATCGACGAGCTGCGTTTCATTAGATATGCAATGTGCGGACATTAGTAGTAATAAAATGCCGATTCTTTTTTTTCAATAATGTTTTATGCATGGGCGAACATTATCTAATTGATTGACACAATTATGTACTCAAACGATTTGCCGATGGGCGGCAGCCATCGAGAATCACATTCCCCCATCACCAGGGGCGGGATTTAGACAGGACGCTATGAGAGCGGGGTGACGTCGCCGGCGTATAGGAACAATACACACTCTCTCACATACCCGCAGGGGGAACCAATCACACGGCAGGGATTTAGACAAATCACAATGAGGTGGGTGGGAATGTAACCACCGTATAGGAACAATACACACTCTCTCACCTATCCACAGGGAACCAATCAGACCACAAAGGGGAGGGAGGGTACGCACCCAGCGTATGGAAACAATACACACTCCCCCACCTATCCACAGGGAACCAATAGAACCACAAAGGGGAGGGAGGGGCCACCGACACGCGACCAGGGACCATGGGGGAGGGGGTAGGACCTGACGACACAGACCCAGTCGGCATTAGGTAAGCGCACAAAGGGAGGGGGCGGGGCTAGCGGCACGCGATCAGGGCGGCAAATAGTAGCGCACAAAGGGGGGGCGTAAAAATCTATATGTGTTAACTTGTTCAATTATATTATCAGGATTATTTGTTATTCAAATAATGTTCTACAGAATAAAAGGTACTCTTTAACAGCAGTTTTGAAAGCATTGAAAGTGTCGATGTTTTCCAAAAGATCAGTAGGAAGAAGAAATAGCATTAAATATTTTAATGGTTTCATAATATACACATTTATGGAAGCAAGAAATTAAGTGAAAAGCGTGCTTTTTCAGTGAAATCTCCGATATATACGTTTCAGGTAGAACACAGTACTTCTTCTACCTTGGATAAGCACTAAGGAAGCAAAAATGAGATACATAACAGTAATTTGTGAACACGGGAAGGTATAAAATATACCGTATATTTCTATTTAACAGCATCAAACTCCCCTAAAGAACGTACTTTCTACAGTGGTTTATTTTCATAAGTACGTAAATGCTGACCTAGGAGTTTTATTGGATACATTCGTAATAAGAAAAGTAAACTAAATCCGGCATTAGGAGTTTCACATACTCTTAACAGGTTATACAACTTCCTTTCGTAAAGAGAACAGTCAGACGTTGTATGGCTGTCTGTTCATATGATATATAGTCACTAAAAACCTGTCGGAGAGGTTAAGGCAAATCTTTGTAACAAACTGAGAATATAACAGGTAGTTCATCAGTTGAATGACAGTGCTAGTAACAAGTGCAGCACTAGGGCATCAAGAATTATAGCTCCTGAAAGACAATGTTTGCAATACTTTAATTCAGCTTCCACCATTCTATACTAATACGTGGATTACAACAAGATTTTGCTTAAAATGGTGGTTCACAAAGATATAACATCTTATCACAAACGATCCCAATATTAGGAATCGGCAATCGGCGAGGCACTAGGAACATTGGTGTGTTTCGCTGTGAAATCCACTGTTTGGGCTGGAGGGGAAGGACCAACAATGAGAGAGTAGAACAAGCTGAACTGCCTCTGAGGTCTAGTCATTAGCATGCTAGCTAGAGGTCTCAGGTTCGATTTCCAGCTGGAGGATGGACATTTTTCTTTAGTCAGGATTATTTCCCATCTTCCCTACAGTCTTTAAGTATGAGTAAGAGTGTAAATGTGTGCGAGTGTGAATTTAATGTTTAGAAAGAAATTCCAAAGATACACAATAGGAATCGGGTGAACATCATTGCCGATGAACAATTTTTCCAAAGGCAAAGTCGCGCCAATAAGACCTTAGATATAAAAGGCTGCTTACAAATGGGGAAAAAAACCCTCAAATATATCTGAGACAAAAATGCCATTATAAAAGTTAAAATAACTCGGCGAATGTAGGAATAATTGAAGCAATGAAAGCAGAATATTCAAAGCTTAGAGCAATCCATACCCATTACGTATAAAGTTATAATCTATATTTTTCTGGTAATTTTTGAGTTTTGGATTAATAAATGATATACAGGATGGACCATTTAAGTTGAGATGTATAATATCTCCAAAACTAAGCGTTGTGGAAAGATATGTATTAAGCAAAAGTTGCTTGATATTATGGGGGAAAGTAAATGCCATTAGTCGCTTTGTTTGAAGGACGTAATGATGGTCATTTTAGTGTTAACTTAAATTTTTTTTAAATGGGAAGTTATATTTTGTATATTGTTTTCTCATTACGAAATGGTTTATAAAAAGCTGTCTATTGAATGACGACGAATAAGGAAACAAAATAAAAAATGTTGGTTTACAATTACGAAAAATAGCCATTCATTGCCTCTTCGTACACAGTCATTCAAAATGTTAGTTGTTATTTACGTTGGTGTAAAAACAATTGCAAAGTGCTTTATACATATGTTGTTTAGTTTTTTACGAGGAGTGAATGTGTGTGTGTGTTTTACCCTTTCACTCAAGAATGACCAAAATGATTGTTACGAAGTTGCATTGACTGGAACGATGTATTTGAATGCCTGTGTCTTTGCGTATGTCTGTGGATAATATACTTAAAAATCTGATGTGTTACACTCACATGGCTTTCTCTACTCTTGTACAAACTATTTTTACAAACGCTTATTCTCCATCTACTTCATGTTAACTGAGATAAACATTTGCAGACTCTATCTTATTGCTAAATTTCTTGTAGATGTAAGGGGAATATATATTTACAAGGGCAATATAGAAATACAGTAGCCTTTAAACACATACATATCTCTTAATAGCTGGTTGCTAGGTGCAGCACCATTCCCTTTCCCACAGATTAATACTCTTTGCATATTCAAGACAAAAAAATCTGATGTGTTACACTCACATGACTTTCTCTACTCTTGTACAATCTAATTTTACAAACGCTTATTCCCCATATGCTTCATGTTAATCGAGATATCGAGATGTCAATCTTATTGGTAATATTCATGTAGATGCAAGGGGACTATGGTAGCTTTTAAGCGATAGTCAAATATTTTATCGCTGGTTGCTATGTGGCGCATTTCATTCTCTTTGCATGTCCAGGACATAAAAAAAAATCTGATGTGTTACACTCACATAACTTTCTCTACTCTTGTACAATCTAATTTTACAAACGCCTATTCTCCATATGCTTCATGTTAATCGAGATATCGAGATGTCAATCTTATTGGTAATTTTCTTGTAGATGCAAGGGGAATATGGTAGCTTTTAAGCGATAGTCAAATATTTTAACGCTGGTTGCTATGTGGCGAATTCCATTCTCTTTGCATGTTCAGGACATAAAAAAATCTGATGTGTTACACTCACATAACTTTCTCTACTCTTGTACAATCTAATTTTAGAAACGCCTATTCTCCATATGCTTCATGTTAATCGAGATATCGAGATGTCAATCTTATTGGTAATTTTCTTGTAGATGCAAGGGGAATATGGTAGCTTTTAAGCGATAGTCAAATATTTTAACGCTGGTTGCTATGTGGCGAATTCCATTCTCTTTGCATGTTCAGGACATAAAAAAATGAATAACGAATTTGAGAAAAAGTATAAGTATTGGAAAATTTAAGGAAATAACAAGCAATATCTCGAAAACGGTTCACTCAACAAAAGAAACGTATATGACATAAGTTGTGTATTTTAACACGATCTACATTTTTTGTGTAGTAAAATTTTGTCTATCTCTTATGGTTTACCAGTTATGCAAAAGTCGTTCACAATGAAGAATATTTTTGGAGACATTCCCAGAAAATTCGAGATATACATTTTATTTGTCATGACAATATCTTAAACATATGATATTTTAATCAAAATCGTTAGAGCCGTTTTTGAGAAAATTAAAATTTTCGAAAAATGTTCCATGTAAAGGGTAGTCTGGGGTGGGGGGATTTTCTTGAAAACCTTCGTGTCGCATCTCTGGAAGATACTGAACCTAAATACCAAGTTTGGTGTTTATCCGACTGTTCGTTTTTGAGTTATGCTGTTCACAGACACACAGACAGACACACAGACAGACACACAGACACACAGACACACAGACACACAGACAGACACACACACGGACATGTTTCCAAAAATGCTTTTTTTGGATTCAGTGATTCTCAAAACATGTATTTCCGGTGAAATCTCGGTATCGAATTTTTGGGTGGAATGCAATACTTCCCCTACTTACTATACGTAGTAGAGAAAATAAAAATGAATAACGAATTTGAGAAAAAGTATAAGTATTGGAAAATTTAAGGAAATAACAAGCAATATCTCGAAAACGGTTCACTCAACAAAAGAAACGTATATGACATAAGTTGTGTATTTTAACGCGATCTACATTTATTGTGTAGTAAAATTTTGTCTATCTCTTATGGTTTACCAGTTATGCAAAAGTCGTTCACAATGAAGAATATTTTTGGAGTCATTCCCAGAAAATTCGAGATATACATTTTATTTGTAATGACAATATCTTAAACATATGATATTTTAATCAAAATCGTTAGAGCCGTTTTTGAGAAAATTAAAATTTCGAAAAATCTTCCATGTAAAGGGTAGTCTGGGGTGGGGGGATTTTCTTGAAAACCTTCGTGTCGCATCTCTGGAAGATACTGAACCTAAATACCAAGTTTGGTGTTTATCCGACTGTTCGTTTTTGAGTTATGCTGTTCACAGACACACAGACACACAGACAGACACACAGACACACAGACACACAGACAGACACACACACGGACATGTTTCCAAAAATGCTTTTTTTGGATTCAGTGATTCTCAAAACATGTATTTCGGGTGAAATCTCGGTATCGAATTTTTGGGTGGAATGCAATACTTCCCCTACTTACTATACGTAGTAGAGAAAGTAAAAAAATCTGATGTGTTACACTCACATGACTTTCTCTACTCTTGTACAATCTATTTTTACAAACGCCTATTCTCCATATGCTTCATATTAATCGAGATATCGAGATGTCAATCTTATTTGTAATTTTCTTGTAGATGCAAGGGGAATATGGTAGCTTTTAAGCGATAGTCAAATATTTTATCGCTGGTTGCTATGTGGCGCATTCCATTCTCTTTGCATGTCCAGGACATAAAAAAATGAATAACGAATTTGAGAAAAGTATAAGTATTGGAAAATGTAAGCAAATAACAAGCAATATCTCGAAAACGGTTCACTCAACAAAAAAAATGTATATGATATAAGTTGTGTATTTTAACCCGATCTACATTTTTTGTGTAGTAAAATTTTGTCTATCTCTTATGGTTTACCAGTTATGCAAAAGTCGTTCACAATGAAGAATATTTTTGGAGACATTCCCAGAAAATTCGAGATATACATTTTATTTGTCATGACAATATCTTAAACATATGATATTTTAATCAAAATCGTTAGAGCCGTTTTTGAGAAAATTAAAATTTTCGAAAAATGTTCCATGTAAAGGGTAGTCTGGGGTGGGGGGATTTTCTTGAAAACCTTCGTGTCGCATCTCTGGAAGATACTGAACCTAAATACCAAGTTTGGTGTTTATCCGACTTTTCGTTTTTGAGTTATGCTGTTCACAGACACACAGACAGACACACAGACAGACACACAGACACACAGACAGACACACAGACAGACACACAGACACACAGACACACAGACAGACACACACACGGACATGTTTCCAAAAATGCTTTTTTTGGATTCAGTGATTCTCAAAACATGTATTTCCGGTGAAATCTCGGTATCGAATTTTTGGGTGGAATGCAATACTTCCCCTACTTACTATACGTAGTAGAGAAAGTAAAAATGAATAACGAATTTGAGAAAAAGTATAAGTATTGGAAAATTTAAGGAAATAACAAGCAATATCTCGAAAACGGTTCACTCAACAAAAGAAACGTATATGACATAAGTTGTGTATTTTAACGCGATCTACATTTATTGTGTAGTAAAATTTTGTCTATCTCTTATGGTTTACCAGTTATGCAAAAGTCGTTCACAATGAAGAATATTTTTGGAGTCATTCCCAGAAAATTCGAGATATACATTTTATTTGTAATGACAATATCTTAAACATATGATATTTTAATCAAAATCGTTAGAGCCGTTTTTGAGAAAATTAAAATTTTCGAAAAATCTTCCATGTAAAGGGTAGTCTGGGGTGGGGGGATTTTCTTGAAAACCTTCGTGTCGCATCTCTGGAAGATACTGAACCTAAATACCAAGTTTGGTGTTTATCCGACTGTTCGTTTTTGAGTTATGCTGTTCACAGACACACAGACACACAGACAGACACACAGACACACAGACACACAGACAGACACACACACGGACATGTTTCCAAAAATGCTTTTTTTGGATTCAGTGATTCTCAAAACATGTATTTCCGGTGAAATCTCGGTATCGAATTTTTGGGTGGAATGCAATACTTCCCCTACTTACTATACGTAGTAGAGAAAGTAAAAAAATCTGATGTGTTACACTCACATGACTTTCTCTACTCTTGTACAATCTATTTTTACAAACGCCTATTCTCCATATGCTTCATATTAATCGAGATATCGAGATGTCAATCTTATTTGTAATTTTCTTGTAGATGCAAGGGGAATATGGTAGCTTTTAAGCGATAGTCAAATATTTTATCGCTGGTTGCTATGTGGCGCATTCCATTCTCTTTGCATGTCCAGGACATAAAAAAATGAATAACGAATTTGAGAAAAGTATAAGTATTGGAAAATTTAAGCAAATAACAAGCAATATCTCGAAAACGGTTCACTCAACAAAAAAAATGTATATGATATAAGTTGTGTATTTTAACCCGATCTACATTTTTTGTGTAGTAAAATTTTGTCTATCTCTTATGGTTTACCAGTTATGCAGAAGTCGTTCACAATGAAGAATACTTTTGGGGACATTCCCAGAAATTTCGAGATATACATTTCATTTCTCATGACATTACCCTAAACATATGATATTTTCATTAAAATCGTTAGAGCCATTTTTGAGAAAATTAAAATTTTCGAAAAATCTTCCATGTAAAGGGTAGTCTGGGGTGGGGGGATTTTCTTGAAAACCTTCGTGTCGCATCTCTGGAAGATACTGAACCTAAATACCAAGTTTGGTGCTTATCCGATTGTTCGTTTTTGAGTTATGCTGTTCACAGACACACACACAGACACACACACACACAGACACACAGACACACACACAGACACACACACGGACATGTTTCTAAAAATGCTTTTTTTGGATTCAGGAGGTCTCAAAACGTGTATTTCCGGTGAAATCTCGGTATCGAATTTTTGGGTGGAATGCAATACTTCCCCTACTTACTATACGTAGTAGAGAAAGTAAAAATAAATAACGAATTTGAGAAAAAGTATAAGTATTGGAAAATTTAAGGAAATAACAAGCAATATCTCGAAAACGGTTCACTCAACAAAAGAAATGTATATGACATAAGTTGTGTATTTTAACGCGATCTACATTTTTTGTGTAGTAACATTTTGTCTCTCTCTTATGGTTTACCAGTTATGCAAAAGTCGTTCACAATGAAGAATACTTTTGGAGACATTCCCAGAAAATTCGAGATATACATTTCATTTCTCATGACATTATCTTAAACATATGATATTTTCATCAAAATCGTTAGAGCCATTTTTGAGAAAATTAAAATTTTCGAAAAATGTTCCATGTAAAGGGTAGTCTGGGGTGGGGGGATTTTCTTGAAGACCTTCGTGTCGCATCTCTGAAAGATACTGAACCTAAATACCAAGTTTGGTGCTTATCCAACTGTTCGTTTTTGAGTTATGCTGTTCACGGACACACACACACACACACACACAGACAGACACACACACACACACAGACAGACACACACACACAGACATGTTTCCAAAAATGCTTTTTTTGGATTCAGGAGGTCTCAAAACATGTATTTCCGGTGAAATCTCGGTATCGAATTTTTGGGTGGAATGCAATACTTCCCCTACTTACTATACGTAGTAGAGAAAGTAAAAAGAAACGAAAATTCAGATGAATCCTCAACTATGCATTTAAAATTAAATCCAGTATTTTTCAGGGATGCAACAAAAAGATTTTCCCGAAGTACACCTTACCCTAAGTTACGTTTATATGGGAAAAACTTTGTAAATCTTTATTTTCTCAACTACCTTTAACGATATTGGTTAAAATATCACATCTTGTGACATGGACATGATAAATACAATTTACATATGTATCGAATAGCCTGTAGGATGCTCTTCGTTCTTGTTGAATGTTAAAGTATTTTACATAACTGGTCAATATAAGTGTAAACGATAGATAGAAATTTGCTACCAAAAATGTAGAACTGTTTAGAATTTGCTCTTTGTATTAACTTTGACTTATAGGTTTGGTTATTTAGAAGGTATTTCATATTTTTGAATTGTACAATATTTAAGTAATACATTTTTTTTTGAAGTGCTACTTACCATTCTTTTGCTTCTAGTAAGTACTGTTTTAATATTTTGCCGCTGCAGCACTGTAGTCGCGATTTTGAGCATGCGTGATCACCTCCTGCATTCATTAAGGAAGCCAGCCGCAGCTGTGAGCGATCGTCACTTTGTGTTTACCTGTTGTTAGATCGTCTAGAAACATTCAAAAAAATCTGAGGACCCTCTGACTGTGAAGTCAGATCAGTGATTCGTTTTCTGAATGCGAGAAATGTTATGCCAGCAAATATTCGTCGCCAGTTGTGTGAGGTTTATGGGGAAACAATAATGAGTGACAATGCCCGGCCACACACAGCCAAACAAACTAAGATCTGATCGCATCATTTGGTTGGGAACAATTTGTCCACCCTCCATACGGTCCGGATTTGTCACCAAGAGCTTCTCATGTGCTGCTTCTTCTGAAGCAATTCCTTGGTGGAAAACACTTCAAAGACGATGATGTGAAACAAAAAGTGCAGACTTGACTCTCATCACACGCGGCATCATTCTGGATTCCCGTTGTAAGTGCCTGAATAACGGCAATGACTATGTGGAGAAGTAGTGTAAGGTAATGACGATAATAAATTATTTGAAAAATGATGTTATGTTACTTTTTAAAAAATTATCGGTACTTTAAAAATGCGCCTCGTACATAGCGCGGAGGGGCCGCCGAAACTGGGGCAGAGAGCAGCACGTAGGCCAATCTGGCCTTTTGTACTTCAAAGCGACGCTAGGGCGACCAGATCCGGGAGACAACGTGCACAAGCGTGAACGGGATCCCTAACGATTCCAAATTGAACGATTCCGACGCCGTTCAAGCCAGCCCACAAACTCCGAGCCCCCGGGAACCCTTAAGCGAACCCGCTCACAGAGGCTGGGTTCGTAAGCAGTCCGGTCGATGCCAGGGAGAAGTCTTCACAAACCTCACCACTGCCCAGCCGCAACACGCCGTGGTCTTTTAACCCTGAAACAGGTGATTATGAGGGAAATTATGGACAGGAAAGTTGCGATAGAAGAGGAACCATCCCAGTATTCACCTACCGACCTGAGAAAACCACAAAAAACCCATAGCCAGAGTGAGTGGCCGCTGAGAATCGAATCTGGGACCACCGAAATTAGATCCTCACACGTCACCGTGGAGCCATCTCGCTCGATGCCTTTATCAAACATTTTCTGTCTACCTATTTAACCTCCTATATGCTCCCGTGTGCCTAAAACGAAATGTGTATTGGAACTATTCATATTTAACATGAAGTGACTGGAATATTATCACTTTCTCTACTACTTATAGTAGGTAGGGGAAGTATTGTATGCCACCCAAAAATTCGATACCGAGAGATTTCACCGGAGATGTGCGTTTTGAGACCCCCTGAATCCAAAAAAAGCATTTTTGGAAACATGTCCGTGTGTGTGTGGGTGTGTGTGTGTGTGAACAGCATAACTCAGAAACGAATAGTCGGATAAACACCAAACTTGGTATTTAGGTTCAGTATCTTCCAGAGATGCGACACGAAGGTCTTCAAGAAAATCCCCCCACCCCAGATTACCCTTTACATGGAACATTTTTCGAAAGTTTTAATTTTGTCAAAAATGGCTCTAACGATTTTGATTAAAATATCATATGTTTAAGATATTTTCATGAGAAATGAAATGTATATCTCGAATTTTCTGGGAATGTCTCCAAAAGTATTCATTGTGAACGACTTTTGCATAATTGGTAAACCATAAGGGATGGACAAAATTTTACTACACAAAAAACATAGATCGCATTAAAATACACAATTTATGTCATATACATTTTTTTTGTTGAGTGAACCATTTTTGAGATATTGCTTGTTATTCTCTTAACATTTTCCGATACTTATACTTTTTCATAAATGGAAATTGGTTATTCATTTTTTTCTCCTGGTAATGCAAAGAGAATGCTATACTCCACATAGCAACCAGCTTTTAAAATATTTGACTATCGCTTAAAGCCTAGCAATTCCCCTTGCATCTACAAGAAAATTAGCAATAAGATTAACATCTAGATTAACATGAAGCATATGGAGAATAAGCGTTTGTAAAAATAGTTTGTACAGGAGTAGAGAAAGTCATGCGAGTGTAGCACAACAGAATTTTTTTAATGAAACGCTATTATAATATCAGATATTTCCAGCAACGGAAGTAGTAGTAGTTACTGTCTCGAGAAAATACATATCTATTAACTTTACCGAACTGCTTTCGACTAAGAACTGAAAATGTACTGACACGTTTTCTTTTGCACTCCCCTTCTTCCAGTAAGTAAGTTGGTGTGTGAATGATACTACATACCAGAGGTGGCGAAAACTGGACTCGCGAGTCATTTTAACTCGTAAGCGCCGTTCCCTCTCTTCCACAGTCCATTTGTTTTTCACATGCTGCTGAGTGATGCAGTGCGTGTTGCCACCCTTGCTATATACTATATAATCGGTATACTATCATTATAAGTAATCAAATCATAGCATTTAAGGCAATGTATCTATGAAAATCCAAAGATGCACAGGTTCTCTCAGAATATAAAACACATAGTTCATACAAAATTTTAACCACCTATGTCAAACCGTTCTTAAGACATTAATATTTTATTCACAATGAATCATTTTTGATATTATGGTAATATGTAATGATACTTAGACTCTGCTTTAATTTGAGCTTAGTATAAAAATATAAGGAAAATTTTGGACAGACATTTCTTAGTTTTAATTAATTTAAAAGAAAGAGTTTTTGTATACATATTTGCCTTCTTAAATGTTTTCAATGTGAGTTATGGAAAATAATTTCAGCTGCGCTACTTACTATTCACAACTATTTTATATGGGTAATTAATGAAGCTCTCTTGAATATTTCAAGCCAATAGGTTACAAATTGTCGTCCAAGGAGCGTTATGAATAGTGAAAAATGCTGAACATAGAGGAATTGAGAAAAATGTAGTTTAAAGTTCAACGTGGTGCTTTAGGTAAATGATACAGGATCATCAAACAGCCATTTGTGGTTTAAGCTTGTTGATATTAAAAAACCAGCTGTGCAACTTACAATTAAAGAAAAACTAAAATAAAAATGAAAAAATTAAAAAAAAGTCACACAATTTGCCAAACTTTACAGATACATTTTCTAAAATTAAATTTCATTATATTAGTTTTGTATAAAGTATTTCATTTTGAAATTAGATATTGTGTTTATAAAGCATAAAGAAGAACCTTTTGATGGTGTTCTAGTACACTTTGATATTTGGAACCTATGTGACTGATTACGGTAAGATGCTTTATTTTATACATTTCTTCATATGTGTTATCCGAGGTACATTTGTTCCATTTTAATTTTGTTTAAATATTACAGAATTATACTATTGCACCTCAAAGCTCTTTCCTCATAATCCTCTGGAGCTAAACCTATTGTAGTAGATTATCTACTTTAGTTAGATAATTTGGATTTTACGATACTTATAGCGACCAGTTCTAAAAATATTTTGACTATCGCTTAAAGCCTACTATGTTCCTCTTGTTTTGTATTTGCAAGGGCAATATAGAAATACAGTAGCCTTTAAGCATAGACGTATCTCTTAATAGCTGGTTGCTAGGTGCAGCACCATTCTCTTCACCTCAGATTAATACTCATTGCATATCCAAGACAAAAAATGAATAACGAATTCCCATTTGAGAAAACAAGTATTGAAAATTTTAAGGGAATAACAAGCAATATCTTGTTCACTCAACAAAAAATGTATGACATAAATTGTGTATTTTAACGCGATCTACATTTTTTGTGTAGTAAAATTTTATCTCTCTCTGATGGTTTACCAGTTATGCAAAAGTCGTTCACAATGAAGAATACTTTTAGAGACATTCCCAGAAAATTCGAGATATACATTTCATTTCTCATGACAATATCTTAAACATATGATATTTTAATCAAAATCGTTAGCCATTTTTGAGAAAATTCAAAATTTCGAAAAATCTTCCATGTAAAGGGTAGTCTGGGGTGGGGGGATTTTCTTGAAAACCTTCGTGTCGCATCTCTGGAAGATACTGAACCTAAATACCAAGTTTGGTGTTTATCCGATTGTTCGTTTTTGAGTTATGCTGTTCACAGACACACACACAGACACACAGACACAGACACACACGGACATGTTTCCAAAAATGCTTTTTTTGGATTCAGGGGGTCTCAAAACATGTATTTCCGGTGAAATATCGGTATCGAATTTTTGGGTGGAATGCAATACTTCCCCTACTTACTATACGTAGTAGAGAAAGTAAAAATGAATAACGAATTCCCATTTGAGAAAACAAGTATTGAAAAATTTAAGGGAATAACAAGCAATATCTCGAAAATGGTTCACTCAACAAAAAATGTATGACATAAATTGTGTATTTTAACGCGATCTACATTTTTTGTGTAGTAAAATTTTGTCTATCTCTTATGGTTTACCAGTTATGCAAAAGTCGCTCACAATGAAGAATACTTTTGGAGACATTCCCAGAAAATTAAGATATACATTTGATTTGTCATAAAAATATCTTAAAAATATGATATTTTAATCAAAATCGTTCCATGTAAAGGGTAATCTGGGGTGGGGGGATTTTCTTGAAAACCTTCGTGTCGCATCTCTGGAAGATACTGAACCTAAATACCAAGTTTGGTGTTTATCCGACTGTTCGTTTCTGAGTTATGCTGTTCACAGACAGACACACACACACACACACACACACACACGGACATGTTTCCAAAAATGCTTTTTTTTGGATTCAGGGGTCTCAAAACATATATTTCCGGTGAAATCTCGGTATCGAATTTTTGGGTGGAATACAATACTTCCCCTACTTACTATACGTAGTAGAGAAAGTAACAAAGTAAACTTATTCACTACCTAACTAGTTTCGTAATGGTTCCTCATTTTCTATTACGCAACAATTGTAATGTAATTCTTATCACGAAACTGGTTGCGTATTGTGAACCATACATAAATAATAAACTATTGTTTATTAATAATGATCAAGTCGGGATTTATTAGGAATTAAACTATCTATAACAGAATTAGCTGCGTTTGCAATATCTTCGTCAGAACTCATTTTTCAAAGTTTATTTAATTCACCTGGTACTCATGTTCTTCTGTTTAAAAAAAGAACCTAACAAACAAATAATCTTTTAAACCATTCATGGCCTACTACGCACAGGAATCAACAATGTATCAATGTAGTGTACTGTTTCAGGCATTCCTAATACAACATTGAAATAAAAATGCAGTTTACCAAGGTAAATAAAAAAAATCGTTATTACATAACTAAAGAAGATAAAACGTTGTACGATACACAAATATACATATTACAATACTTGAATGCTTAACAAGCGCCTCGTTTGTCAATTTCCAATCTCATATTGTAATATGATACGTTACGATATTCGTATCGTAAATTACTAGTACAGATAACTTTTAAGCCTCTTTTGAAACTTCCTGCATGACGATAGAGGTAAATACATCCGTGAACCTGCAAAAATAATGGTTTAAAATTTCTAAACCTTCAGAATCCCCATTTATCATTATGTCAGCTCAGGAATAAAATCGCATTCCGCAGGACAGTTGGGCAATACAAGAATTTAAATTAGTTCAACTTCAAGAATCTATCCACGTTACTGTTGCTGCCTCCATTTCAGCTTGTCATAACCTCTTTTCCGTTGTGACAGGCTTATTTTCGCGCGAGGAGCACAGGAAATTCACTAAGGCATGCATGCATTTAAATTCAGAAGGTAGTTGAAGTAATTTTTCATTTTGTTTATGTTTAACGATTGGCTAGTTTTGGGAATCCTAGCGGTACGGGACAGAAACAGGAGCTGTCGGATCGTTTGGCGTGATAGTGGAATTAAGGATTACAGTTATAGCGAACCTGTTTTACAGAATGCTTTTAAGTTCAACGCGGCGTGGAATCGATCTTTCACCTCTTGGTTGCTAAAACCTTTAACTATAATATCTGAGGAGTTATGCTCAAAGGACACAAGCGAGCTTTTCAAGACTTCTAATTTTGGAGTTAATTCAGTGCACAAGCGGTTACGTACCTTACTAACTGAGGATGTTTTACATTTTGATTGTCCCTAACATGTATCATCATACCATGCTCATTCCACCTGTGTGTGGAGATGCATACTGGCGTGCATAAAATACGGCCCGTGTGGCTCATAATGCAATGGAGTTGTTTATGTTGATACTGACAAATCCAGCCCCACCCCCTAACAGCGTGACCACCTCTGCTTTTCAACGATAATTCTAGCCACTGTATTGGCAGGGTACTTTACTTTCCCAAATATGGCTGAACTGCTGAAGGGTAACACCTTATATTTTAGTGCTACAGTACTGTTTTCTTAATGCCGTTTAGTAGCAGCAATAACTTAACCTTCACCTCCATTTCGCTGATGAAAGCCCTCATATATTAAATCTCATAGCTGTCGCTCAGTTTAACCATACATGAAAATAATTCTTCACCCCTTCCTCTAGAAGACCAAATTATGCTGTAATTGGTTTAACCTTTCCCTTGTGTATCACTCGTAGCAAAATTCTTTCATAGAGGTGGTATCCGAACCATCGCTTCATTCTACATAGATTATAAACATTTTTATTGGTTAGTTTTTATGTTCATGAATTGTTTTTTTAGGTCAGTCAAATAGAGAACTTCATCTATTGCAATAACAGCAACGTCATCCTATCTCAACACCGGCAATTTTGGAGAAAAAAGAAAAATATTACAAGGGGCGTCTAATAGGTAAGTTTCCCTATTTTATAAAGAACATTACACACAATTGATCAAGTTGAATTAATTTTATTTATATTTTACAATCCTTGTATTACTTTTATACATAGTCAACATGTTTTTCCAAGCATTTTAATGGACGTGACACAAGTTTTTCCAAGCCAATGTTGTACCAGGTCAGGTCCTATGCTCGCAACCAGCTGTTCACTGACTTCATCATCGGTGTTAAAAGTGTTTACCTTTGAGTTGGAGGAACATGTAAAAATCACTTGGGGCAAGCTCCTGAATACGGAGGATACGAGAAAATATCCAAGTTAAATCTTGACCCAGGCGGAGCTCAGAAGATTGAACTGGGAAGTTTTCTCGCATCCTCCATATTCACCAGATCTTTTCCCAAGTGATTTTCACATGTTCCTCTGACTCAAAGCTCATCATGGAGGTAAGCACTTTAAAACCGTGACGAAGATCAGAAGTGAACAGCTGGTTACGAGCTCAGGACCCGACCTGGTACAACACTGGCTTGGAAAAATTTATGCTACGTCCCCAAAAATGCTTGGAAAAACATGTTGACTATGTAGAAAAGTAACAGAAGCATTGTACAATATAAAAAAAATTAATTCAAGATGATCAATTGTGTGTAATGTTTTTATAAAATAGGGAAACTTACGTATTGGACGCCCCTCGTATATACTTGATGTGATTCTAAGTAAAAATAAGGAATCTTATATTCCTTATTTTATTACTTGTGAACCAAGGACAACGGTAGACGTAGTTCTATCAAGAATTTACAGGTATTGTAATTGCTGTGTTCCTCTGGGTCCATCTTTTGGGACCATCAATAAGTAGTCCTGTTTGACTGCATTGCGCGTGTGCGGCTAGGCATGCAGCTATATATCAGGTGACAACATTAATACGACTTAAAGAAGCTGTTCCATCGACGCCGATAAGCTGGTATTTTTACACTTGGGTTGATGTAATAGGAGTGATGTTGCAAAGCCCACAGTTACCGGCGTTACAACTGATTTTCACATATGACACAGCCAACGCGTTCCCTATTCAGCATAGCACTACAAATGCCACTTTAGACCATGATGTGTTAGCGGAACTGAAGATTGTCTACGTAGAATCTACGAGGGCTGATCGAAAAGTAGCGCACAATAATTTTTTTACAAAAAGTTTAATATTTAAAACAAATAAAAAAAAAAGTCGCAAATGAAGTGAAGTTTCTCAACATATTTTTTCCATCGTAATAACAGTTTCAATATGCTCTGTTCGTAGAAGTCCGTTTCCTTGAAGTATAGCCTCTGCGGATTGCTGATTTCACTTCCGCATCTGTCGCAAAGAGTTGGCCGGCCAGGAATTTCTTTATGGGACCAAACATGAAAGTCCGACGGTGCAAGGTCCGGACTGTATGGGGGGATGCTGGAGCACCTCCCAACCAAATTTGGCGATTTTCTGACGAACAGCAGCAGCAACATAGGGGCGAGCATTGTCATGAAGAATTTTGAAATTGTTAGCATTCATGTTGTAGCGTTTGTCACTAAGGGCGCGACACAAATTCACCAAAGCTTTCATGTAGGCTGCAGCATTCACAGAGGTGCAGTGTTCAGCAAAATTCACCAATACAACACCATGCATATCCAAAAACACCGTCACAAGCACTTTCTTTGAATTTTTTTCTTCACTGGGGGAACCAGCATGTTTCCACTTCATACTTGCCTGCTTGGTTTCGGGCGTGTAGTGGTATGACCGCGACTCATCACCAGTGGCGATTCCTTTCACAAAGTCATGCCCTTCTGTGGTGTACCGCGTTAGGTGATCCAAGTTCGTCATAATTCGCTGGCTCTTGTGGTCATCTGTCATGTTCTTAGGCACCCAGCGAGCAATAACTTTACGAAATTTCAACGTGAACAATATCGTATACTGCACCATAGACAATATTGAACTGTTGTGATAAGGTTCGAAGTTGCACAAGCCGGTCGTTCAAAATTGCCGCCTTAATGCTTCTGACATTCTGCGGGGTTGCAGCTGTTATCGGCCTCCCGGAGCGTGGCGAATCACTAAGGTTCACGCGGCTCTCTATAAAGAATGCACACCACCTGGAGACATTGCTACGGTCCATATACAATCATACCCTTACACCACACATGTCCCTGTGAATTCACTCAGTTTATGCCCTTTGGCCCACAAGTATGGAACCACACCTCTCTGCTCTTCACACGTGGACGACAGTAACATGCGCGCCATCTTTGTTGCGTAGTTCACGCTTCTCTCGCTTGAGCTGCACATAAAACAAAAAATAACCTTCTATAGTGAAAACGTTAAACTATATCTGCGTGAAATTGCAACATTCCATTTTGGTATTGTAATACCAAGGCAGAAAAAACTAGTGTGCGTTACTTTTCGATCCGCCCTCGTATTTGTCAGCGATGACAGGAAATGAAGAGCCTCATTATACCTTATGTGGCAAATGCTGAAATTCGTTGGTGGTTGTATCGAAAAATAAAGGAATTCTGTAGAAGTAAACTCTTTATTTATATTGACGTTCATCTCCAAAAATCACTTTTTTGACTTTTTGATTTGTCCTCGTGCTTCAGTGGTCAGTATTGCTTTTCAAACACTTTTTTAATGAAGGAGCGACCCCATATTCGCCAACCAATGCACATGTTTTCAATGACTAAGAGCATGCACGAGTTGATCCGTGTAAGTTGCTCAAGGTCGCGGCTTCAAACTCGGCGGAGGGCAATGGATATTTTTCTGACGTAAAAATCGTTAGCATGGCTTTTTTCGGCAGGGAAGTAGAGCCGGTGGTCTCCCGTCGTAGTTTTACGGCACGCAAAAGAACCTCAAGCATCTGAGCAATATTTCCTGTCTTTCACGCCCAATATAAAATGGGACGCTAAGGACCATAGTAGTTAAAGAACATCCATAAATAAAACTCAATTTTTTCCGTGTTAGTAGGGATTCGTGTAATTAGGTGGTTCTGGTTCCACTTGAGCACCACGGTTAGTAGCGTCGGTGAGCGCGCTGTCATACTGATATGGCACAACCTGAGTGGTGCCCGGTATGTAAAGCAACCTCAAGCGTGATAAAAAGGCTTCTGAGCCAAATTTCCGTTCTTCCACGCCTAATATAGAATGGGACGCAAAGGACCATAGTAGCTAAAGAGCGTCCATGAATAAGGAGCACAAAAAAATTCTGATGTGTTACACTCACATGACTTTCTCTACTCTTGTACAAACTATTTTTACAAATGCTTGTTCTCCATATGCTTCATGTTAATCGAGATGTGAATCTTATTGCTAATTTTTTTGTAGATGCAAGGGAAATTGGTAGGCTTTAAGCGATAGTCAAATATTTTAAGAGCTGGTTGCTATGTGGCGCATTCTATTCTCTTTGCGTTACTTGGGAAAAAGAGATGAATAACAAATTCTCATTTGAGAAAAAGTATAAGTATTTGAAAATTAAAGGGAATAACAAGCAATAACTCGAAAGTGGTTCCCTCCAAAAAAATGTATATGACATAAATTGTGTATCTTAACGCGATCTACATTTTTTGTGTAGTAAAATTTTGTCTATCTCTTATGGTTTACCAGTTACGCAAAAGACGTTCACAATGAAGAACACTTTTGGAGACATTCCCAGGAAATTCCAGATATACATTTTATTTGTCATTAAAATATCTTAAACATATGATATTTTAATAAAAATCGTTAGAGCCATTTTTGAGAAAATTAAAATTTTCGAAAAATCTTCCATGTAAAGGGTAATCTGGGGTGGGGGGATTTTCTTGAAAACATTCGTGCCGCATCTCTGGAAGATACTGAACCTAAATACCAAGTTTGGTGTTTATCCGGCTGTTCGTTTCTGAGTTATGCTGTTCACAGACACAGAGACTGAAACATACACGGACATGTTTCCAAAAATCTGATGTGTTACACTCACATGACTTTCTCTACTCTTGTACAAACTATTTTTACAAATGCTTGTTCTCCATATGCTTCATGTTAATCGAGATGTGAATCTTATTGCTAATTTTTTTGTAGATGCAAGGGAAATTGGTAGGCTTTAAGCGATAGTCAAATATTTTAAGAGCTGGTTGCTATGTGGCGCATTCTATTCTCTTTGCGTTACTTGGGAAAAAGAGATGAATAACAAATTCTCATTTGAGAAAAAGTATAAGTATTTGAAAATTAAAGGGAATAACAAGCAATAACTCGAAAGTGGTTCCCTCCAAAAAAATGTATATGACATAAATTGTGTATCTTAACGCGATCTACATTTTTTGTGTAGTAAAATTTTGTCTATCTCTTATGGTTTACCAGTTACGCAAAAGACGTTCACAATGAAGAACACTTTTGGAGACATTCCCAGGAAATTCCAGATATACATTTTATTTGTCATTAAAATATCTTAAACATATGATATTTTAATAAAAATCGTTAGAGCCATTTTTGAGAAAATTAAAATTTTCGAAAAATCTTCCATGTAAAGGGTAATCTGGGGTGGGGGGATTTTCTTGAAAACATTCGTGCCGCATCTCTGGAAGATACTGAACCTAAATACCAAGTTTGGTGTTTATCCGGCTGTTCGTTTCTGAGTTATGCTGTTCACAGACACAGAGACTGAAACATACACGGACATGTTTCCAAAAATCTGATGTGTTACACTCACATGACTTTCTCTACTCTTGTACAATCTAATTTTACAAACGCTTATTCTCCATATGGTTCATGTTAATCGAGATATCGAGATGTCAATCTTATTGGTAATTTTCTTGTAGATGCAAGGGAAATATGGTAGCTTTTAAGCGATAGTCAAATATTTTAACGCTGGTTGCTATGTGGCGCATTCCATTCTCTTTGCATGTCCAGGACATAAAAAAAATGAATAACGAATGTGAGAAAAAGTATAAGTATTGTAAAATTTAAGGAAATAACAAGCAATATCTCGAAAACGGTTCACTCAACAAAAGAAATGTATATGACATAAGTTGTGTATTTTAACGCGATCTACATTTTTTGTGTAGTAAAATTTTGTCTATCTCTTATGGTTTACCAGTTATGCAAAAGTCGTTCACAATGAAGAATACTTTTGGAGACATTCCCAGAAAATTCGAGATATACATTTCATTTCTCATGACATTATCTTAAACATATGATATTTTAATCAAAATCGTTAGAGCCATTTTTGAGAAAATTAAAATTTTCGAAAAATCTTCCATGTAAAGGGTAGTCTGGGGTGGGGGGATTTTCTTGAAAACTTTCGTGTCGCATCTCTGGAAGATACTGAACCTAAATACCAAGTTTGGTGCTTATCCGACTGTTCGTTTTTGAGTTATGCTGTTCACAGACACACACACAGACACACACACACACAGACACACAGACACACACACGGACATGTTTCCAAAAATGCTTTTTTTGGATTCAGGAGGTCTCAAAACATGTATTTCCGGTGAAATCTCGGTATCGAATTTTTGGGTGGAATGCAATACTTCCCCTACTTACTATACGTAGTAGAGAAAGTAAAAATGCGTTTTACTTTCTCTAGTACGTATAGTAAGTAGGGGAAGTATTGTATTCCACCCAAAAATTCGATACCGAGATTTCACCGGAAATACATGTTTTGAGACCCCCTGAATCCAAAAAAAGCATTTTTGGAAACATGTCCGTGTGTGGTGTCTGTCTGTCTGTGTGTCTGTGTTTGTGTGTCTGCGTGTATGTCTGTGAACAGCATAACTCAGAAACAAACAGTCGGAAAAACACCAAACGTGGTATTTAGGTTCAGTATCTTCCAGGGATGCGACACGAAGGTTTTCAAGAAAATCCCCCCACCCCAGATTACCCTTTACATGGAAGAGTTTTCGAAAATTTTAATTTTCTCAAAAATGGCTCTTAACGATTTTGATTAAAATATCATATGTTTAAGATATTTTTATGACAAATAAAATGTATATCTTGAATTTCCTGGGAATGTCTCCAAAAGTATTCTTCATTGTGAACGACTTTTGCATAACTGGTAAACCATAAGAGATAGACAAACTTTTACTAACAAAAAATGTAGATCGCGTTAAAATACACAATTTGTCATATACATTTTTTGTTGAGTGAACCATTTTCGAGATATTGCTTGTTATTTCCTTAAAATTTTCAATACTTATTTTCTCAAATGGGAATTCGTTATTCATTTTTTTGTCTTGGATATGCAAAGAGTATTAATCTGTGGCAAAGGGAATGGTGCTGTACCTAGCAACCAGCTATTAAGAGATATGTATGTGCTTAAAGACTACTGTTTTTCTATATTGCGCTTGTATATTCCCCTTACATCTACAAGAAAATTAGCAATAATATAGAGTCTGCAAATGTTTATCTCGATTAACATGAAGTAGATGGAGAATAAGCGTTTGTAAAAATAGTTTGTACAAGAATAGAGAAAGTAATGTGAGTGTAAACACATCAGATGTTTTGGATTCAGGAAGTCTCAAAACATATATTTCCGGTGAAATCTCGGTATCGAATTTTTGGGTGGAATACAATACTTCCCCTACTTACTATACGTATAAGAGAAATTAAAAATACCGGTTAAATGTCCTATTGTATTTGCGCAGGTCGTGCCGGTGAGTAGGTTGTCACTTTTGCCGATTGGATGGAAATTCTTCTTGGGTGATGGCATCGTGGTCAGCTTTGAGGTAGTTGCAGGGAAGTGTATCTGAAACTGCGGACGCGCGTTGATACTAGTCTCTTGGGGTACTGATTTTGCTAGGTGTATTCGTGTGTCAATAGCTCATAGGTCACGGTTAAAGTTGCGGTCAGGGAGGGAAATCGGGTCATTAATTTAGCGGCCAAGATCGCAAATTAGCGGGTTAAATTCGCGGGGAAGGTGGGCTTACCTGACAAACTGTTTGAAGTCCTCGACACTATGGACGTGGAGTTCCTAGTGGAGTGTGTCGGAAGGAGCTATCACGGCATGGCATGCTTTATTTCAATGCCAGCTTTTAGTTCGGTTAATGTTATACATAGCTCGGTGCATTAGTATATGGGATGTATCTTTATTGGTGTCATATACTTGGAGGTCGTGTTCCTGACATCGAAACAGTAAAAATAGACCATATGAACATTGGTCTGAAAATCATTTATTTCAGAATTACAACACGAAATCAGAGTTACAAAAATTGCTCAAAGTGGCTTCCTCTTGCTTCGATGCATGCAGTAAATCTGCGTTCCATGATCTGGAGTACTCAATTACAAATGCATGGCGTGTTTCGTATTTGGTCAAATACAGTTTGGATACGTCTTCTCAAAATGTCAACATCAGGTACAGGAGTCGCATAAACCAAGGATTTCAAATTTCCCCAGATGAAGAAATCCATTGGATTCAAATCGGGCGATCGAGCAGGCTATGCAATGTGTCCCCCTCGACCAATCCATCTTTGCGGAAATCGATCATTCAAAAGCTTACGAACTATCATACTGAAATGAACTGGAGCACCATCGTGTAAAAACTACATTCATTGGATGATGTCCAGTGGCATATTATGAGTTAAGTGATGCAACTCATTTCTGAGAAACTGGAGATATGTTTGTCCATTCAGAAGTAGGGACCAATAAGGTGATCATGAATGATTCCACCCCAAAGGTTGAGAGAGAACCTCTGTTGATGGTTGTCCTGTCGTACTTTATAAGGATTTTCAAATGCCCAGTTATGACAGTTATGAAAATTGAAGATGCCGTCGCCAGTAAAACCAGCCTCATCCGTGAATAAGATACAGGCTAGGAAATTGATGAACGCAGCGCACTGCTGTAACATGCGTTGACGGAAACGTCTTCTTGGCTCAAAGTGCGCCTCATTTGATCCTTGCACACGTTGAAAGTGATGCGGGCACAGAAGGTTTTCATGCAGAATTCTCCAGATGGTCATATGACTAACTCTTTCTCTTATAGCGATACGTCTTGTGGTTTGTGATGGGTCTGCATCCACAGCACGAAGAACTTGTTCTTTAAGCTCAATGCCTTGTACCGCTCTTGATCTCTCTAGTACTCCTCTTAAATGCGCCATTCTCTCTCAAGCATTGGTGAATTCGTGCGAATGTTCTTGCACACGGTAACGGCCTGTCAGGGTACCTTTCTGCATAAAGTTCACGTGCTCGTGCTGCATTGCCGTCTGCACGGCCATACGTGTAGTGCATATTCGTCTGTTCACTCATTGAATGCATCTTCTTTCACATATAACGATGAAACGGTTGATTTTCAGACCCATGTACATATGAACTTCTTTTACTGTTTTGATGTCAGGAACACGTCCCCCAAATATGACACTAATAAAGATACACCCGTATGTAAGTTAGTCGAAGAAGGCTTTTTCAGTTTTATTTGAATGGCAACGTCTAATTTGTCTTTCCTTTTCTTCTGTTTATTGCCACGTAGGATATTTTCTGGGTATCATTTTAGGTATTAAATACTAGGTATTTGTTTCTACTCAATTCTCTAATGGATATGTGATTTTAAGCCTTCATTCCGCTTTTAAAGCCGCAGTACACACCGGTAACAATGCTTAGGAAACGGATGTCAATTTAATGTTATAATTATAGGGCAGAATTTGTATTTCGAAATATTTACTTCCTCATCGGCCAAGATTTTTAGCTGCCTAATAGCCAGGCAGAAGGGTTTTAGTAAGTAAACAGAGCAATCGCGTTACCGTACGCAATATAGGTGACAGGTATTGTGACGGACCTCTTCTCTCCAACCCAACAGTCGGTTTCGTTGCGACTGTTCCACTTACTGGATGCACATATATGAAGACCAGTGGAGAACTGTGACAATATGTCTAAAGTAACAAAGAGTTCATGCAACAAAAGCTTAATCACAAGAAGAATCGTTTGTACCGGAATTCAGCACAATGCTGAAACCATCAGATGTAACTTTAGAGCTCAAAGGATTTTTAAAACATCATGTTAAACAAGCTGTAATTTAATGAGACACAAGCAACGTGTGACATTATTAGAAAGGAACAATGAGAAAAGTGCACTTTCTACTTCCTCAGCTTCAGACTGAGGATCTGTACTAAATGCTAATAAGCATTTCGCTTATCGCTTTGAAAATTTACAGCTTTCGATGTAAAAAGAAGATAATATCTCATATTTATGTATATTAATAATGCCTTAATTAAATCATGAGATAGCTTTATTACACACTATCAAGAGCTAAACACACATTTGTTTATCTTCCCCTTCTTTTACTCCTTAATTTTGGTCTACTGCTATCGAAGTAGAGTGTACTCCTTCAAACTGTTCATCATATTTGTTTACAGAGAACACTACAAGGTAACAAGCGCTTCCAACTTCTCTTGCTACCAATCCTCGGTGTGTTCCTAACTTGATGGTTTACTTACCAAAACCCCTCCGCCTGGTAAAAACATTGCACTGGTAAGAGAATGCAACGCAACGCAACGAAAAGCTTATGTTTATAAATGATATTGTATCCTATTTCAGTTGGTCTGCACAATTTAGGAGGGAAAATGGAACTGTTTAATGAAAGATTAGCGACATACCAAAAGCAAAGTTTCAGTTTTCTTGGTTAAAAACCAAATCCTAATCATAATAAAACAAATTAAAAAAATCTGATGTGTTACACTCACATGGCTTTCTCTACTCTTTTACAAACTATTTTTACAAACGCTTATTCTCCATCTACTTCATGTTAATCGAGATAAACATTTGCAGACTCTAGCTTATTGCTAATTTCCTTGTAGATGTAAGGGGAATATCAATTTACAAGGGCAATATAGAAATACAGTAGTCTTTAAGCACATACATATCTCTTAATAGCTGGTTGCTAGGAGCAGCACCATTCTCTTTGCCACAGATTAATACTCTTTGCATATCCAAGACAAAAAAATGAATAACGAATTCCCATTTGAGAAAAGTATTGAAAAATTTAAGGGAATAACAAGCAATATCTCGAAAATGGTTCACTCAACAAAAAAACTGTATATGACATAAATTGTGTATTTTAACGCGATGTACATTTTTTTGTATAGTAAAATTTTGTCTATCTCTTATGGTTTACCAGTTATGCAAAAGTCGTTCACAATGAAGAACACTTTTGGACACATTCCCAGGAAGTTCAAGATATACATTTTATTTGTCATAAAAATATCTTAAACATATGATATTTTAATCAAAATCGTTAGAGCCATTTTTGAGGAAATTAAAAGTTTCGAAAAATGTTCCATGTAAAGGGTAATCTGGGTTGGGGGAATTTCTTGAAAACCTTCGTGTCGCATCTCTGGAAGATACTGAACCTAAATACCAAGTTTGGTGTTTATCCGACTGTTCGTTTCTGAGTTATGCTGTTCACACACACACACACACACACACACGGACATGTTTCCAAAAATGCTTTTTTTGGATTCAGGGGGTCTCAAAACATCTACTTCCGGTGAAATCTCGGTATCGAATTTTTGGGTGGAATACAATACTTCCCCTACTTACTATACGTAGTAGAGAAAGTAAAAATATCTAATTGGAGGCCGTTTCCTGCATAGGGTTACAATGCAAAGTTGTTTTTATTTTAATGTTATGAACACGTGTAACGTTGTGGACACGTGTTCCAATATCTGAATTGTGGAGTTGTTTGTTTTATTAGTATTTCCCTCAGTGATGGCGCAACATTTAAACAGTACGTCATGGATCATAATGAAGTTGAACCTAATTAATTAGATGGATGGGTTTGGTGAACTGTAGCATTAAGCAAATCAGCGTTGGCTGCTTTCTTAATCAAGAATGCAGTTCCTTTTTACTGTTAACGACACCAGGACATCTTGGGTTATAATTTCAGATTTCAAGGAATACTTCCCTGAGAACTTGGCTTCATAGTTTTGGATTAGAGACCGGTTTTCCGTTGTCACCTTGCCAGAAACATAACTCCTTCCGACATTGACCGAAACCTCCTGCCACATATGTCCAAAGCCCCTTGTACACGACCAAACTTTTCATTTCAATTCAAGAGTTTGCAAGAAAAATGTCAACTATGTTTCAATATGTGACAAGATTGGGCAAGACTTGACAATGCCATAAATGTGTATTTACAAGTTGTCTTTTTTCAAACTGAAACTCTTCAGAACACATTAATAAATAATTTATCACGCACAAAGCAATTTACTATTTGCGTCACCGTATAACAGTTTATAATGAAATACTGTTCTATACTAATATTATGTAGCACTTTCACGTGTTATATCCAATGAAATCACATTATGATTATGGAGTACAATGGAAATAACACCAACTGATAGGTTAACCCACTATATAACATTGCATTAATGTATACTTAGTTACGAAATCTGCCTGGCAATTATTTCTTCATCTACTTCATCTTGTGGTAACCCACCGAGTCCTAGACAACGGACATGACCAGCTTATGTATTAACTAATCTGTTCGCATACAACATGCCTTGGCCGGGTAGCCATTTTTGTTTACTTTTCGCTTTCCGCCATGTTGCAGATTTCGTGACGCCCTGTAAATACTCGCATTTCGTTGGCCAAAGCCATCAAATCATTGTCATATCTTTGATCGTTTAGAGCATGTCATTTGAATTTCAAGACTTTCAGAGTTTACACGCATTGGAAGCAATTTGACAAGAAAAGTTGTAAAGTTGTGACAACTCTTGAAAGGTCTTGTAAAGTATTGAATTTTACAGAACTTTAATCGTGTACAAGGGGCTTTAGACAATCAAGAGGATGTATTTAACATACCGGTGATTCCTAAGAAAATGACTATTCAATAATCTTAGCAAATGCGTAATATTAAAGTTAATGCCTGTAACTTTGTGAATGTTAGCTTTTTTCTCTAAACAAGGGAACATCAACTGTGTCACTCCGATAAACGAGACTGATCTCGCGGAGCTAGTCTGTAGATTTGAGTCTTCCCAAAAATTCTATATCCAGATTTCACAGCAAATACATGTTTTGAGGTTCTGTGAGTCGAATAAACACATTTTTGGAAAAATTTCCTGTGTGTGTACGCGCGCGTGTGTGTCTGAACAGCATAACTCAAAAACGAAATGTTATATAAATGCTAAAGTTGGTATTTAAGTTCAGCATCTTCAAGGATGCGGCACGAAGGTTTTCAAGAAAATCTCCCACGCTAAACTACATTTTCCATGGAAGTTCTTTATTTTTATTTTCTTAAAAGTGGGTTCTAACGATTTTGATTAAATTACCAAACCGTCACGGATGGCCGAGCTCGTTAAGGCGCGAACTCGTGAACGGGATGCATGTAGTTCAAATTCCGCCAGGATCGTCTTCCCTGAATGACTTTTTCCCCAGTTTCCTCAGTCCTTTTAACAGGAAAGTGTCGTGGAGGTACCCTAAACATAGGCTGGAACGTTTTCTTTCCAAATTTCCTTTCCCAATAGTCATTTTATTGCATGTAACATTAGTGCCCACCGTCTGTGGTGCCGTATACAGTAAGAACGGAGGTTAAACTCTCCTGAAAAAATTAAATTACCAAATGTTTAAGATATTTCCATTACAAAATATTTTTCTGAGAATAGCTAATAAAATTCTCTTAATTCTGAATTAATTTTGTACAACTGTTAAACCGTAAGAGATATACGAAATATTACTTCTGAAAAACGTAGCCCTCGTTAAAACACACAATTTCTATGAAACAAATAGTTTTGTGGCATTAAGTATTTCCTAGATATTCATTGTATTTTATTTAAATTGAGCGATAGTTCATGGTTTTTTTAAGGTTCTAATTAGCCATTCAATTGTTTCTAGTGGTCGCGGAAAGAGAGGAAAACTCAAAGCCAGTACATAGGGGCACGCTTTTTAAAAATCTGACATTCGCTACAGCCTCTTGTGTCATCCTTGTACATAAAACGAAGTGTGAATGTAACGCATCAGATTTTTAAAGTTAGTTTCTTCCGGTATTTGTAAAAGAGTATAATGGAACCAACACTTCAATATAACTATGACAAAATCTAATTTGAGTGCTGGAGGAGAAAAGTGTGTTAATAATAATAATAATAATAATAATAATAATAATAATAATAATGCTTTGTGTCCATAAACTTATAAACAAGTTTAAGACATTGTCAATTTGGGCTGTATTTACATTTTACCTGTTTACAAGGTTTACAATTCGTGCAAACAAAATAAAAAATTTTTTCTCTACTACGTATAGTAAGTAGGCGAAGTATTGTATTCCACCCAAAAATTCAATACTGAGATTTCACCGAAAATATATGTTTTGAGACATCCTGAATCCAAATAAAGCATTTTTGGAAACACATCCGTGTGTGTGTGTGTGTGTGATAACTCAAAAATGAAAAGTCAAATAAATGCCAATCTTTATATTTAGATTCAATATCTTCCAAACAATGGAACACGAAGATTTTCAACACAATCCCTCCACCCCAACTACCTTTCCATGGAACTTTATCCACATTTTTGATTTTCTAAAAAATGGCTCTAACAATTTTGATTAAAATACCCTATATTAAAGATATTTACATGACAAATAAAATGTATATCTTGAATCCTCGCTGAATTGCCTACGAAGTCTTCATTCGGAGGGAATTTTGTATAATCCTGTATAGCTGGTAAACGTTAAGCGATAGACGAAAACGTACTACGCAAAAAAAAGTAGATAAATTTAAAACACAATTTATTTCAAATAAGTTTTTTTGTGGTATAAGTCGTTTCTGAGATATTTCTCATTACTTGATCATTTTATTAAAGTCCTTTCAACATTCCGTTGTTTCTCACAGTTGCATGGAAACAGTATGGAACTTTAAGGCCAGCGTATAGCGTCCAGTTCTAAAACATTTGACTATCGCTGTTCTCTTTGTATCTAACACGAAATGTGTAACGTAGCTATTTCTGCAAAGGTTTAGTTGGATTAAAATGATGTAGATAGAAAAATAAGGTTGAGTAAGAATAATTTCTGTACTCATTAATAATCATTAGAGGGTAGAGAAAGCCATGTGAATATATCACATAAGATTTTTCTGTTAAGTATTTCTTTAACTGGGATTTAAAGGTAGACTTGAAAGTTTACACTTCTACAGGTAACTTACTGTACAGTTTAGTGCGAATCTTCAAATACAATTTGCTTATTACATGTATACATATGGTAATTTGTGCTACTTCTTCTATTACACCTATGAATAGCACTGTCTTCTTTTTACTTCCTCTGCTACGTATAGTAGGTGGGGTAAGTATTGCATTCCACCCCAAAAATCTGATGTGTTACACTCACATGACTTTCTCTACTCTTGTACAAACTATTTTTACAAACGCTTATTCTCCATCTACTTCATGTTAATCGAGATAAACATTTGCAGACTCTATCTTATTGCTAATTTTCTTGTAGATGTAAGGGTAATATATATTTACAAGGGCAATATAGAAATACAGTAGCCTTTAAGCACATACACATCTCTTAATAGCTGGTTGCTAGGTGCAGCACCTTCTCTTTGCCACAGATTAATACTCTTTGCATATCCAAGACAAAAAAAAATTAATAACGAATTCCCATTTGAGAAAATTAGTATTGAAAAATTTAAGGGAATAAGCAATATCTCGAAAATGGTTCACTCGACAAAAAAGTGTATATGACATAAATTGTGTATTTTAACGCGGTCTGCATTGGTTGTGTAGTAAAATTTTGTCTATTTCTAATGGTTTACCAATTATGCAAAAGTCGTTCACAATGAAGAATACTTTTGGAGATATTCCAAGAAAATTCAAGATATACATTTTATTTGTCATGAAAATATCTTAAACATTGATATTTTAATCAAAATCGTTACAACCATTTTTGAGAAAATAAAATTTTTCGAAAAATGTTCCATGTAAAGGGTAACCTGGGTTGGGGTATTTTCTTGAATACCTTCGTGTCGCATCTCTGGAAGATACTGAACCTAAATACCAAGTTTGGTGTTTATCCGACTGTTTGTTTCTGAGTTATGCTGTTCACAGACACACACAAACACAGACGCACACACACGGACATGCTTCCAAAAATGCTTTTTTGGATTCAGGGTGTCTCAAAACATATATTTCCGGTGAAATCTTGGTATCGAATTTTTGGTTGGAATACAATATTCCCCTACTTACTATACGTAGTAGAGAAAGTAAAAATTGATACCGAACTTTCATTGCAAAATACATGTTTTGAGGTGCCCTCAATCCAAATAAAAAACATTTTTGGAAACATATCCGTGTGTGTGACTGTCTGTGCGTCTGTCTGTAAACAGCATAACTCAAAAGTCGAATAAATGCCAAACTTGGTATTTGAGTTTAGTATCTCACAAGGAAGCGACGTGAAGATTTCTAACGAAATATTCCGACACCAGACTACCCTTTACACGAATCATTTTTCGAAAATTTTTATTTTTTCATAGATAGCTCTAACGATTTTGATAAACATATCATATGATTAAGTATTTTCATGGCAAATGAAATGTATATCTTGAATTTTCTAAGAATTTCCCCAAAAGTCGTCCTCACCCTGAATGACTTTCGTTTAACTGGTAAACCGTAAGCGACAGACAAAATGCTTTTACACAAAAATATACTTCTTGTTGAAACACACAATTATGTCGTATACATTTTTTGCGGAGTGAGCCATTTCCGAGACATTCCTTGTTATTTGTTTGAATTTTCCATACTTAGACTTTTCTCAAAGGGGAATTCGTTATTCGTTTTTACTTTCTCTACTACGTATAGTAAGTAGGGGAAGTATTGCATTCCACCCAAAAATTCGATACCGAGATTTCACCGGAAATACACGTTATGAGACCTCCTGAATCCAAAAAAAGAATTTTTGGAAACATGTCCGTGTGTGTGTCTGTGTGTGTGTGTGTGTGTGTGTGTGTGTGTGTCTGTGTGTGTGTGTCTGTGAACAGCATAACTCAAAGACGAACAATCAGATAAGCACCAAACTTGGTATTTAGGTTCAGTATCTTCCAGAGATGCGACACGAAGGTTTTCAAGAAAATCCCCCCACCCCAGACTACCCTTTACATTGAAAGATTTTTCGAAAATTTTAATTTTCTCAAAAATTGCTCTAACGATTTTGATGAAAATATCATATGTTTAAGGTAATGTCATGAGAAATGAAATGTATATCTCGAATTTTCTGGGAATGTCTCCAAAAGTATTCTTCATTGTGAACGACTTTTGCATAACTGGTAAACCATAAGAGATAGACAAAATTTTACTACACAGAAAATGTAGATCGCGTTAAAATACACAACTTATGTCATATACATTTCTTTTGTTGAGTGAACCGTTTTCGAGATATTGCTTGTTATTTCCTTAAATTTTCCAATACTTATACTTTTTCTCAAATGCGTTATTCATTTTTTTTATGTCCTGGACGTGCAAAGAGAATGGAATGCGTCACATAGCAACCAGCGTTAAAATATTTGACTATCGCTTAAAAGCTACCATATTTTCCTTGCATCTACAAGAAAAATACCAATAAGATTGACATCTGGATATCTCGATTAACATGAAGCATATGGAGAATAGGCGTTTGTAAAATTAGGTTGTACAAGAGTAGAGAAAGTTATGTGAGTGTAACACATCAGATTTTTTTTTTATGTCCTGGACATGCAAATAGAATGGAATGCTCCACATAGCAACCAGCTCTTAAAACATTTGACTGTCGCTTAAAGCCTACCATATTCCCCATGTATCTACGAGAAAATTAGTAATAAGATTAACATCTCGATTAACATGAAGTAAATGGCGAAAAAGCGTTTGTAAAAATAGTTTGACAATGGTAGAGAAAGTCATGCGAGTATAACACATTATACTTATTCAAAAATTTGTTTTTTATATATACATTACAGCCATGTGTGCATACGAAGAATAAACTTTTAACATATTGTGCATCTTAAATGTATTCCTATAAATTCCATAAGTTTTAAATTACGCACAATTCAAATGCACTTCTGATGCAGTACCATTGATTTGTTCATATGCACCTTTGTTGTACACCCACACCTCAATCGCATAAAGGAGATGATATTAAATTACAACATAATACTTCATTTTTAATTTTTCACTCCTGAATAAAATATGTTTAAGGAGATACATTATCTTGCTAATTTTGGGGATATATCCTTCGGGTGAGCAATCCTTGGGGGAACGGTTTCGCGGCGTGCGGCCAGCCGGAAGGGCTGGTTGTTGTGTCGGCGGTGCGAGTGACAGAACTGCTGTAGTAAATGTAATAGGTGCCTATGTCAACTTACTGCCTATCCATATACTTAAAACCTCGCGCGTGCGGGAGTGTCTACATTCTCACAATATTTATTCTCCATCACAAGTGAATCTTCCTGCTAACGGTTGTTTGCGAGACAATAACAGGTGGCACACCAAACCATTAAAAAAATAATAAACTCAACTTTGATTGCCATGCTAGTGTTAAACAGTAGCGAGAACAAAGATCTGCAGTTTCAGATTTGACGTAGCACATGTACGTTTTGAGGGCGTTCGTATCTAAGGAACTTCCATAGACGTCAGCTTATCTGTAAGTACGTATGGAACAGCTCACGAAACGCTAAATTTACGGATTTGAAATGCTATATTAAAAAGAAAATTTGACATGCATTTAAAATATAATTGAACGGTATACAAGGCCAGTTTATACGGAAAGTTTTGTAAAAATTTGACCTCTTTAAGTAAAACGTAATGGAGTCGGAGGTTTACTGCATAAGAGCTTGAAGAAAATGTATCGATGCGTTTCAAACATTATTGAAATCGATAAAAAAAATCTGATGTGTTACACTCACATGACTTTCTCTTGTACAAACTATTTTTACAAACGCTTATTCTCCATCTACTTCATGTTAATCGAGATAAACATTTGCAGACTCTATCTTATTGCTAATTTTCTTGTAGATGTAAGGGGAATATATATATACAAGGGCAATATAGAAATACAGTAGCCTTTAAGCACATATATATCTCTTAATAGCTGGTTGCTAGGTGCAGCACCACTCCCTTTCCCACAGATTAATACTCTTTGCATATCCAAGACAAAAAATGAATAACGAATTCCCATTTTAGAAAATGAGTATTGAAAAATATAAGGGAATAACAAGCAATATCTGGAAAATGGTTCACTCAAAAAAAAATGTAATGACATAAATTGTGTATTTTAACGCGATCTACATTTTTTGTGTAGTACAATTTTGTCTATATCTTATGGTTTACCAGTTATGCAAAAGTCGTTCACAATGAAGAATACTTTTGGAGACATTCCCAGAAAATTCAAGATATACATTTTATTTGTCATGAAAATACCTTAAACGTATGATATTTTAATCAAAATCTTTAGAGCCATTTTTGAGAAAATTAAAATTTTCGAAAAATGTTCCATGTAAAGGGTAGTTTAGGGTGGGGAGATTTTCTTGAAAACCTTCGTGTCGCATCTCTGGAAGACACTGAACCTAAATACCAAGTTTGGTGTTTATCTGACAATTCGTTTCTGAGCTATGCTGTTCACAGACACACAGACAGACACACACGGACATGTTTCCAAAAATGCTTTTTTTGGATTCAGGGGGTCTCAAAACATATATTTCCGGTGAAATATCGGTATCGAATTTTTGGGTGCAATACAATACTTCCCCTACTTACTATACGTAGTAGAGAAAGTAAAAAAAAAAAAATCTGATGTGTTACACTCACATGACTTTCTCTACTCTTGTACAATCTAATTTTACAAACGCTTATTCTCCATATGCTTCATGTTAATCGAGATATCGAGATGTCAATCTTATTGGTATTTTCTTGTAGATGCAAGGGGAATATGGTAGGTTTTAAGCGATAGTCAAATATTTTAACGCTGGTTGCTATGTGGCGCATTCCATTCTCTTTGCATGTCCAGGACATAAAAAACTGAATAACGAATTTGAGAAAAAGTATAAGTATTGGAAAATTTAAGGAAATAACAAGCAATATCTCGAAAATGGTTCACTCAACAAAAGAAATGTATATGACATAAGTTGTGTATTTTAACGCGATCTACATTTTTTGTGTAGTAAAATTTTGTCTATCTCTTATGGTTTACCAGTTATGCAAATGTCGTTCACAATGAAGAATACTTTTGGAGACATTCCCAGAAAATTCGAGATATACGTTTCATTTCTCATGACATTATCTTAAACATATAATATTTTCATCAAAGTCGTTAGAGCCATTTTTGAGAAAATTAAACTTTTCGAAAAATCTTCCATGTAAAGGGTAGTCTCGGGTTGGGGGAGTTTCTTGAAAACCTTCGTGTCGCATCTCTGGAAGATACTGAACCTAAATACCAAGTTTGGTGTTTATCCGACTGTTCGTTTCTGAGTTATGCTGTTCACAGACACACAGACACACACACAGACACACACACACACACACACACACAGACACACACACGGACATGTTTCTAAAAATGGTTTTTTTGGATTCAGGAGGTCTCAAAACATGTATTTCCGGTGAAATCTCGGTATCGAATTTTTGAGTGGAATGCAATACTTCCCCTACTTACTATACGTAGTAGAGAAAGTAGAAAATCTGATGTGTTACACTCACATGACCTTCTCTACTCTTGTACAATCTATTTTTACAAACGCTTATTCTCCATATGCCTCATGTTAATCGAGATATCGAGCTGTCAATCTTATTGCTAATTTTCTTGTAGATGCAAGGGAAATATAGTAGGTTTTAAGCGATAGTCAAATATTTTAACGCTGGTTGCTATGTGTCGTATTCCATTCTCTTTGCATGTCCAGGACATAAAAAAAATCTGATGTGTTACACTCACATGACTTTCTCTACTCTTGTACAAACTATTTTTACAAACGCTTATTCTCCATATGCTTCATGTTAATCGAGATATCTAGATATCAATCTTATTGGTAATTTTCTTGTAGATGTAAGGAAAATATGGTAGCTTTTAAGCGATAGTCAAATATTTTAACGCTGGTTGCTATGTGACGCATTCCATTCTCTTTGCATGTCCAGGACATAAAAAATGAATAACGCATTTGAGAAAAAGTATAAGTATTGGAAAATTTAAGGAAATAACAAGCAATATCTCGAAAACGGTTCACTCAACAAAAGAAACGTATATGACATAAGTTGTGTATTTTAACGCGATCTACATTTTTTGTGTAGTAAAATTTTGTCTATCTCTTATGGTTTACCAGTTATGCAAAAGTCGTTCACAATGAAGAATACTTTTGGAGACATTCCCAGAAAATTTGAGATATACATTTCATTTCTCATGACATTACCCTAAACATATGATATTTTCATCAAAATCGTTAGAGCCATTTTTGAGAAAATTAAAATTTTCGAAAAATCCTACATGTAAAGGGTAGTCTGGGGTTGGGGGATTTTCTTGAAAACCTTCGTGTCGCATCTCTGGAAGATACTGAACCTAAATACCAAATTTGGTGCTCATCCGATTGTTCGTTTTTGAGTTATGCTATTCACAGACACACACACACACACGGACATGTTTCCAAAAATGCTTTTTTTGGATTCAGGAGGTCTCAAAACGTGTATTTCCAGTGAAATCTCGGTATCGAATTTTTGGGTGGAATGCAATACTTCCCCTACTTACTATACGTAGCAGAGAAAGTAAAAATGAATAACGAATTTGAGAAAAAGTAAAAGTATTGGAAAATTTAAGGAAATAACAAGCAATATCTCGAAAACGGTTCACTCGGCAAAAGAAATGTATATGACATAAATTGTGTATTTTAACGCGATCTACATTTTTTGTGTAGTAAAATGTTTACCAGTTATGCAAAAGTCGTTCACAATTAAGAATACTTTTGGAGACATTCCCAGAAAATTCGAGATATGCATTTCATTTCTCATGACATTATCTTAAACATATGATATTTTCATCAAAATCGTTAGAGCCATTTTTGAGAAAATTAAAATTTTCGAAAAATGTTCCATATAAAGGGTAGTCTGGGTTGGGGGGATTTTCTTGAAAACCTTCGTGTCGCATCTCTGGAAGATACTGAACCTAAATACCAAATTTGGTGTTTATCCGACTGTTCGTTTTTGAGTTATGCTGTTCACAGTCACACACACACACACACACACACACACACACACGGACGTTTCCAAAAATGCTTTATTTGGATTCAGGAGGTCTCAAAACATGTATTTCCGGTGAAATCTCGGTATCGAATTTTTGGGTGGAATGCTATACTTCCCCTACTTACTATACGTAGTAGAGAAAGTAAAAAATGAATAACGAATTCCCATTTTAGAAAATAAGTATTGAAAAATTTAAGCGTATAACAAGCAATATCTCGAAAATGGTTCACTCAACAAAAAAATGTATATGACATAAATTGTGTATTTTAACGCGATCTACACTTTTTGTATAGTAAAATTTTGTCTATCTCTTATGGTTTACCAGTTATGCAAAACTCGTTCACAATGAAGAATACTTTTGGAAACATTCCCAGAAAATTCAAGATAAACATTTTATTTGTCATCAAAATATCTTAAACATATGGTATTTTAATCAAAATCGTTAGAGCCTTTTTTGAGAAAATTAAAATTTTCGAAAAAATGTTCCATGTAAAGGGTAATCTGGGGTGGCGCATCTCTGGAAGATACTGAACCTAAATACCAAGTTTGGTGTTTATCCGACTGTTCGTTTCTGAGTTATGCTGTTCACACGCACACACACACACACACACACACACACACACACGGACATGTTTCCAAAAATGCTTTTTTTGGATTCAGGATATCTCAAAATATGTATTTCCGGTGAAAGCTCGGTATCGAATTTTTGGGTGGAATACAATACTTCCCCTACTTACTGTACGTAGTAGAGAAAGTAATTAAGGGTATTTAATCAAGAAAGCCTCTAAATAGTTATGGAGAATTTCCTGAAATATCCATAACCTGATTTTAATGTGAAATATTGCTTCATTATTTTCAACACTAACAAGCTTATCTGAGACTTTACGCTGTACTTATGTTTTAAGATTTTCTTCACTAATGCCTTAAGATCTGAGCAGCTCACTTGGGGTTAGCATGAATGAGTGAGTAAATATAATTCTAACAATTTGTAACTTTATGGTTTAACTATCTCTAGTATATACCCAGTAGGCAGAGAAGGTACTGCCTTTAACCCAAAAGTTCAGCATCAAGATTTCATCGGAAAATCATGTTTTGAGGCCCCTGAATAAAAAACAGCATGTTTAGAAAGAGGTTCGCGTGTAATTATGTCTGAAAATCAAAAGAACATCTTGGATAAATACCAAACTTTATACTTTGACGCAACCACGCTACGTCTTCCAACCACTGAAGCAATACCTTTGCCTCACGGTTGCTGCTTTTCTCCTCCTAGTTGTTTTTTTATACTTTGCCACGGCTGCTTGAGCATGAGATCTTAATCACTGAGTATGCGTGAGTGTATGTACATATAATCACGAACGCTTTCTTGGAACTCTTTTATTCACCATTAAAATAAGACTTAAGATCTGCCGATCACTTTTAAATTCTTACGATGTTACTGTGTCTTTTCCAAGACCGAAGATTATCAATTATATCTGATCGATCCTCTTGCAAGTTCGCACCCAGTCTTCGGAACTCGACGAGACCGTTGTTCCTCACCACACGAGCGTCCCAGCGAGAATGTTCTCACCACACGCGCGATACAAAGAAAAACCTAGCTTCCCCTCTCTCCCCTTAAACATTTGCACCAAAACTGAGCATCATGAAGCTTCTAATGACCTTCACATCCTGGCCAGTGCAACTGCACCCATTAATTCCAAGAGAAACTGGCTTCAGCGGACTTAACCTTTATACCTGGGGCTGGTCCCTAATTAGCTAAACTGTGCCTGTCTGGTCTTTCTGTCGCTTTTAACAGTCAACAACTTTTCCAATGCTTCTCCTTTTAATACATGCACTGGTTTTAAATATTTTATTATTTACTTTATTTCACTATCCTTCCCAGATTATTTAGATAATTGTTGACTTTATAATTTCGTCTTCAACTTTGCAGTATCATTTGAGTGCAGATGCAATACACAGATTTTCAACGAACTTCCCATCCCCTAACTACACTTTACATGAAAATGTTTCGAAACACTTGATTTTCTGAGAAATGCCTCCAATAATTTAGGTTAAAATGGTATGTATTTAGGGTTTTTACATGGAAAACAAAATGTATATGTTGAATTCTCTGGGATTAGCCTGTGAAGCCCTCTTCATTCGCAAGAAATATCTAAGCTTTTGTATGAGTGGTAAAATGTAGTGAGAGGCAAAAACGATGTAAAATAGGTGGATATGTTTAAAACACACAATTTATTTCAAATTATTGTTATTGTTTTGGCGAGCTATTTCAAAAACATCCGTTATTATCGGTTTGATTTCTTCAATTCTTTGTAGTTTTGCTTTTTCCACAACGTACATAGTAGGTAGAGAAGATATTGAATTCTATCCAGAAATTTAATATCGGATTTCACCGGAAATACATATTTTCAGGCGCCTTGAATAAAAAAAAGTATTTTTAGAAACAAATTGCCTCTGTGTGTGTGTGTGTGTGTGTGTGTGTGTGTGTGTGTCCGTGGGAACTGCATAACTCAACAACGAAACATCCGAATACTACCAAACTCGGTATTTAGGTTCAGTACCTTTCAAAGATGCGACACGGAAGATATTCAAGAAAATCTCTCCACCCCAAACTACCTATTAGATATTTTGGCGGAATGCACTCAGTGGGAGAACCAGCGAGGAATTAAAATCAAAGAAAAATTCTTAAGTCCTGCTAGAAGGAGATTGGCATGTTGGGAGCTACTGGCTGTCCAGAGGAACTGATAAAACATGGGCAATTTCTTTGCTGAAGTGCGCGAAGCTAGGTCAGATTTGTTCAGTTAGTCAAAGGCAATTTATATCTATTTTCCTTTTTCTTGTTTTTTTGTTTCTTTTTCTGTTATTTCTTTTGTCACCACAACTTGTATCTTAAATATATATGTACGGTCAATGACCCATGCAGTAAATACTTGTGCAATAATTTGAAACCAATAAAGATACATTATCTATCAATCTCAATTTTACATGGAACGTTTTTAGAGATTTTTGATTTTCTAAAAATGGCTCTAACGATATATTAAAGATATTTACATAACAAATAAAATTTATATCTTGAATTTTGTTGAAATAGCGTGTGAAGACGTCTTTGTTCGGAATGAATTTTGTGTAATCTTATATAACTGGTAAAAACATTAAGCAAAAACGTAGGAAAATGATAGACGAAAACATACTACACAAAACATGTAGATCTGTTTAAAACACACGATTTATTTTAAACAAACTTTTTGTGGCATCAGCCATTTCAAAGATATCCGTTACTAACGATTCGCATTTTTAACACGTTCTTTTAAAGTTCTGTCGACTTTCAGTTGTTTCTCGCGACGTCATAGAAAGCGGATGGAATGTTAAGGCCAGATTATAGTGTCCAGTTCTAAAACATTTCACTATCGCTATTCCCTTGGTATCCATAACGAAATGTGTAATGTAGCTATTACCGGAAAGGTTTATCTCGATTATAATGAAGTAGATAGGAAAATAAACTTGTATACCGATTAATAAGCGATAGAGGGTAGAGAAAGTCATACGAATGTAACACATAAGATTTTTTAAAAGTGCTGTCGCTAATCATTTATTTCTGGCGATGTCATGGAGCTTCAAGACCAGCCACTTGCTTTTAAACTATTCATTTGGTTTCTCTAACCCCCTTTTAATTGCAACCAAATGTGTAATGAAACTACTTCTGCAAAGGTTTGTCTGATTGACAGAAAGAATCTCTTGTACAAAGTATTTTTACAAACGCTTATTCTCCAACTACTTCATGTTAATCTTATTGCTAATTTTCTTGTAGGTGCAAGGGGAATATGGTGGACTTCAAGTGATAGTCAAATCTTTTAAGAGCTGGTTGCTATGTGGAGCATTCCGTTCTCTTTGCATGTCCAGGACATAAAAAAAACGAATAACGAATTCCTATTTGAGAAAAAGTATTGGAAAATTCAAACAAATAACAAGGAATATCTCGGAAATGGTTCATTCGAAAAAAAATGTATATGACATAAATTGTGTGTTATAACGAGATCTACATTTTTTGTGTAGTAAACTTTTATGTATCTCTTTCGGTTTACCAGTTATACGATAGTCATTCAGAATGAAGAGGCCATAAAATTCAAGACATAAATTTAATTTTTCATAAAAATAGTTTAAACATGATATATTAAACAAAATCGATATACCAATTTTGAGAAAATGAAAATTTCTTAAAACTGTTCCATGTAAAGGGTAGTTTGGAGCATTTTCTATAAAATCTTCGTGTCGCATCCTTGGAACATACTAAACTCAAATACCAAGTTTGGTATTTATCCGGCTTTTCGTTTTTGAGTTATGCTGTTCACAGACAGACACACACGCGGGCATGTTTTCAAAAATGTTTTAGTTGGATTCAGGGCACCTCAAAACGTGTATTTTTGGTGAAATCTCGGTATCGAATTTTTGAGTGGAATGCAATACTTCCGCTACTTACTATACGTAGTAGACAAGGTAATAAGCATTCGCAAGACGAGTTTGTAGAAGCTATATAAGGTAAACGATAGTGAGAAGGGAAAGTCATGTTAATAAGCAAACTTTTCTGGACTGACAACATTTATAAATGCCAGCAGCGGTGACTTTTCAATGATACATTTGTTGAAATTCATTTTCTCTTAGTGTTTTAACCAACCTGAAATCCTTCGTTATAAATGTTAGAGAGGCTGCATTAGATTTCTTGCCATTCCTTCCCTAAGGCCAGGCATGGCGTTTGAGAGGCTGTTAATGCTGCAACCTGTTGGTGGTTTCCCTTTTCCGTCTCTTCTGCAAACTATGCCTTGGAGCGGGTGGTATATCTTACATGGAGGGAAATTGGTTTCTCCGCATGCCACGCCTCTACCCGAGAAACAAACCTTGCGTCAATATAGAATGCGCAGGGCTAATGATTTGGTACACTTCCTGATAACTGAATCTTCTACACTATTCGCAGTGTTACGTACTTGTCCTATTTGCGACATTAAGTTAGTTTAATTACGTGGATCGTGTTGGTTATGGTGGGAGCTAGAATTTAAATTATTCACACTAAATACATATATTAACGGTTTATTATAGAAAACCTCTTATATGATTAACAATTCTATAAAGTTTCATTAAAGCTTGCAGTTTAACAACTTCAAGGTTGATATCTTCCAGGTACAAGCTTATCGTGTGCTCTATTTCACCATTCTTTGCACCATTTAATCTGTTTCACAGTGTTACAAGCAGGAATGGGACCTCGATACCGTCTGAAACGGCAACTCTAGGCCGAGCCCGAGAACCGTAATTATAGATAATTTATTAATTAATTTTTATTGATGTTAAATCATACTATGTACATATCTTTTTCTCATACTGCTTGTATAGTTTAAGAAGGGTGATTTAACGTTATGTATGTATCAGGTTACTAATATTAGAAGAGTTATAAATGGTTTAATGTAAATAATTTAAGCGCTATGTTAAAATACTGTCCACGACGAAATGTTTTAGCTACAGGAATAGTGCCTTCGAAGGCAGAAAATCTAGTTTATGACGTCTCTCTGGTCGCAGGGCCATTATTCCTACAGCGAGGGTGTAGCGCCTTTGTCCCTTTATTTGATAATTTGCCGTGACCAAGTGAGAGAGACAGATAGCTTAACGGTAAACTTAGGAAAAGCCGCGATTGATATTAAACTTGGACCAATGAGATCCTTGGAAGTTTATACGAAATAGTGAGACGCGTCAAGTGGCGCTAAAAATGGACCAATAGGAAAGAAAGCAGCCTCAGTAGCCTGCGACTATAAATGGATCTGTTTGGAGCAAATTCGAGGCAGTTTGGCAGGGCAGTTTGGTAGTTTTGGCAGTTTAGCATGGCAGTTGGGCATTTCATTTCAGTTTGGCATTTTGTCAGGTGTGGTCAGGGAGAGATGCTGCAAGATGTGTGAGATATCGCGCCAAAAAGGGGAATAAAGATAGTTTTAGAAACACACCTAAGAACCGCTACTCGTAAAGAGATAATAAGCATATTTAAACTTCGTGTCATATCCGCGCCGCGTTTTAACAGCGGTGGACAGTATTTTAACGGCGGCAATACCAGTGTTGTATACTACGTGGGTTAGTTAAATAAAAAAGAAACGGCAGTGTCATCTTTTCATAACCAAAGCACGTCTATGTCTTCCTATATCACCACCCGAGATCTACGCTTCCTTTATCGAGGATAAGTCCATGCTCCCATATAGTTTAAAGAAAACTACTGCAGCTAGCCGAGGATAAAATTGCAGAGAACCAGCACACTGCGAACTTCTGGAATTAACATGGGAGATGCATCAAGGTAAGCCTACAGCAACGGACGGAGGAGGTGACTGCCGCACGTCGATACGACGATACTCTCGAAGTATGCCTAATACTTTGAGATAAACCTTCGATACTTTTAAATTCTAAGTTTTGCATTATTGAAAGTTTATACATTTAACTTTATGCTAAACAACGAATGAAAGGAGCTGAGACTTCTCGTTGTTGTCTCGCACGTGTCCCCAAAAAGTTTCTGGACTATAGTTCTTGATAGATCTTGATTGCGTTTCCTGTGGGTGAATCAATGGAGCATCCGTACATTCTTATGTCTAAATGAAAACATGCAAAACAATGGGGAGGGGGAGAAGTAGAGGTACTCATGTAACATGCAACATTAACTGGGTTGTGAATGAAGCCGATTTACCTGACACTCCAAATCACGTTTCTGCAATAACCTGGCTTGGTGACTCACTCTCAGACATTACATTTACCTACTCCAGTGACCAAAGTCTGTGAATCTAGTAGAAACATATGAGAACTTAAGACGTGAGATAATACAGCGTATGAAATATGTGATTTTTCTTCCACCGATTTGTGTTTACGCAAGTCAAACCTTTGTATTAGACATGTATATGTTAATGCATGAGGTGATACGGTTCAACTAGGCCCCGTATTCGATTTGGTTGTATATAGATTAAATAAAGATGTAAATTAATATTATAACTCGATAGGAAAAACCTTAATACGGAAATATTGCAATTTGTCGAGGAAGTAAGGTTCGGGTCACTCGTTTTCCTGGGAAAGGGAAGGTTTGTCTACGAGAAGGGGTCTACGAGTAAAGTGGCATTTCTTTTTAAAGCGGAAGAAACATGATATTTGTGCCGAGAAAAGGATTAAAGCCATAAACATATGTACGTGCTCCAGCATAAATTAAACTAATTGTAAATAGTACCGTGGGGAGAGAAAGCTGAACAGAACTGAAATTTTAGCCAGTAAATGGAGAGTCAAGAATACAAATTGACGAATACGAAAATAGGAGATCGTCACATGATTGAAAATCGTACAAAATAATCACGTGACATAGGCGGAGTAGGGGTGAAATCAGACATGGCGAAATTCACAAAATACTAGTAACTACACTCTTCGCTAAGCCCTACGACAAGTAACTTCACACTTAGCTGAACTCTGCGTCATGTAACTACACTCTTCTTCGCTGAACTCTACGCCATGTAACTTAACTCTTAGTTGAACTCTGCACCGTACAAGTTAGGCCGCGGCTATGAACCCAGGGAAAACATTACAATACTTCTTAATACTGCCGACTAACAAAGCATCTCGATGTCTGTCGCGGATAATTGACGAAGTGGTGGCTCGTGTTCCTGAATGTGTAACCTAACAAGATAAAGCCAATATTCACCAGAGCCGATGTTTTTATTCTCGCAATATACATATAATTTTACCACACCCTGTAGACTTTACAGAGTCAACACTGCTCAACGCTAGCCGGAGAAAGAAGAGACTTAATTGTTACGCATCGAGGAAGCGATCAGCTTCAGAGGGTCGGTAGTAGAGCGCCTAATCCCAAGCTTACTGTGTTTTCGAGAGCTATATGGCCAATTATTACCGGATGAAAAAATGCATAAATTATGTGATAATTGTGAATATTGGTAGATTATTTTAAAACACACACACACTACTTTTAGTTGTTTGAGTTGGTTACATGCGTTTATTCACACAAAACCACTAATAAGAACGTAATTCAGAGAAGAAGCGTTCGCTTGTGTAGTTTTTTTATAAAGTGAGTATCCAATATTGAGTATCGAAATCGGTGCTAAGAAATCACTATCGGTATACAAGTATAGAGAAATAGTAGTATCGCCCCATCGCTAGTTAAAAGTATTTTATTTCCTGCCATTGCAAAACGCAATATAAATACAAAACAAAATAAAGGATGTTTCTCCCGCGAGTTTAATTTTAAAGACCAGGGGTAAGGAGATAAATTTTGAATCGCTTGTCAAAGTGATACAGTAGAATTTAGAAATGACCAAAGCATTACCCTTGGTAACCTTATGCCGAAACCTCGCCGAAGCCAGAGTAGAGCTAAGTGCTCTGGCAGTCTGCTCGCTCTGTCACTCGTGGATGACTGACTTCTCTTCTTGCCCGGGAGTTTCCCGTTCCTCCGCACGTCTAAAAGAGCGCTACGATCAGTGAACGTGGAAAAGCCAGCCAGTAGTAGCACTGAATGTCCGTTTCGTCATTCTACCAGCGCTACGTCAGATGTGACGATATCCTTCTAGAACGTTCTTGAGGGGGGAGGGGGGATGGCACAGCGAGGTAACCCTCTTCATGATAGAAACTTGTCTATAATTACACATCTGCCCCTGATTATTCAAGTTCATGATAAAACATTTTTATAACCTTACTATTTGCCCTACCCGGTATTGCATGGGTGCATTCTAAATAAGGGACTCAAAATAAGGATAGGGTGGTTTTTGAAAGAGTAGGCTATAATTTGCACTACTACCTAAAACGTAAGTGTCCAAAGTTTTGTCCAGGTTGGTCAAATAGTGCAAATGTATACATAAGGGGCTGAAAATATGATTAGCTTTGAAGTTGTATGGTGAGTAGTATTCTATAATTTTCACAAGGTCTATAGTCCAAATACACAAATTTGAGTCTTGATTAACAAAACAGTATAGTTTTATCTATAAGGGATTGAAAATTAAGTAAGTTTTAAACTATTAGGAATACAGTAGAACCTCTGTTAACCGAAACAAAGGGAAGGGAAAAGGTTTCGCATAACCAAAATGTCTAATAAAAATCTGATGTGTTACACTCACATGTCTTTCTCTACTCTTGTACAAACTATTTTTATAAACGCTTATTCTCCATCTACTTCATGTTAATCGAGATAAACATTTGCAGACTCTATCTTATTGCCAAGTTTCTTGTAGATGTAAGGGGAATATATATTTACAACGGCAATATAGAAAAACAGTAGCCTTTAAGCATATACATATCTCTTAATAGCTGGTTGCTAGGTGCAGCACCATTCCCTTTCCCACAGATTAATACTCTTTGCATATCCAAGACAAAAAAATGAATAACGAATTCCAATTTGAGAAAATAAGTATTGAAAAATTTAAGGGAATAACAAGCAATATCTCGAAGATGGTTCACTAAAAAAAAAATGTATATGACATAAATTGTGTATTTTAACGCGATCTACATTATTTCTGTAGTAAAATTTTGTCTATCTCTTATGGTTTACCAGTTATGCAAAAGTCGTTCACAATGAAGAATACTTTTGGAGACATTCCCAAGAAATTCAAGATATACATTTTATTTGTCATAAAAATATCTATATTTTAATCAAAATCGTTAGAGCCAGTTTTGAGAAAATTAAAATTTTCGAAAAATCTTCCATGTAAAGAGTAATCTGGGGCAGGGGGATTTTCTTGGAAACCTTCGTGTAGCATCTCTGGAAGATACTGAACCTAAATACCAAGTTTGGTGTTTATCTGACTGTTCGTTTCTGAGCTATGCTGTTCACAGACACACAGACAGACACACACACGGACATGTTTCCAAAAATGCTTTTTTTTGGAATCAGGGGGTCTCAAAACATTTATTTCGGTGAAATCTCGGTATCGAATTTTTGGATGGAATACAGTACTTCCCCTACTTACTATACGTACTAGAGAAAGTAAAAATGTAATTTTTAGCAGTTAAGAAACTTTTTTTTTGAAGTTTTAGGAAAGTAAGTGAAGATAATACACACACACTCTACAGTTACGAGCGCATTAGAATGCATGAAAGAGTGTGAGAATTTACTTGGCAAGGATTTTTAGAAAGAGAAAGGTAAATTCACTTCTTTTCTCATTGGTTTAGATATTTGACGGCAACTAGGAAAATCCTTTCATGAAAAAGTGGCGGAATGGTAAATATCTCGCTGTCCACAATACTATGTTCCCCACCGAGAATACTTAAGCTGCAGTAATGAAGAACGCCGCTGTGACTGTGACCGTAAATGATTTACACCTAACAAAAGGAAGAGCCAGCCTGCCATAAACGAAAGAACCAAAACAGTTGTCAATAGAGAAGGGATAGAAACAGTCAAGGTCAACGCATTCCGTTATGCATCCCCTTTATCATTCCTAACATAAGTTAACAAAGGACGTGTCTTCAATTCGTTTCACCAATAATGTTTATTTTTACGGTTGTTTCGCATAACAGTTTCTATTGTACTATATAACTGAAAATAAAGATCATATGTCTTTTGGTAGCTCTAGGATAATCTAAGATTTTTGGCCAACTCCAGGAACATCAGTTCGGGATTCAATTGCCCTCCCCAATTTATGAAAAATAATTAGGTACAATACTGATTACTATTACTCTACCAAAACAAAAATTACGGGAACTATGCATTCTAATACAAATATTTCACATTTAAGAAATAAAAGACGATTTTGTCTTAAGACTAAATGTATCCCCCCCACCCCAAGTAGAAACAGAAAGGACGCTCCTGGCCAACTCCTATTCTACACCTGGACAATATTTTGACCAGATAGCTCAAGCAGTGCAGATTTCTACAAGGGAGTTTTAAAATATGGTACAGATATTTTTTCAGAGTTATAAGGTAGCTTATAATTTCCGTTGGATCCTATAGCATAAGCGTACAAGGTTTCATTTAGATAGGCCAAATAATTTTGATTTATATATTAGGGATTGAAAATACGGACTGGATGTAAGGGTAGTGTAAGTTTTTTTAGAGTTTTAGAGTAGGTTATACCTTTTTCCAGCTTCTAATACCCAAATGCACAAAATTTTGTCAAAAACATACAAAAATATTCCTTGATAAAAAAATTCAGCGAAATTACAGGGAAGTGTGGTGATATGAACATCATATAATTATACTACTCCCCCTTCAATGTCATAGTTTTAAACTACTTACCCCTTTGTGCTCTAAGTTATTAAGAAACTGTCATATTTGCAATAAAGTATTAAAATAGCCTCTGATATTTATATTCAACCCAAACGAGATTGAAATTTGGAAACATGAATATAAAAAACCCTAACCTCACCGTCCCTCAGCATTTTTGGAAATATTATATAGTCCATGTCTTTATCAAAATCGATAGAGCGGTTTTTGAACGTAAAAAACACACACACACACACAGGTATATAAATGTGTGGTGTTCGCATGTTTCAAGAAGTACCGTGCGTTCGTGGATTGGCGGACCGTTCCGCGGCGGCATTGGATTGGTGAGGAGTGGCGCGCCTGCCGCCAGAGAGTAGCGTCGTAGATACCGTTAACGCGTCAGTCGAGTTGGATCTGTCGTGAGGGAAAGACGTCTCTGCGCGTGTTTAGAGTAAAATTGTGTTGTCTCGTGGTGATAAATTGTCCATTAATAATGGTTGAGTACACTTTAGAACAACGTGTTTTTTTTCTGTATGATGGTATGTGAAGCACTCTTCTGCAAGAAGATGTCGTAGAATTTCAACATTGATTTGCAGGTGTTCGAATTCCTAGCAGATCAACTATTCGTGACCTTGTTAATAGAGTCAAGCGTTAAGGAACAAGAAATATGTTCACAAAGCCGTGTGCTGACAGAAGGGAAGCTTGTTGAAGTAGGGGCTCGGTTAGAGCACTCAACCCGAAAGTCACTGAGGTTAATACTTCCAAGACGTCAGCTTTTGTGGCAACGAACCTTCTGAAACTTGAGCGCTACAAGGTAACTGTAGTTCATGCTTCACAACCACAAGATCCTGTAACTAGGGTTAATTATTGCAATTGGTTTTTACAGTCCGTTCATAATGGCGACGTGGGCCCACTTTTAACGTTCTTCACTGATGAAGCGTGATTTTATCTTCAAGATCACGCTTCTACTCAGAACAATAGATACTGGGCTACCGAAAATCCCTATATTATTCATGAAGCTCCTCACCACGCTGCAAAAGTTGGAGTTTGGTGCAAAGTGAGTGCGCGCAGAATTATCGGTCCCATATTTTTCGATACAGCAGTTGATTCCCAAGTATATGTAAATTCAATTTTAAATAAATTTTATCCGCAACTATCAAGAAATGTAAGATTGTGTGGGTGGTTTCAGCAGGATTCAGGTACAGCACACGCTGCTGCAAATTCTATGCATGAATTGCGAAGTGTGTATGGTGACAGAATAATTAGTCCATGATTGTGGCCACCTCGTTCCCCTGGCCTATCTGCGTGCGATTTTTACTTTCTCTACTATGTACAGTAAGTAGGGAAAGTATTGTATTCCACCCAAAAATTCGATACCGAGATTTCACCGGAAATACAAGTTTTGAGACACCCTGATTTCAAAAAAAAGCATTTTTGGAAACATGTCCGTGTGTGTGTCTGTGGGTCTGTCTTTCTGTGTGTGTGTGTGTGTGTGTGTGTGTGTGTGTGTGTGTGTGTGTCTGTCTGTCTGTCTGTGAACAGCATAACTCGGAAACGAACAGTCGGATAAACACCAAACTTAGTATTTAGGTTCAGTATCTTCCACAGATGCGACACGAAGGTTTTCAAGAAAATCCCCCTACCCCAGATTACCCTTTACATGGAAGAGTTTTCGAAAAGTTTAATTTTCTTAAAAATGGCTCTAAGGATTTTGATTAAAATATCATATGTTTAAGATATTTTCATGACAAATAAAATGTATATCTCGAATTTTCTGGGAATGTCTCCAAAAGTATTCTTCATTGTGAACGACTTTTGCATAACTGGTAAACCATAAGAGATAGACAAAATTTTACTACACAAAAAATGTAGATCGCGTTAAAATACACAATTTATGGCATATACATTTCTTTTGTTGAGTGAACCATTTTCGAGATATTACTTGTCATTCTCTTAAATTTTTCAATACTTATTTGCTAAAATCGGAATTCCTTATTCATTTTTTTTTTGTCTTGGATATGCAAAGAGTATTTAATCTGCGGGAAAGGGAATGGTGCTACACCTAGCAACCAGCTATTAAGAGATATGTAGATATATGCTTAAAGACTACTGTATTTCTATATTGCCCTTGTAAATATATTTTCCCCTTACATCTACAAGAAAATTAGCAATAAGATAGACTGTGCAAATGTTTATCTCGATTAACATGAAGTAGATGGAGAATAAGCGTTTGTAAAAATAGTTTGTACAAGAGTAGAGAAAGTCATGTGAGTGTAGCACATCAGATTTTTATTTATGGGGAACGTTAAAGAATAAAGTGTACACATCAAATCCACACACGTTACAAGAATTGAAGGACATCATCACGAAAGAAATACAGGCAATCCGTCAACATGAACTTTTACAAGTAAGCCAGAATTGTTTGCGGAGGTATACACAATGTGTTCGCACTGAAGGTCATCAATTTCAACACCTGTTGTGATGCAAGTAGACTTAATGTAAGTTAGTACAGTAATTAGTATTCTGTACCCGTGACTTACCGGTCGTTTACTGTGACTCTGGCGGAAGGCGCGCCAATGTTCACCCAGTCCATGGTCGCCACGAACGGTCTGGCAGATCTACGAACGCACTGTACATGAAATGTGATAGCATTTTGGTCATATGAACAGACTGTTTATGTAAAGGAATCTTAAAAATATAGATACTCTTCTGTGCAAAACCATCCAAAATATACAAAATAATGCCTTCATATTTGGAACAATTCATACTAATTTTGTAAAAAGAGATGTGTGTGAATATCCTTCTCTCTATGACCCACCCAGCCATTTTCAGGAGACCTCAAACTTATATTTTTACTTTTTCTACTACGTATAGTAAGTAGGGGAAGCATTGTATTCCACCCAAAAATTCGATACCGAGATTTTATCGGAAATACATGTTTGAGGCCCCTGAACCCAAACAAAAACACTTTTGGAAACACGTCCGTGTGTATCTGTGTGTGTGTGTGTGTGTGTGTGTGTGTGTGTGTGTGTGTCTGTGAACAGCATAACTCAGAAATGAACAGTCGGATAAACACCACACTTAGTATTTAGGTTCAGTATCTACCAGAGATGCGACACGAAGGTTTTAAAAAATCCCCCTACCCCAGATTACCCTTTACAAGGAAAATTTTTCGAAATTTTTAATTTCCTCAAAAATTGCTCTAACGATTTTGATTAAAGTATCATATGTTTAAGATATTTTCATGACATATGAAATCTATATTTTGAATTTTCTGAGAATGGCTCCAAAAGTATTCTTCATTGTGAACGACTTTTGCATAACTGGTAAACCATAAGAGATAGACAAAATTTTACTACACAAAAAATGTAGATCGCGTTAAAATACACAATTTATGGCATATACATTTCTTTTGTTGAGTGAACCATTTTCGAGATATTACTTGTCATTCCCTTAAATTTTTCAATACTTATTTGCTAAAATCGGAATTCCTTATTCATTTTTTTTTGTCTTGGATATGCAAAGAGTATTTAATCTGCGGGAAAGGAAATGGTGGTGCACCTAGCAACCAGCTATTAAGAGATATGTATGTGCTTAAAGGCTACTGTTTTTCTATATTGCCCTTGTAAATATATTTTCCCCTTACATCTACAAGAAAATTAGCAATAAGATAGACTCTGCAAATGTTTATCTCGATTAACATGAAGTAGATGGAGAATAAGCGTTTGTAAAAATAGTTTGTACAAGAGTAGAGAAAGTCATGTGAGTGTAGCACATCAGATTTTTATTTATGGGGAACGTTAAAGAATAAAGTGTACACATCAAATCCACACACGTTACAAGAATTGAAGGACATCATCACGAAAGAAATACAGGCAATCCGTCAACATGAACTTTTACAAGTAAGCCAGAATTGTTTGCGGAGGTATACACAATGTGTTCGCACTGAAGGTCATCAATTTCAACACCTGTTGTGATGCAAGTAGACTTAATGTAAGTTAGTACAGTAATTAGTATTCTGTACCCGTGACTTACCGGTCGTTTACTGTAACTCTGGCGGAAGGCGCGGCAATGTTCACCCAGTCCATGGTCGCCACGAACGGTCTGGCAGATCTACGAACGCACTGTACATGAAATGTGATAGCATTTTGGTCATATGAACAGACTGTTTATGTAAAGGAATCTTAAAAATATAGATACTCTTCTGTGCAAAACCATCCAAAATATACAAAATAATGCCTTCATATTTGGAACAATTCATACTAATTTTGTAAAAAGAGATGTGTGTGAATATCCTTCTCTCTATGACCCACCCAGCCATTTTCAGGAGACCTCAAACTTATATTTTTACTTTTTCTACTACGTATAGTAAGTAGGGGAAGCATTGTATTCCACCCAAAAATTCGATACCGAGATTTTATCGGAAATACATGTTTGAGGCCCCTGAATCCAAACAAAAACACTTTTGGAAACACGTCCGTGTGTATCTGTGTGTGTGTGTGTGTGTGTGTGTGTGTGTGTGTGTGTGTGTGTCTGTGAACAGCATAACTCAGAAATGAACAGTCGGATAAACACCACACTTAGTATTTAGGTTCAGTATCTACCAGAGATGCGACACGAAGGTTTTAAAAAATCCCCCTACCCCAGATTACCCTTTACAAGGAAAATTTTTCGAAATTTTTAATTTTCTCAAAAATAGCTCTAACGATTTTGATTAAAGTATCATATGTTTAAGATATTTTCATGACAAATGAAATGTATATTTTGAATTTTCTGGGAATGGCTCCAAAAGTATTCTTCATTGTGAACGACTTTTGCATAACTGGTAAACCATAAGAGATAGACAAAATTTTACTACACAAAAAATGTAGATCGCGTTAAAATACACAATTTATGTCATATTCATTTTTTTGTTGAGTGAACCATTTTCGAGATATTGCTTGTTATTCCCTTAAATTTTTCAATACTTATTTTCTCAAATGGGAATTCGTTATTCATTTTTTGTCTTAGATATGCAAAGAGTATTAATCTGTGGGAAAGGGAATGGTGCTGCACCTAGCAACCAGCTATTAAGAGATATGTATGTGCTTAAAGGCTACTGTATTTCTATATTGCCGTTGTAAATATATATTCCCCTTACATCTACAAGAAAATTAGCAATAAGATAGAGTCTGCAAATGTTTATCTCGATTAACATGAACTAGATGGAGAATAAGCGTTTGTATAAATAGTTTGCACGAGAGTAGAGAAAGTCATGTGAGTGTAACACATAAGATTTTTTATGAAATCTCGATATAGAATTTTTAGGTAGTATGCAATGAACGCATCTAAGCGTTAGAGCATTGAACTATAAAGTTTGCAATACAGTCGAATTAACTGGTAATTTGGAGTAGAAGATAATATGTGTAAGTTGAACCATCAATTGGGTGAAATGCATTTTCGATTGCATTCTACTCTTATATAAGTTTATATCTCCGTTCCGTTGCGTTTTAGCACCATTACATTCCTTCTTAACACGTAGAAAATGAAAAGTAAGCAGGGTTTTAACATAAACACGAACACTTGTACCTCTGCTATTAAATAGAGGTATTCACAACGAATTATGTATATGCAAACGCAAGACGTTAACGCGACAGCTTTCGTGCTCTATAGATCAGTGCATGCATTTGCGTACTTCAAAACAACAAACGATCGCAATGCGAGAGTTTAAGCCATCTGTTGGGCTGTTCCAGCCTCTTCTTCCACTATTCGTGTTTGAAATTGTTGCAGTTTGGAGGTTATATTGAAGTTATAAATCAATAAAGCATATAACTCATTCTATAATTTGGACGGCTTTCAACCTCATGCCGAATGTAAATGGTTGAGATTAATGATCTCTCACTTCAACACAAGGGGTTGCGGAAATCTCCATGCTGGATAGATGAATCCAACGTCGGGAGCGCCTAGTTTTTCTGACTGTCTAGTGATGAATGGCATAAAGAGAGACTGTTGCAAGGTTATTTGTTTTCGTTTGAAAAAAATCTCTTCATGAGCGTAATTTAATTCAATAGCTGGTGTCCACAGATAATCTAGTAATCCCTGTTAAGTTCTAGCATTGCACTTGCGTTCCATTGTGAATGAAATCACCACATGATTTGCATTTGTCTCACTGCAGTTACGCTTGCGTTTGCATGCGAATTGGCCATTAAACGCGAGTTCTTTCAATCCTCGTGTTGTAATGCAGGTTTCATAATGCAGCGACAGCGCGATGCATTGACTAATGGTAGGTCAGAATTTAATGACATCACGACACTGCACTGTGTCACAATGAAATGTTACTGAAGCTAATTTCGTTTCAATTTTTTCCCATCCAACACTGCGTGTAGTTCGGAATTCGATCGGCAGAATAGGTTCGTGTTTTGCTTCAAATAGAACGAGGGAAAAAGTATCCGAACTCTGACATTAAAAAAAAAATCTGATGTGCTACACTCACATGACTTTCTATACTCTTGTGCAAACTATTTTTACAAACCCTTATTCTCCATATGCTTCATGTTAATCGAGATGTTAATCTTATTGCTAATTTTCTTGTAGGTGCAAAGGGAATTGGTAGGCTTTAAGGGATAGTCAAATGTTTTAAGAGCTGGTTGCTATGTGGAGTATCCCATTCTCTTTGCATTACCAGGACAAAAAAAATGAATAACGAATTCCCATTTGGGAAAAAATATAAGTATTGGAAAATTGATGGGAATAACAAGCAATATCTCGAAAATGGTTCACTCAACAACAAAAAATGTAGGTATGTGACATAAATTGTGTATTTTAACGCGATCTACATTTTTTGTGTAGAAAAATTTTGTCTTATCTTTTATGGCTTACCAGTTATGCAAAAGTCGTACACAATGAAGAATACTTTTGGGGACATTCCCATAAAATTCAAGATATGCATTTTATTTGCCATAAAAATGTCTTAAACATATGATACTTTAATCAAAATCGTTAGAGCCGTTTTTGAGCAAATAAAACTTTCCGAAAAATGTTCCATGTAAAGGGTAATCTAGAGTGGAGGGATTTTCTTGAAAACCTTTGTGTCGGATCTCTTCAAGATACTGAACCTAAGTACCAAGTTTGGTGTTTATCCGACTATTCGTTTCTGAGTTATGCTGTTCACAGCCACACACATGCGAACATGTTTCCAAAAATACTTTTTACTTTCTCTACTACGTATAGTAAGTAGGGGAAGTATTGCATTCCACCCAAAAATTCGATACCGAGATTTCACCGGAAATACATGTTTTGAGAATCACTGAATCCAAAAAAAGCATTTTTGGAAACATGTCCGTGTGTGTGTCTGTGTGTCTGTGTCTCTGTCTGTCTGTGTGTCTGTGTGTCTGTGAACAGCATAACTCAAAAACGAACAGTCGGATAAACACCAAACTTGGTATTTAGGTTCAGTATCTTCCAGAGATGCGACACGAAGGTTTTCAAGAAAATCCCCCCACCCCAGACTACCCTTTACATGGAACATTTTTCGAAAATTTTAATTTTCTCAAAAACGGCTCTAACGATTTTGATTAAAATATCATATGTTTAAGATATTGTCATGACAAATAAAATGTATATCTCGAATTTTCTGGGAATGTCTCCAAAAATATTCTTCATTGTGAACGACTTTTGCATAACTGGTAAACCATAAGAGATACACAAAATTTTACTACACAAAAAATGTAGATCGCGTTAAAATACACAACTTATGTCATATACGTTTCTTTTGTTGAGTGAACCGTTTTCGAGATATTGCTTGTTATTTCCTTAAATTTTCCAATACTTATACTTTTTCTCAAATTCGTTATTCATTTTTTTTATGTCCTGAACATGCAAAGAGAATGGAATTCGCCACATAGCAACCAGCGTTAAAATATTTGACTATCGCTTAAAAGCTACCATATTCCCCTTGCATCTACAAGAAAATTACCAATAAGATTGACATCTCGATATCTCGATTAACATGAAGCATATGGAGAATAGGCGTTTGTAAAATTAGATTGTACAAGAGTAGAGAAAGTCATGTGAGTGTAACACATCAGATTTTTTTTTATTCAGGAGGCCTCAAAACATGTATTTCTGGTGAAATCTCGGTGTAGAATTTTTGGGTGGAATGCAATACTTCCTCTACTTACTATACGTAGTAGAGAAAGGAAAACGGATTAATGAGATTCCCTTAGTATTATGGTTTGGAGTAGATGTTGATACTTCCAGAGACTGTAAACCTGCGCGCCCACCCTTTTAAGGATCCCTTCTTTTATAGTAAAATCTTGGCGTACGACAACTTCACCATGTTGTAGATAGTGCGCGCGCATAGGGAATTGCCGACCCATGTATTTAGGCAAGTCCGCTAGATTGGCGATGTTTTAACGCATTGTTGTTATTATTACTCTACATATTTTACGTCGCTTTAAATACAGGGTCACATAACGACGTTCTTGGTGCAAAGAGTAATAATATTATGACCGCAACTTCATTACTCTACTTATAAGGACATAAAAGAAGTTAAGGTTATTGTATTACTGGAAATGAAGAGCCGCAATGTGTAATAATATTAACCGTCGAATGGTTGGGATTTAGCTTCATGAATCCTACGGCTATGCCCTGTCGTCTTTCGCAGGTTCTGTTTCACCCTTCTACTTATAAAAAGCATCCCTCGGCTGAGCGTTGCGGCTTAGGGGCCTCAACCCTGGGTACCCTTTGTGGCTTAGGAGCATAACCCTGGGCTATGATTTGAGGCTTAGGGCCTTCTTTCGTTATTCCTGAAAGGATGGCGGTGTTTGTTAGTCATATGTTGACAGTAATACCGTAGTTTAGCCGAAAATGGCTCTGTACTGAGGAAAAAGGCATGGATGCAAATTGTTCAATCCTTCATTACAAAAAAAAAAAAAAAAAAATGAATCAATAAAATAAAATTAAAAACATGACACACTAGCGCATTAGAAGTAAAACTTCGTAGGTTCTAGCATTTGTTAACGATTTTTCTATTTCAGGATTAGGAAATTGTTATGTGGAATTTGAGAGAAGAACATCTCTCTTATTAAATGAAATATTTTTTTGTTCATCTTCCCTTAATTCATACTTGATTCATACATAATTTGTACAAAGACATTATGGGTTTATGATAGCTTAAATATAACACAAATATTACTAAATATAATAGTTATTAACATAATAAATATTAATAAACAATACTAAATATAATACCTAATAAATAATAATATACTATATATGAATATAACTACATTACTTCATGTGTAATATAACTAAATACAGAGAATACAGCGTCGATGGTAGCATCTGTTGTGGTTGTGGACTGAACTTTATCAGTGTTTAATTTTAACTTCAATTTTTTATCCAAAAATTTTATCTATGGTTGAGATTCATATTATAACGTGTTCAGCGTACAGTACGTTTTTTATACGCAAGCGTCTATTGGTTCCCAGTGCTACGTTTTAACACAGTACACGCGACGCATGCTCGTAGACTGTCTATGACGTATGCGACGGAGAGGGTAGAAATTATTCTCTTTCTTCTGAACTGCCGGTTGGAGTCTCTCGATCAGGCCAACTAATGCGCTTCACTTTTCGTCTGATCCAGGCCAATTTTTTCTACCGCGCCTAAAGAAGTTTCACTTCAAGTGCATGTATATACTTTTTGAGAGAATACTTAAACTTAGTTGTAACATTAACTTTCACATTCAGCATTTTTACTGTGCAGTGCAAATACAATACATTAAAAAGTATGTGTTGCATTCATGTAACCTTCCCTACTCGCTCGTCTCGAAACTATTCTTGCGAAAGCTTATTCTTCTGTTTACTTCTTGTTAATCGAGATAAACCTTCATTACACATTTCGTAGTAGGGTAAGGAGGATACAGTAGGTAAAGTGACAGATTTTTAAAAAGCGAATGGCTACGTGATGACTATGAAATTCCATGTTCTTTGCATGATCAAGGGAAAAAACAAATAACCCCTTACCATTCAAAAAAAGTATAAATATTTGAAAATCCTGACCAGTAACAAAGAATATTTCGAAATGATTAACACCATAAACTATTGTATGTGGCTTGGAGAGTGTGCTTTAACGAAATATACAATTTTTGTGTAGTAAAATTTTGTCATCTCTTACAGTTTACCAATTACACAAGTTCTTCAGAATTAAGAGGACTTGGTAGGCCATGCAAATATCTTAAACATTGGTATTTTAATAAAAACCGTTAAGAGAAATTATGAGAAAAAGAAAGAATCGAATACTTTTCTATGTATCGGTAGTTTGAGATGGAGGGATTTTCTTGAAAATCTTCGTGCATCCTTTGAAGACGCACACCTAAATACCGAGTGTACTATTTAACTGAATTTTCGTTTTTGAATTATGCTTTTCAAAGATATACATTACGTGATCAAAAGTATCCGGACACCTAGCTGAAAATGATGTACAAGTTTGTGGCGCCCTCCATCGGTAATGCTGGAAGTCAATATGATGTTGGCCCACCCTTAGCCTTGATGACAGCGTTCACTCTTGCAGGCATACTTTCAATCAGGTGCTGGAAGGTTTCTTGGGGAATGGCAACCCATTCTTCACGGAGTGCGGAACTGAGGAGAGGTATCGATGTAGGTCGCTGAGGCCTGGCACGAAGTCGGCGTTCCAAAACATCCCAAAGGTGTTCTATAGGATTCAAGGCACGACTCTGTGCAGGCCAGTCTATTACAGGGATGTTATTGTCGTGTAACCACTCCGCCACAGCCCGTGCAGTATGAACAGGAGCTCGATCGTGTTGAAAGATGCAATCGCCATCCCGAATTGCTCTTCAACAGTGGGAAGTAAGAAGGTGCTTAAAATATCAATGTAGGTCTGCGCTGTGATCGTGCAACGCAAAACAACAGGGAGTGCAAGACCCCTCCAGGAAAAACACGACCACACCATAACACCACCACCTCCGAATTTCACTGTTGGCACTACACACGCTGGCAGATGACGTTCACTGTGCATTCGTCATACCCACACCCTGCCATCGGAATGCCACATTGTGTACCGTGATTCGTCACTTCACACAACGTTTTGCCGCTGTTCAATCGTGTAACCCCTTACACCAAGCGAGGCGTCGTTTGGCATTTTCCTGCGTGATGTGTGGCTTATGAGCAGCCGAGCCGCTCTACCATGAAGTCCAAGCTTTCTCACCTCACGTCTAACTGTCATAGTACTTGGAATGGATCCTGATGCATTTTGGAATTCCTGTGTGATGGTCTGGATAGATGTCTACCTATTACTCTTTACGACCCTCTTCAAATGTCGGCGGTCTCTGTCAGTCAACAGACGAGTTCGGCCTGGACGCTTTTGTGCTGTACATGTGCCTTCACGTTTCCATTTCACTATCACATCAGATACAGTGGACCTAGGGATGTTTAGGAGTGTGAAAATCTCGCGTACAAACTTTTGATACAAGTGACACCCAATCACCTGACCACGTTCGAAGTCCGTGAGTTCCACGGAGCGTCCGATTCTGCTGTTTCACTATGTGTAATGACTACTGAGGTCGCGGATAATGAGTACCAGGCAGTAGGTGGCAGCACAACGCACCTAAGATGAAAAACGTATATTTGTGGGAGTGCCCGGATACTTTTGATCACATAGTTTATATACGTTTTCCTAAAAATGAAATACTATCAGTGTAGCATGGCCTTGATTGGCAAACTGACTAGCATACTCTTGCCTGTCATTGCCTAATGGCATATTGAGTGCGACTGTCAATGAAATTTGACCGTGATGCAACATAGCCGCGCAGGAATGTCATAGGATTGTAAACTCCAATCTGTCTTCATGTCGTGTAGTAGCCTCGTCAGTATATTGTGATTCCTGCATAATGCATTGAGCCATTTTTAATGTGTTAGTGGTGCTCGAATGTTCGCAAGGAATTGCAGGTGATAAATGGCACGGAGACGTGATCGGCTATATCATATCTCTGTAGCGCGCTGATTTCCCTTTAAAACTATCAGAGCAACGTAACGTAAATATGAATAAATCAGGAATCATTCTGCAAAATGAGTGAAACATTATTCACAACAATCGAGAACAATAACCAGAAGAGAACAACAAAGGTTAAATACGAGGGCTGTCCCAGAAGTACCCGACCTAAAAAAGAAAGGACAAAAATTTTGTGAAGAAAAAGTTTATTTCTTTACATAGTTTCCTTTCAGCTATTGAACACCTAGCGGTGTTCAATAGCTTCGATACCCTGTTTATACTGAGAGCCATCGAGTTCTACAAAATAGCTATCAACTGCGAACTCCAGCTCTTCACTGTTGGCAAATCTTTTAGCACCAAGCTATTTCTGCAACTTTGGGAACAGAAAATAATCAAAGGGGGCTAAGGCTGCGAATAGGGTGCATGAGAAAGCAATTCGAACTTTAACTCATTGATCTTGACGATGGTGATAATGGAACTGGTGCATTGTCTTGTTTTCCGCTAAATGCGCCGGTTTTGCTTGATTTCATTATTCAAACGCTGCAATAAGTTCGCATAATACTCCCCATGAACTGCTTTTCCTTTTTGAAGATAATCAATGAAAATTATTACACACACATTCCAAAAAACTGAAGCCATGACTTTGCCTGCAAATTGAACTGTCTAACCTTCTTAGGAGCCGATTCCCCCCTTTCAATCCACTGTTTTGTCTGTTACTTCGTCTCAGGTGTGAAGTGATGGACCCATGTTTCATCCATGGTTATTAATCAACATAAAATCTCGGCTTTATTGCAGCAAAACATCGTCACACACGCTACTGAAACATCCTCACGACGCTGTTTTCGTTCCATTGCGAGTAAACGCGGCATAGCGCATAGCTTTCTCATGTCTAAATTTTCAGTCAGTATGCGATGTACAACACATTTTGAAATGCCTACTATGTCTGCTAGCTCGCGCACTCAGTCGACGGTCATCCAATTTCTGGAGTGGCCACTTTATTGCGATGTTCGTCTTGGCAGCTCCTAAAGCCTCGCTTAAACTCTGCCACCCAATATTTTACTGTTGTAAAGAAAGGAGCAGACTCCCCCGGAGTAGAATCTAGCTCAGCTTTAATATTAGTTGGACTAAGACCTTTCATATGAAAGTATTGCATCACATAACGATGACCAGTTTTATCCATGTGTACAAATTCGCTGAGAGCGTTCACTATTGATGGCTGCCAAACAATTACTAAACAACGTAGCTTCGTCAAACTTCAAACTTAAGCTTTATAAGCTTGGTAATTTCTACCATAGTCATTTGTTTGAAAAACAGCTATCTATACATCAGGTCAGGCACTTCTGGAACTGCCCTCGTACATATATTTTAATGGGAGCGTTTACAATTGACGGTAAGCTTTCCTGAGCCCAGGGAACGGGAAGCAATGCAACACACAAGATTTTGAGGCAGTATTTTATATCAAACACGCTGCGAATGCCAGAGTGATAGTAGTGTAAATTAATATTATTGTATGTACAGGATTTTAAATGTTTGTTAGCTATAAACATTGTTAGGAAATAAGCTTACCGGCCTCACTGAAACTGATAATAGAAGTGGGTAACAATAAACCGAGGGGGAAGTTGTTTATCACTAAGAAGAGAAAAACAAATGACGTCAGGGTAGCGTGCCTTTCTTTAGAAATGGAGGGAATATCTTCCCTAGAGCATATATGCTAGTAGTAGTGATTGGCTGACAAAACAGACGCTAAAGTGGGCGCGATTTGGTAACCAATAGCAGCTCTATTATAATGTTTAGGCATTTCAGGGAGGAGCATATATTCTCGAGCCATAAGCAGGTTTCACGCAGTTCTAAGGAATCTCTCGTGAGGTGCACGTCATACAGTTTGGAAGAATCTCTCGCGAGGTACACGTCGTAAAGTTAGTTACAAAAATGTGAAGCACGCGACAACTAATACGACAGTAATTACATTCGGAAATACTACAGTTTCAGTCAGGCGTATATAAATATTAAATATGTGAATTATTAATTAAGTATGACGGCAAGAAATGTGTAGAAACAAATTATTTTATCAGTGTTATCTTTTAGCAACAACTCCTTTCCGTTTACACGCCTTGCTCAGAGATGCTTGCTCGACTGAGTAATAATAGCTAGCCGGAGGACAAAGAATCCAAAATTCAAAATAATAAAACAATAACAGGCGCCCAGCAAATAAGATAACACGAGCCAGAGAACTGTGACAATTTTGGTTCACAACAGCCCGGTAACGACATCGGGAATGCATATCGATCATTTCGATCACAAAACAGAAAGTCGATTTTACTCATTGGGATTTAATTTGTTTTTAACTGCCCAATGATATTTTTTCACCTGCTTACAATTCCGCCAATATAATGCGGGTTAGCCATTGTCAATGTCAGTATACGAGGGTCACTCTGAAAGTTTAGAGAATGGGTAACAATGAGTAGTGATAAGCCAAGGCAGCTTTTATTAACTTCGGATTGAAGCTCAGATAGCAACATGTGCAAGTATGGGTGCACTGCAACAATGTGCATCGTCAGCATCGCGTATATAGCAGGTGTAAAGCCAGTTTAGGGGAGAGAGAATGCCTTGAAAGACTGCATCGTGCATTTGGGGATCTTTGCCCTTCGCAATCCACCATTTATCGATGGTGTGCAGAGTTTAGAAGCGGAAGGGACTCCCTCGAAGATGAAGACCGAGGAGGACGGCCGGTCACAGCAACAATGGATGAAAATGTGGCGAAAGCAAAGCGCATGTTGCGAGAAGATCATCGTTGCACATATAGTCAGATTCAACAAGCCCTAATTATTGGATCGGCAGCAGTGAAAACAATCCTGGAAGAAAACTTGACGTCGGAAGCTCTGCAGTCGCTGCATCCCCCCCCCACCTCACAAATGAGCAGGAACAAGCACGTGTGCAATGGTGCCTGGAAAGTTTTGAAAAATTCAATGGAGGAAGATCCGAAACATGTAGCATTGTAACAGTAGACAAAAGCTGGATTTACAAGTATGATACAGAAACAGAAGATCCCCAACAAAATAGAAGCGAACGAGATGTGTTGGCAAGAAGATGATCTGTTCCTTATTCTCAGCAAGTGGCCACATTGTGACGATTCCGCTTGAGAGACAAAAGACTGTTACTGCCAGATGGTAAAATGTCTGCCACAAGTGTTCAATGAACTGAGATAAAAGCATCCTAAGACTGGTCTGCGTACAATTTTGTTGCACCATGACAATGCCTCTGCTCACACTGCACAAGAAACAACCCAATTTCTGCACGAGTCTGAGGCAGTTTTCTGTATATAAATAATAATACTATAGTGCCCGGACCACCCACACTTTTATTGCAGAAATAGTAAGTTCGCTGGGAAACGTATAACGGCAGATGTTTAGTCTTAAACTCCTAGTGTACTTTAGGGAAATTATATTTTCTTTAATAACATAACGTTACATAGGAAACCCTTATTTTAAGATTTCTCCAGCCCTTGTTTTTGTCTTTGGTTATTTAATATTCTGTAACTTAGCATTTTCTTGTGAGAACGGTAGAAACGCTTGCTCACAGCTTCAACTTTAATCTTCCTGTTAGCGACACGTTGCGGCTACAAAAATCCCTATGAGAAAGAGATGGATCAGGACGTTTCAACCTTTGTGCAATCCTTATAAGGTAAAATGACGACATTCGGACAAGCTATATAAGACTCTGGAACTATCACCGTGGGGCTTTTTGTGTGGTAGTGCTGCTAGACGAATCCACGATGGTGATGTCTCTGCTGCAGGCATCCTTTCTCCTGTACACCATGATCTGTAAGTAAGGTTGTATCTTGTCTAGTTTACTACCAGTGTACAATGTGCAACATTGCATTCGGAATTACGCCTAAACAAATTCACAGTCATCTCTAGGGCATATCTAAAGTAGTTATAGTCATTTCATTATTTAATATGTTTAATTATATGTCATGGTTAGGTATATTACTAAAGGGGTTGTTGGGTTGAGTAGAAACGGGTTTTAGTTATTTGGGTAAAAGAGTTAAACGTTTATCAATTGTTATTGTTATTTTCTTATAGTCAACTTAATAAATATTAGTTATAGGAAAATGCATCTGTCTTATTTATCTAGTCATTATTACTGAACCTAGATCCCTCTGAAGACACGTACCTCACTATAATATGTTACATAATACTATTAATTAAGGTATTATCTGTATTCTTCATGTTATCTTGTGAGCATGATTGCTAGTTTAGCATGTTTTGGCGATAACTTTGGCATATGACGCAAAGCAATTTCCACTGGACTTGATTTCACCAATGACAACTACATCACACACAAAAGCTGGAGAAAGTTTCGAAAAATCACAAAGAACTTTTGTTCACAGTGCGCGCTATATACGCATAAGTTGCTACTCTCCGGGTATTACCAAGATATTTCTCAAGAAGGGAATTCCCCTTGTGTTAAATCATGTGACTTTTTTAGAAGCCAATAGGAAAGAACTAAATCCCCTCAAGAATTCTAAAATTTGACAAGTCGTATGATGAACCAGCCAATAAGAAAATTCAACGTAAAATACAGACCAACAGAGTAGCACACTGTATAAGCTGATGTCTATAACAAAAGACACGCTGTTCTGTTAAATTCGCTCATCGAACAAATCTGCGCTACTTAGGAAAACATTCCGCGCCAAATAAAAAAATCTGATGTGTTACACTCACATGACTTTCTCTACTCTTGTACAAACTATTTTTACCAACGCTTATTCTCCATCTATTTCATGTTAATCGAGATAAACATTTGTAGAAACGATCTTTTGATATGCAAAGAGAATTACATTTTACACATAGCGACCAGTTCTAAAAATATTTGACTATCGCTCAAGGCGTACTATGTTCCCCTTGTTTTGTAATTGCAAGGGCAATATTAGCCTTTAAACATAGACATATCTCTTAATATTGGTTGCTATGTGCAGCACCATTCTCTTTGTCACAGATTAATACTCTTTGCATATCCAAGACAAAAAAATTAATAACGAATTCCCATTTGAGAAAATAATTATGGAAAAATTTATGGGAATAACAAGCAATATCTCGAAAATGGTTCACTGAACCAAAAAAGTATGACATAAATTGTGTATTTTAACGCGATCTACATTCTCTGTGTAGTAAAATTTTGTCCATCTCTTATGGTTTACCAGTTATGTCAAATTCGTTCATAATGAAGAATTCTTTTGAAGACATTCCCAGAAAATTCAAGATATACATTTTATTTGTCATGAAAGTATCTTAAATATATGATATTTTAATCCAAATCGTTAGAGCCATTTTTTGAGAAAATTAAAATGTTCGAAAAATGTTCCATGTAAAGGGTTAATCTGGGTTGGGAGATGTTCTGTGGAAGATACTGAACCTAAATACCAAGTTTGGGGTTTATCCGACTGTTCGTTTCTGAGTTATGCTGTTAACAGACACACACACACACACACACACACACACACACACACACACACACACACACATACGGACATGTTTCCAAAAATGCTTTTTTTTTGGATTCAGGGGGCATCAAAACATATATTTCCGGTGAAATCTCGGTATCGAATTTTTCGATGGAATACAATACTTCCCCTACTTACTATACGTAGTAGAGAAAGTAAAAATTAGCACTATTGCGATGTAGGAGATAGGCCACTTTTTCACCCAAGAGCGAGAACTAAGATAATCGGGGCGTCAAGAAAAATGTGCACGTAAGCTACACTAATGCAGTACATGCACATCACAAGACTCTATTGACAAGGTGTTTCATAAATTTCAATAAGCATATTAATCGCATAAAACTAAAACCTCGAATAGAAACCTTTGAACAATTTTCGTGCAATGCAATATATACACGTTTAAATAGGGAAATGTTTCGTTTGGTTTGCTACAGTGGCTTTTTAACCTTGACAATTTAACTCGCGTATACAAACACGAGGCTGGATGTTGTCGAGACTGGTAGAGAATGACAGGCCTTTACAGCGGCAATATCGATTCCAAATGCTGCCACATGAGAGATTGCTTCTACGACACGTGTTCTGCAGCATAGTTGAAAATTCTATGGAAACTACCTTCACTGTGATGTCGATGTGAGTGATTAGAAAATGACAGTGTCTACCAATAACCATCATCTGTAATTACGCAAAACCATATAATCACAATGAAATCCATTAGATGGCCACAATTAAGGGAAATTAATAGTCTTATCTTACCGATGTTAAATGTGCTAACTTCATGACCCATTATTTTCAAATTACTTGTGATATCAGACATTTTTGCAAAATGCAGATGCATGCTTTCTAATTTCACTGCTTTACTATTAACCAATAAGCGCTTTATTATTGAAACATAGGAATTTATTAAGGATACCCAAAAATTGCCAAAATTTATAAATACGAGGGCAACACTGAACAATTTTAGAAAATCAAACAAGGATTAACTTTAAAAAAATCTGATGTGTTACACTCACATGGCTTTCTCTACTCTTGTACAAACTATTTTTACAAACGCTTATTCTCCATCTACTTCATGTTAATCGAGATAAACATTTGCAGACTCTGTCGTATAGCTAATTTTCTTGTAGATGTAAGGGAAATATATATTTACAAGGGCAATATAGAAATACAGTAGCCTTTAAGCATATATCTACATATCTCTTAATAGCTGGTTGCTAGGTGCAGCACCATTCTCTTTGCCACAAATTAATACTCTTTGCATATCAAAGACAAAAAAATGAATAACGAATTCTCTTTTAAGAAAATAAGTATTGAAAAATTTAAGAGAATAACAAGCAATATCTCGAAAACGGTTCACTCAAAAAAAATGTATATGACATAAATTGTGTATTTTAACGCGATGTACATTTTTTGTGTAGTAAAATTTTCTCTATCTCTTATGGTTTACCGGTTATGCAAAAGTCGTTCACAATGAACACTTTTGGAGACATTCCCAGAAAATTCAAGATATACGTTTTATTTGTCATGAAAATATCTTAAACATATGATATTTTAATCAAAATCGTTAGAGCCGTTTTTGAGAAAATTAAAATTTTCGAAAACTCTTCCATGTAAAGGGTATCCTGGGGTGGGGGGATTTTCTTGAAAACCTTCGTGTCGCATCCCTGGAAGATACTGAAACTAAATACCAAGTTTGGTGTTTATCCGACTGTTCGTTTCTGAGTTATGCTGTTCAGACAGACACAGACAGACAGACAGACACACACACACACGGACATGTTTCCAAAAATGCTTTTTTTGGATTCAGGGGATCTCAAAACCTGTATTTTCGGTGAAATCTCGGTATCGAATTTTTGAGTGGAATACAATACTTCCCCTACTTACTATACGTAGTACAGAAAGTAAAAATGTAATATTCTATTGTTTTTCAAAATATTCCCCTTTAACAAGATTTAAAATGAATTGACCTAGCTAATATTAAAGTATAAACCCTACACACTAAAAAGAAAAATAAACCCAAATTAAAAAGTTATTAAAGCAATCGACCAATATTATTTTCATCTCAAATAAATAGATCCATTGAATGATTACATAATTTTCCGAATATTGTGGATGTTTTTTTGAAATCTCACCGATGCGTATCTTTAAGGGGAGTTTAAAAGCTCTATCCCGCCAAAGGTAAATGTGCTAAATTCATGACCCAATATGTCAGAAACTATTTAATATATCAGTCCAAAGCTTTTACAGGATGTAGATGTATGCCTTCTAAGCTCACTGATATAATTTTGATCATGACGCAGTAATTTGTATCACAAAAATGTAAATGTCAGAGTGATTGTAGTGTGAATATGCATTGTTGTGTGACATTGATTTGAGATGTTTGTTGATTGTAAACATTGTTGAGAAGTGGGTTTATACGGCCTTACTGAAACTGACAATAATAGCGTGCAATAATGTAGTGAGGGGGTGAGTTGTTTATCATTATTAGAGACGAGCAAATGACGTCAGAGTGGCGTGTTTTTCTTAGAATTTGCGGGAACATTTTCCCTAGAGCATATGTTTTCGTAATTTTCATTGGATATAAATATAGACGCTAATGTTGGCGCGTTTTATTAACCAATAGCAGCTCGGTTATAATCTTTAGGCATATCGGGCGAAGGAGTATAAATTCGTGTCAGAGGCAAGTATTGCCCAGTTCAACAAAATCATCCACGTGTTACACGTCGCTGATTCCAACAGAAGCATTCGCGTATAAGACATCGATGAGTTCAACAGAAGCAGTCATGGTGAATACATCGCACAGTTTATCGATTTGCAGGTTACGCGTAGCAAATTTATGAAAAATCTCTCGTGTCGTAAAGTTAATTACACAAAAAGTTGAAGTACGGGAATTAATAATGGGCAGTAAAGAAGCTATTATAACAGTTTCAGTTTGGCGAGTGTCAAGATTAATAGGTGAAAGTGAATAATGTGTTACGACAATAAAAGTGTAAAACAAATTCTTTCATCAGTGTTATCTTTGGATAAAAACTCCTTTCCGTTTACACACCCTGTACAAGATAAGTGCTTGACCGAGAAATCATAGCTAGCCGGAGGACAGTGAACCCAAAATTTAATACAATAACAGGCGCTCAGTAAAAGATACCACGAAGTGACCGCGACAAATTGTATTCCATACCTGCGGCAGATAAACAGTAGCATCTTTCGAACACAAACATTAATACCCCCGCAATCAATACTTTTATTTATTAAAGAAGATGCGATTTTTTCTGAGTTACACCATCTTTTGATCAAAACACAGAACAATTATTTTTTAAATAACCAACCATCTTATTAGCATCAAAGTAGATGCATATCAGCACTTAGTGGTTATTTTTATTTTCCTAAAATTTAATTTAGCTGTTTTAATAGCTTCTGGAAAAACGTGTCATTTATACCAGAAAATGTAATGCACAGAAAAAGCTGTTCATTGGCAGGAAACTTACCTTATTGCTACGTACTTATTGAACTTAACTTTTCGCAGATAGCAAAGCAATATCAGACTACATTAAAGATGAACTCCAAATAGTAATGCATACATTATCTAAAATAATGAGAAAATATAATCTCCATATTTTTGAAGATAAATCTAAAATAATGGCCTTCTGTAGGAAAAAACCAATAATGGCTAAAATAATACCGAATGACTCTGCTTTAGAGCAAGTCCTAATTTTTAAATATTTAGGCTATAACACGAGCACCCTCAAACAGCTAGATACTGAAATAAAAACAGCGCTATTCAAAGGATTATGTGGCACATTAAAAAGAAACATTCTTTAAAACAAGAAAAGAGACGCACTATAATTCTACAGAGTATTGGCAGTTCCAAAGCCACTTTAAAGATCCAAATGTTCCACGTTAACAAAGAATCTAAAAGAAAGAATCAAGGTTGGTGGAAATAAATTTTTACGTTCAGTTTGAAGCAGGTAAATATATTTCAACTTACCCACATATGTTTTACTTTATCTACTACGTATAGTAAGGAGGGGAAGTATTGCATTCCAACCAAAAATTCGATACCGGGATTTCACCGGAAATACATGTTTTGTGACCCCCTGAATCCAAAAAGGCATTTTTGGAAACATGTCCGTGTTCGTGTGTCTATGTGTCTGTGAACAGCATAACTCGGAAACGAACAGTCGGATAAACACCAAACTTGATATTTAGGTTCAGTATCTTCCAGAGATGCGACACGAAGGTTTTCAAGAAAATGCCCCCACCCCAGATTACCGTTTACATGGAACATTTTTCGAAAATTTTAATTTTCTCAAAAATGGCTCTAACGATTTTGATTAAAATATCATATATTTAAGATATTTTCATGACAAATGAAATGTATATCTCGGATTTTCTGGGAATGTCTCCAAAAGTATTTTTCATTGTGAATGACTTTTGCATAACTGGTAAACCATAAGAGATAGACAAAATTTTACTACACAAAAAATGTAGATCGCGTTAAAATACACAATTTATGTCATATACATGTTTTTTGTTAAGTGAACCATTTTCGAGATATTGCTTGTTATTCCCTTAAATTTTCCAATACTTATACTTTTTCTCAAATTCGTTATTCATTTTTTTTGTCCTGGTAATGCAAAGAAAATGGAATACTCCACATAGCAACCAGCTCTTAAAATATTTGACTATCGCTTAAAGCCTACCAATTCCCCTTGTATCTACAAGAAAATTAGCAATAAGATTAACATCCCGATTAACATGAAGCATATGGAGAATAAGTGTTTGTAAAAATAGTTGGTACAAGAGTAGAGAAAGTCATGTGAGTGTAACACATATATTTTGTTATTGGAAGTACATTTCTTGAAATGTTATTTGAGTTTATTTCCTTATATTGTCCACATATTACATTATTGGCGTAGTTGTAGTATTCCTTTGTTTATGAATATACACTACCGCTCATTAATTTAAATAAATGCATAATAATCGCAATCAAAGGGAAGGTGAACGAAATAATTTGTTTTATTTTATATAAAAATGTTAATTATTACAAAATAAGAATAGTCAAATCACAAAACCGCACATTTTCGAAATTAGAAATCAAAGCAAGCAAGAAGTTCGCTTTCAGTCTCTGCACTAATTAATAGATGTATGACAGTCTAGATAGCATTAGATGTGAGATGATGTAAACTGCATGTGCACACAATCCGAATACAAGCATTCGAAGACTGTTCCAGGTCACAGCAAGCAGTGATATGCGCACAGAGTTTGCCTGAATGTCAGTGTAAACAGTAACAACCACAGTAGAATGACTCTAAGGGAAGAAATACGAGGGCTGATCAACAAAGACTGAGACTGATTTTTTTTCCACAGATGTTTACTACTCCAATTCAGTGTTTACATGATCTTTTTCAAAGTAGTCCCCTCCTACTTCAATGCACTTTTTATAGCGTCTCTGCCAGTCCTTGAAGACGTGCTGCAGACCATCCTTTGTCAGGTCCTTGAGAATCGCCTCACTTTTCTTGAGCACTGCTTCAGAGTTCTTAAATCGAATACCACTAAGCTTTGCCTTTAGTGATGGGAATAAAAAAAAGTCACAGGGTGCAAGATCGGGGCTATAAGGTGGATGTGGTACACAGTAATGTTGAATCGAGCCAGAAACTGCATGACTTGATTTGCGACGTGAGGCCGTGCATTTTCATGATGAAGTCGCCACCCAGTCCGAGAAAGCTCTGGTCGTTTCTTTGCAATGTGCTTCCTCAGTGTAGCCAATACTGACGTGTAGTATGCTTCTGTAACAGTAGTGTGAGGGGGAACTGCATGCTGGTAAATCATTCCATTACAGTCAAAAATGTGATCACCATCACTTTCCTTGCAGATGGAATAACTTTTGCCTTTTTTTGGTGTTGGAGAACCTGGCAATTTCTACACTGTACTGGCTTGTTTTCCTTCAGTATCATAATGATGCAGCCATGACTCATCACCGGTGATAATCGATTGAAAAGATGCATCCCCTCCATCAGTAAAGAGACGCAGCACCGTCTGCGTCTGGTATGCGAAATGCATGTAGGGTCTACAAAATAGAGCTTACTATCAACCGACCAATACGAGAGTGCTGCCACCTACCAACATTATACATACAAACCCGCTCTTTTCAAATATTTATGTTACAGATACGAAACTATCACGGAAGCTACAGGAAAAAATCAGTTTCAGTCTTTGTTGATCAGCCCTCGTACATGTGCACCGTGACTGAAATAGCTCAAATACGGGAGTAGATATCTCTTGGTGATGTATAATACCAGTTTCCAGATATGCAGATACTGGTCTTTTGAAGGATTATTCAAGGCCTAGGCAGCTCAGAAAGACCTCACTTCAGAAGATAGGTACATCACACTCATAAGTAAACGAGACAGACTCAAAACAGCGTCTGAAATCCGGTCTGAGTTTATGGAAACAAACGATATAAAGGGTCTTTCAACAAGAGTATCCTATCTTTAACATGTCATAGCTGCCGTTGTTATTCAGTTACAGCAGTCATGTTTTTCATGTGGTTACAGTTGTTATTGCCAAATAGCCATGGAACGTTACAGCATTCAGCAACGCGTAGAAATTGTGAAAACTTGCTATCAAAATGGATCGTCTGTTCACCAAACCTTCCGTGTATTGCGAGAAGTTTACGGTGTGCATAGCCTTCCCTGCGAGAGAAAGATTTGGCGTTTGCTCGATAAATTTGAAAGAAGTGGTTCTGTCAGCGATCAAAGAACGTCTGTACGTAATCGACGTAAGCGCTCCAACGAAAACATAGGCGCCGTTCGTGAGAGTGTACGCGAGAACGGAAACAAATCAATTGCTCGTCGAGTGCAAGAATTGGGGTTTCGCCGACCACAACTTGCCGAATTCTGCATCTGGACTTGAAGTTTCACGCTTATAAAATGGTGTTAACTCAAGAACTAAAGCCCAACAACCATAAGTTGCGCCGTGTATTCGTTGACTGGACTATGGAGCAATTGGAAGCTGACCCGGAATTTTGTCGAAAAATCATCTTGAGCGACGAAGCCCACTTTTGGATGGATGGTTGTGTTAACAAACAGAATTGCCGCTATTGGAGCAATCACAATCCAATGCAGATTCAAGAACGATCACTTCATCCCCAAAAGGATACTGTGTGGTGTGGATTTTGGTATGATGGAATCATTGGTCCATATTTTTCCCAAGATGAAGATGGAGAAGCTCTAACTGTCAATGGAGAAAGATACCGGGCTCCTATAAGGGACTATTTTTGGCCTCAATTGAATGGTATGGATCTCAGAAACATCTGGTTCCAGCAAGATGGTGCCACATGTCGTACTGCTCTCGAAACAATCGATCTTTTGAAGGAGAAGTTCAGAGGTTTCATCATTTCCCGTGGTAGTGATGTTAACTGGCACCAGAGGTCATGTGATTTACCGCCGTTGGATTACTTCTTGTGGGGTTATGTTAAATCTGGAGTTTATGTCAACAAGCCAGAAACAGTAAATGATCTTATTAATAATATCACGCGTGTTATTCGTGAAGTTGGACCTAATTTACGTTCTTCTGTCATTGAAAATTGGGTCAATCGTATACGCGGCGGTCAGTTAAGTGATGTCCTCTTCCACACGTAATGACATTAATTATGTTCCAAAATAAAAAAAGAAATATACTTCCATCATTTATAGAACGTGTTTTATTAAGTTCAAAGATAGGACACACTCGTTGAAAGACCCTATACAACTATCAGTTTCAGGCATTAAGCGAGGATTCTGAAGTGTGGGCCTAAACGAGCATGTTAATGCTAAGAAACCACTGTTAATCCTATTAACAAACGGAAACGCTTAGCCCCTGTTTGTGCAAAGCAACATGCAGTACTAGCCACCGACAAACTAATACAATAACTCATTAATGTAATAAGATATCTAATTCACAGCTTCTCAGCATCAACACTTTAATAACTTCTTTCTTTAATACTTTTGTTCTAAGTTTTACGTGTTATGTATTTTTGCTAATATTGTAGTATAATAATTAAGAGGTTGTTAAAAACACGTATATTCATAATATACACATGGTAGAGAATAAGTATATAACGTTATAACACACAAAATATAATATAAGAGGGAAAGGCCATTGTTAGCTATATAACCAGTAATACAAAATTACGAGAAATGCAGTAGTATCTACGCAAGCATGTAACGAACCTTGGATTCATAATTAAGACGATGGAAGCCTGTAAACACACACACACACACACACACACACACACACAGTACGCACACACGCACATGTAACATAAACTGTTATTGGATAGTAGCACCAATCTAGTACATTGATACATGTCTATAATTCAAATACGTACGTTAAGAAAACGGTTGAAGGGAACGCTAACAGAAGCTTGTCAGTGTTCGAGCAGGAAGGCCCTGAATAAGCTCGTCTTCTCTAAATAGACGCTAAAACTACGTATTTAAAGTCTACAAATTTTAACATGACAAAGGTAACAGTGAATTGTGAATATCATATATGATTTATCTAAAACACAAGTGAAATAATTAACAGAATACGTGTGTGCAAAATATTTTAACATTCTCCATACTTAACCCTGACAACACACAAGTGCACTCCGACACAAAATACAGCAGCCGTGGCATAATTATGTAATAATAATTACAACATACTAACACACACAAGAATACAGATACACGATCATCAGATTACAGTCTACGAGAACCTAGATACATCACAAGAGTACGGGCATCAAGACGACCTACAGGTACGTAATACAGCATCCATCATCAAGGAGGAATCCCTACAACAGGAATTGGACATTTGAAGAGTGGAAAAAGATCCTGTTTATAGTTGAGTCGCTTCTAGCTTTTTGGTTCAAAGGTTCGGACATTCGTTCGTCGCTGTGCAGCGGAGCGCGTGATTTCACAGTGCATCAAGTCAACTGTTAAGCATGGAGGAGGTTCCTTTATGCTTTGGGGGTGCTTCGTTGGAGATCTTGTAAATAATGAAGAAAAATCTGATGTGTTACCCTCACATGACTTTCTCTACTCTTGTACAGACTATTTTTACAAAGCCTTATTCTCCAAATGCTTCATGTTAATCGAGATAAACGTTTGCGGGCTCTATCTTATTTTTGTAGATGTAGGGGAATATAGAAATACAGTAGCCTTTAAGCATAGACATTACTCTTAATAGCTGGTTGCTAGGTGCAGCACCATTCCCTTTCCCACAGATTAATGCTCTTTGCATATCCAAGACAAAAAAATGAATAACGAATTCCCATTTGAGAAAATAAGTATTGAAAAATTTAAGGGAATAACAAGCAATATCTCGAAAATGGTTCACTCAACAAAAAAGTGTATATGACATAAATTGTGTATTTTAACGCGATCTAAATTTTTGTGTAGTAAAATTTTGTCTATCTCTAATGGTTTACCAGTTATGCAAAAGTCGTTCATGAAGAATACTTTTGGAGACATTCCCAGAAAATTCGAGATATACATTTCATTTCTCATGAAAATATCTTAAACATACGATATTTTAATCAAAACCGTTAGAGCCATTTTTGAGAAAATTAAAATTTTCGAAAAATGTTCCGTGTAATGGGAAATCTGGGTTGGGGGGATTTTCTTGAAAACCTTCGTGTCGCATCTCTGGAAGATACTGGACCTAAATACCAAGTTTGGTATTTATCCGACTGTTCGTTTCTGAGTTATGCTGTTCACAGACAGACACACACACACAGAGACAGACACACACACGGAAATGTTTCCAAAAATGCTTTTTTTAGATTCAGGGTGTCTCAAAGCATGTATTTCCGGTGAAATCTCGGTATCGAGTTTTTGGGTGGAATACAATACTTCCCCTACTTACTATAAAATTGGAATAAAAGCAGTGTCGTAGAATCCCCTAGTACCATGTCATACCAAATGAGACTCGTTTAATAGGCAGTGATTTTGTCTTACAGCAGAATAACGACCTCAAACACACATCACTGTATTACAAGAGGTATGTCGAATGTAATGTGCAGCGAAATTCTTTAGAGGACATAATTTGGCCACTTCAAAGTCCAGACTCTCGCCCCATTGAGTTGTTATGGAAGTATTTAGAACGTGCGGTTCGTCAACTGCCAATTACAAGCAAATCTCATCTATGAGATGTGTTACAAGAAAAATAGAATCAAAGCAGTGTAGGTATCCTAGATATCTTGATAAATATGAAGAATGTGTAGAATGCCTAGAATATGTACTGCTGTTATCAACGCAGTATTTTGATGAGACAAAAGTTTATAGTATTGTCCCATATTGCAAGCTTTTTGCTTTTAGTTGTACTTATTGTGTAATAATAAACGCTTTAATGTGTAATAAGACAACTAGTTTCATTCACCTACCCTTTAATTGCGATTATAATGAATTAGCAGTAGTGTATGTCTCTTTAATGCACATATGCTTAAAAATTGAAATAACAGCAATTTATGTATATCATGGCTAACCTTAACTAAATGTATAAATAAATAAAATTCATATCATTTATTTTGACTAGTCATCGAAAAACAAACAAAAACAAATACTTGTCATTTTTATGAAAAGGAAACAGAAGATTTAGTAACAACATTGCCAAGGAGAACTAAATAACATGCTTCTGGTAATTGGATCAGTATTCCTTTAGAACTCAGATTGAACACACCAATCTGTTCACATCTACAGCTTAATTCTGAACATATACATGAGTAAGCCGGCGAGTTTTTCTTTTGTGACTTCAATATGATAATAAATACCTACATTATTTATTAAGTAAAGGAAAATTAATTTGGAAAATAAAAAGTATTAAATTATTTGCGCATTTAAAGTCTCACTTATTAACACACCCTGATGGCTAATAAGATCTCGTAGCTTACAAACTAAATAGTCAAATGATATAAGGAAAAACCGCCGCACGATGCAGGTGAACAACACGATTCCTAATGAAGTCATACGCCTAGAACTTACCATTTTTAATCTGAATTAAGAATTTTAAGGAAACAAATATCATAATTAAATTGTGTTTTAAGAATAAAAAGCATGATGTACGTTTTTAACCATACGTTTCCCATATATTCCCTTCCATTACAATCCAAGATGAGGAAAAAGGAGTAGAGGAGGACCAGAAGAACGATGAATCAACCAGTTTGATAGTTTGGAGCCGGAACGCGCCATTTGGACCCAAACCATGAAGCAGCAGCTGCTGCTGTTGATGATAATGAACAAAACTTGAGAAAACTATCTCGTATATATTTATAAAGGAACAAACTGCAGCTAGAGCACGTAGATGCTGCCATATTTAGCAGTTTGTAGAGCAAAACATACTCTAAAAGAAGGTCTAAAGTTTACATCTGTGCTCTAAAGTGTGTAGGAGTTACATTGTTTTCTGTAAAGTGGTGCAAAATTTACGGTACAAAATGAAGGGAGCAGTACCATATTTAAAAAGATATTTAAAGTATAAGTATTGGGACTACAATGATAAAACACACAACAAATTAAAGAGGAAATTCCAATTGACAACACTGCATAAAAACTAAAATCTTATTTTTGGCAATTTTAGGCATTTAGTCTCCTCTTAATTACACAATTTTTATTAGCATGTATCAGAAATTAAATTGTTAATACTGTAATATACTGGGGTGAGGTCAAAAGTTTTGCACCTAGATATTAAGTTTTAGTTACCCCGCATACACATTGGGGGGTACAGCTGCAAAGATAGCAAGAGGATCAGAATCTTACATTACGCATTCCAGAGAAGGCGTGGGATAAGTATAACAAAATACACAGAATTTCACATTAATCACATCGGCCGTGGTTTATTCAGTATATACACGGTGCCCCTACATCACACGCGAAAGATAATAAGGAGGAAATTGAAGGGAGATGCTACAAACACGAGGCTACATTCACACGATCTCACATACAACCTTACAGACCAGACACTCGATCTAAAGTGACGCTCAACATACAACACAAAAAGTAACGCTCACTTTCCCCACTCTAAGCTTCGTCAGACCGGCCGGCCGGCTCGGACTGGAGAGCTGTTGCCATGCCAGACGAACTTCAAAACCCAAAGCCGAAAGAATTACCCCAACAATGCTGTCACCAACGACACAATAATGTGTCTGGCATGACAATACAAACACATACACGCCGCAGAGTATTGACAAAGGGAAAGGGCTCCCGAAACCGCGGTTGAGCACCACAGGCAGGCCATCTGGTCTCTTGTGCTTCTACCGTGACCCCTGGGAGGGAGGGACGAGGGTAGAGACCCGAAGGGCACCATATTAGGATGACGACGGGCGCAAGCACGGACGGGTTTCCTAATGTTTCCAGATTGAATGCCTCCAACGCCGCCTGACCTCAGCCTTCGGGCCCTGTCTCTGGGGCGGGGGTTCCCGAAGAAGCTCCTGTCCGAAAGCACTTGGAGGCGGATATCCAATCCAGCGCTTCCTGGACCAAGAGGTCGGGAAGAAACTTCCACAGAGCACAAGCCACCGCCCAGCCGCAACCGCCGAACACCGTCGCCTGCTCCTACAACCTGAAACAGATGACAAGGAAGATGATGGGTACAGGAAATAAAAGGAAGGAGAGTCGTGGTAGAAGATGAACCACCCCAGCATTCTCCTGTCGACTCGGGAAACTGCGAAAGACCCATTGATCAGATAGGGCGGTCGCCGGGGATCGAACCCCGGAACTCCGGAATATAGTCGCACACGTTACCGCAGCGCAATCTTCCTCAGTATATTATCACAACGTAGATAAAAAAATAGCACTGATGTGTTGTTTTTATCATCTCAAAATTCAATTTAGCTACGTTCAATGGTTTCTGAGAAAACGGGTTATTTATATCAGAAATTGGCATACATAGAAAAAGCTGTTCAACGTGATTACTTAAAAATGGAAACTCGCATATATTGAAAAAATCTGATGTGTTACACTCACATGACTTTCTCTACTCTTGTACAAACTATTTTTACAAACGCTTGTTCTCCATATGTCTCATGTTAATCGAGATGTTAATCTTATTGCAATTTTCTAGTAGATGCAAGGGGAATTGGTAGGCTTTAAGCGATAGTCAAGTATTTTAAGAGCTTGTTGCTATGTGGAGTATTCCATTCTGTTTGCATTACCAGGACAAAAAAAATGAATAACGAATTCCCATTTGAGAAAAAGTATAAGTATTGGAAAATTTAAGGGAATAACGAGCAATATCTCGAATATGGTTCACTAAACAAAACAAAATGTATATGACATAAATTGTGTATTTTAACGCGATCTACATTTTTGTGTAGTAAAATTTTGTCTATCTCTTATGGTTTACCAGTTATGCAAAAGTCGTTCACAATGAAGAATACTTTTGGAGACATTCCCAGAAAATTCAAGATATACATTTTATTTGTCATGAAAGTATCTTAAATATATGATATTTTAATCAAAATCGTTAGAACCATTTTTGAGAAAATTAAAATTTTCCAAAAATATTCCATGTAAAGGGTAATCTGGGGTGGGGGAAGATCTATGGAAGATACCGAACCTAAATACCAAGTTTGGTGTTTATCCGACTATTCGTTTCTGAGTTATGCTGTTCGGACAGACAGACATACACACAGACAGACAGGCAGACAGACAGTTATACAGACACAAACACGGACATGTTTCCAAAAATGCTTTATATGCATTCAGTGCACCTCAAAACATGTATTTCCTATTAAATCTCGGTATCGAATTTTTGGGTGGAATGCAATACTTTCCCTACTTACTATACGTAGTAGAGAAAGTAAAGAGGGTACAAAAACGCATTACATGGTCTTATTGAAGTGGTATCAATTTGTAGTTCTAAACTTCTCATAAAATACGGCTAAAACGCACTTTTTATTCTCAAGAAGAGTAAAAATGCTATGATTTTTTGGTCAAATAGTGCTGAAATCAATTACAAAAAGACAAATGTAGTAGCATTTTTAAAAATATATTTAAAATACATATATTTTTCTTACATTGATAAAGTATATATTAAATTAAAGAGGTAATTTGAAGAACTTGTAACTTTGAATGAGGAGTTGTATTGTATTTCCGTTGTTGTGGAGCCGAACTTGAAGTAGTTGGAACCACGTATGGTACAAAGTTCCGGTGGCCTTCGCCCCAAGTTTTAGGAAACAACTTTGTATTTTAATGTTTTCTTTAAATATTATATATATTTATGTTTGCCTCGGCTGCGTCAGTATTAATTTGTAGAAACATGTTTCTCTTAACAAGGAGTGATGCGGCTAAGGAATGTAGGCTTACACAAATTATAATTCTTACTTCACTCTTTTTATTAATCCTTGATACGATTAACTAACACTTCACTGATATAGAGAGCTGTGAGATTATTTATTAATTACTTGCCCTTTTTAAACACGTAAACTTTATAATATCATCGCCGTAATGACTTTGTGTCGCACTGGATACGTATTAAACTTCTCGAGGACGCGTCTCGCGTCCAGTTAGGAACACTGTCTACAAGCAACTGGAGTTTACCGATTGAATTTGTACAATTTGCTCTATTTCAGTTTCTGATTGGCTAATCCTACTCCAGTAGAATGCTTTTATTTAACTTAAGATTTTTCTGGCTTTTGATCGTCTATTTATAAACTGTTTTACTAATATTACATTATTATACTTTCTAATTCATTATTGCCTCAAGGTTACCTTATTGTTAGCAACTTTTGACCTATATTCTCACAGCTCCTACATTATGAAATTACGTAATACATTCACATAACATTATTGAACATGTACACAATAATATAAATATATACAATGACTGTAATATACACTTTTTAATATATTGTTACATAAACATTGTGTTAAGGCGGGCTGTTATCGAATTTATATATTATATAAATAGACTGATATCATTTAAGTGTTAAAAAATACTGCCTCACATTCTAATGTACAAAGTCAACACAATTATATACATCGTTTTTGACAATTTTCGCTTTTAGTCTTCTCTCAAAGTGATGTCAAGAATTTAAAGGAAATAGATACGTGCTTCAAAAACGCAGCAGAACTTAAGAGACAGTCCACTTCCATGATGTGAGGGTTGCGTGTCACCACGCATTCAACAGGTCCGTAGTACACATCTTGGTAAGGGTGAATTGCCTGGATAATTTGTTTCTTTTTATTTTTTATTCCGAACATCATTTCTTTCGTTAGATACGCATATTCACTGTCCGGTATGACCCACCCGAGCAAAGAGCGTTAAACTTAGAAATAAACAATAAGCTAAACAGATAAAATGATCTGAGCATTAGTAGTGAGTATGGAAAAGAAAAGTGTAGGATTTCTGTACAAGTTCTTCTGAAGCCATTTTAGTGATCATAATCATAAGCTATATGTGGGTTCAGGATATATAAGACGAATAGACTTCTAACAAACAGCTATATATCATAGTTTAAGCGCCAATGCCTTGTTAGGATCTCAAAATGTTAAAATTATTGTATCTATCTCATTCCCGGTCTGCTAATACTACTCATATCCATCATTTATAGTTTAATATCGCTTACGAATGCGGCATTCCTCCAAGCTTTATACATATTTCGTTACTTGGTTATGTAATGGCTTATTCCTTTCAACAAATGGAAAATATTTAATTCCATCCTTACACATTCGTTTCTCCGTATACCTAGTAAAGAACAGCCGGCAATGCTACTCCAAAAATCCCAACCTATCTCTTTCTTAATTACTTCCTCTACTACGTATAGTAAGTAGGGGAAGTATTGCATTCCATCCAAAAATTCGATACCGAGATTTCAACGGAAATACATGTTTTGGGTACCCTGAATTCAAACAAAGCATTTTTGGAAACATGTCCGTTTGTGTTCGTGTATATACATATCTGTCACTGAACGAAAAGTGGATAAACCCCAAACTTGGTATCTGAGTTTAGTATCATTGAAGGATGTGACAAAAGCTTTTCAAGAAAACCCTCCCACCCTAGACTACTCTTTACATGGAACATTTATAGAAATTTCTGATTTTCTCAAAAATGACCCTAACCATATTGATTAAAATATCACATGTTTAAGATATTTTCATGGCAAATGAAATGTGTATCTTGAATTTTCTGGGAATGTCCCCAAAAGTCCTCTTCATTCTGAATGACCTTCGTATAACTGGTAAACCATAAGAGATAGACAAAATCTTACTTCACAAAAAATGTAGAACTCGTTAAAACACGCAATTTATGTAATATACTTTTTTGTCGACTGAACCATTTCGAATATATTTCTTATTTGTTTGAGTTTTCCAATACTTATACTTTTTCTCAAATGGGAATTAGTTATTCGTTTTCCTTTTGTTATGTCCTGGACATACAAAGAAAATGGAATGCTCCACATAGCAACCAGAGTAGATATAACATAGCGACTCTGGCGCACAGAGAGATGCCGAAAAACTGATAAGCTTCTTTGAACTATGCCGCTAGCCCCGCCCCCTCCCTTTGTGCGCTACTATTTGCCGCCTGGTCGCGTGCCGCTAGCTCCGCCCCCTTCCCTTTGTGCGCTTACCTAATGCCGACAGTGTCTGTGCCGGCAGGTCCTCCCCCCTCCCCCTGTGGTCACGTGCCGGTGACCCGCCCCCTCCCTCCCCCATACGCGTGTCCTCCCTCCCCTTTGTGTTCTGGTTGGTTCCCTGTGGATAGGTGGGAGAGTGTGTATTGTTCCTATACGGTGACTACATTCCCGCCCCTCATTGTGACTTGTCTAAATCCCTGCCGTGTGATTGGCTTGGGGTATGGGATGTGCCGCTCGGGTGATGGGGTATAAGGGAATGGCGTTCTCGGTGCGTGACGTTGGCGGTGTGGGAATGCGATTCTCGATGCCTGCCGCACATCGGCAAATCGTTTGAGTACATAATTGCCTCAATCAATGAGGTAATGTGTGTTATTGAAAAAAAAATAAGAATGCACATCATATTACTACTAATGCAATTAAACGCTATTCTTCGAGCAATTAAGTATTTTTGATTGAATCGCGCCCACTGTCCCTAAACCGCCATTTATAACCTACTATTGTCAATAAATTACACGTCTAATGAAACACGGCTAGTCTGTCGATGAAAACAATTAAGTATTTTTGAATGATTAATTGACTCGCGCGCAACTGTTCGTTATCGTATATGTGTGGTAGCATGTGTATAATTATTACGAGTAATAACATTTATTTAATTCTACTTTTGAGGGAAAATATATTTTGGATTTATAAGAATATTACAACACTTAGATGAAAGGACAGACTTGACGTAACACTCGTTATCGCGTGATAATTGCGGTGGAACACCGACCGCAACCTTCCGCTCCGAGACGTTTCACTGGAATGACTAACTCTCGATATTTGGACTGGCAAGTAGACTTCCGCATCCCCTCCACTCCCGCTTCAGTTCGCAACATACACTAGCGCGCCAAGTGGTAATATGAGTGAAACTCCAGCGAGTGTTCCCACACAGCGCCCCTGGTGGTCATACCCGAAAGTTGTGAATTCACCATATTTAAATTCGAGGTGTACGCAAGACGGCCATCTTAACTCTATATAATTCTGCGAAATATGATTCCGGAAAAAAATAAAGGGGAATTAACATGCAAGGGGCGTTCATGTCGGCTCCGGAGGAATTGATTATGAAATAAATAAAAAATAAATAAGACTCTCGCTGATCGATGAATACAATTAAATATTTTTATTAATTAATGTAATTGACTCGCGCTCCTAGAGATATCTCACCCAATTATTCATCTACCATGAATATCTCACTTCTAATGAAACGACGCAGTCTATCGATTAAAAACAATTAAGTTTTTTTTGATTGATTAATGTAATTGACTCGAGCGCAACTGTTCGTTATCGTATATGCGCGATTATTACGCGTATATAACTATTAGGCTAATAACGTGTGTTTAATTCTTCTTTTGACTGGAGGGTTTATAAAAAATATTACATTGCTTAGATGAATTAAAAAGCAACTTAAAGCGAAATTGCAAATAGCTTGTATGAGACGTTAACACGAGAACCCTTTACGAAAAAACAAGACGCAATGCGACAGCTGTACCTCGTCTAAATAGAAGCGGTTAAACCAGGACGCTTGGGTTTTCCCGCAGTACCTGCTCTTAATGGCTAGGGGTATCCAGCACATCGAGTACGCTTCAACTGACGTTAAAAATAAAAGCCCTCTATGTCTCTTCTCACACGAGAGAAGTAATAATTACAATTCAAAACAGGCGTACCTGTAAGTAACACGCACGAAGACTTCAAATATAAATTTTATATTCGTTTTAAATGTTCTTTCTAAAGACGTAGCGAACTTTGAGAAATTCAATGAATTATTCACTTGTGTACACTGCTTGAAAGAAATATGGTGTACACCCATGAAGAACGCGTGTGTAGACACATTAGCAGGCGAGAGTCCCTTCCGCATCATTAATTTTTCTTCAGACGAAGTTAAAACCAAGGCATTGTATAGAGCTCTTAGTGAACAATGAAGGGTGTTTCCAGTTCATTAAGCAGGCTAAGTGCTCTGAAAAACCACAGACCCTCGGGGTAAATAACTATTAGCGACACAAAAGATTTTCTTAAGAGCTTCCTCTGTCCAGAAATTCCAGCATAGACAGGGGAAAACCAATCTAGACATGTTTTAAGCTTACCACAAAAAATGTTTTCCGATAATTAATATAATTCTACATGAAGAATATTAATGATTTAAGTTTTCAATTAAACGTATACTGTATAGATCCTGTACTTAAACATTCGATTGTATCTTTGTCATTATTTAAATACTCGCGTACAAGAAATGCAAACATGATATCAAAAAATTAAACTGATTTTTTTTTCGGAATGTTAAACAAAGAAATATGATTTGGCGAGAGTAATATGAAGAATAAAAAGTATTCAGAATGATAGATATTACATACGCTATTAAAATAAATAAGACTCTCGCTGATTGATGAAAACAATTAAATATTTTTTTATTAATTAATTGTATATGAATTGACTCGCGCATTTGCTTGCTGTCGTATGTGTATGATTATTACGACTAATAGCATTTGTTTAATTCTAAATAATGAAATATGGACCCTTGCCTAAACAAGCCTCGTTACTCTTAATTTATTCCATTTTAAAAAGATTGGGTTTAGTAAACATAGGACGAGTACGATTTTAAATACCCCATCCATTCGAGAGATATTTTTCGAATATTCCAGCATGTTAATATAAACTTAATACACACACACACGCACAAATTCATTTCAAGTAATCTAACGATATTGAATAAAATATTAAATGTTTAAGATATTGTAATGAGAAATGAATTGTATATCTCGAATTTTCTGGGCCGCAGGCTGCAGGATCGCTCATCAAATACCGTAATGATTCAGACACCCGAACACCCGAATGGTAAGCATTCTTCAGAGTTTTTAAATAAGTAATGTAACAATTCATATTAACTTCTTGTTCATATTCTTTATTATTATTTGTATTATTATTTCCAGGAAGTGGACTTTATTTTGGTATCGACCATCCATCGAGCGCTGCACAGGCAGCGCCAGGCTTCCAAACCTTCCTGGTACCAAATCATCATGGAGGCGGCTCTGCCATCCGTACATGCAGCAACACTCGTAAGGTGAGAATTTACAGACGGGTGTTTGAGGATTTGTAACTAAAAAATTACATGATAGTAGACATACAATGTCGATTCTGGCACACAAAGGCATGCCTCCGACAGCATAGAGTTCTGGATTGTATAAGGAGAAAAGGATATATTTAAGGGGACTTTCTCACCCATATGCAGTCACATAACTCTTTCGGTCTCCCAGAATGCTATGTATTTTTCACGAGGGTGTTTAAAACATGTATTTTTTTTTCACGTATAGAGTGTAGATTCTTTAGAACTCTGTACTTAAACATGCTATACTATTATTATTTATTTATTTTTTCCAGGAAATGGACTTTATTTCGGAGGCGGTATCGTCAACATGCGACCGCTGCACCGGTAGCATCAGGCTTCGCGAGCGTTGTACCAGCAGGCTTCGCGACCGCTGCACCGCCACCCCTGGGCTTCCAGACCTACCTGGTACCAAATCAGCAGGGGTGGGGGCCCTGCCCCATACATGCAGCAAGCACCGAACGGTAAGAATTTTTTCAATATTTTACGAAGTTCTTTTACACATTCTATATTATTATTAATATTGTTATTATTTTCAGGAAGTGGACTTTATTTCGGAGGCGGGTTTTTCTGGGAATGTCTCCAAAAGTATTCTTCATTCTGAACGACTTTTGCAAAATTGATAAACCATAAGAGATAGACAAAATTTTACTACACAAAAAATGGAGATCGCGTTAAAATACATAATTTATATCATACATTCTTGTTGTTGAGTAAATCGTTTTCGAGATATTGCTTGTTATTCCCTTAAAATTTTCCAACACTTATACTTTTTCTTAAATTCATTATTCTTGTTTTATGTCCTCGATATGCAAAGAGAATGGAATGCACCACATAGCAAGCAGCGTTAAAATATTTGACTATTGCTTAAAACCTACCATATTCACATTGTATCGATATGAAAATTACCAATAACATTGACATCTCGATATCTCGATTAACATGAAGCATATAGGGAATAAGTGCTTGTAAAAATAGTTTGTACAAGAGTAGAGAAAGTCATGTGAGTGTAACACATCAGATTTTTTGATATTGGTTTAAATTTTCAAATACTTTTAACTTTTCTCAAGCGGTAACTCGCTATTCGTTTTTTCCCATGGTAATGCATAGAGAATAGAATTCTAAAGCCATTACATAGCATCAGACGTTTTTTAAACATCTGTAACGTGTCTATTCACAATCGAAAGGTTGCTGGTTCGAGGAAAATTATATCTACAGAAACAATACATTATTTTCGCTCTGTGATTAATTTGGCAATGTAACAATAATTAACAATGAATTTTTAGCGGTAAATGTAAAAAATAAAATATATTTTTTATTTCCTAGCGTCATACGCAGAAGCATTCCCCTTAAGGAACGCTGACGTGAGCGAGGGTTTCCCCATAACGGGTTTAGACTTGCTTACGAAATGTCCCTGTGCGAGGCTAGCATTTCCCTCTCCTTCTTGAATTTTTGGAGTAGCCAATCAAAATTGCTGTATTATATACCATCACACCTCTCACCCCTTCAGATTTTATCAGGCGAAGCGATATAAAAGCAATAGCTTCTCCGGCGATTTCACTGTATTGTGACAACACAGCGAGCTAAGATCTCTGCAAACTTTTCTCATTCAAAGTGAAATTTCAACGAACATCATGTCTGGTAAGTTGTAACAAAACACTTCATTTACTTTAAAAGTTAAATTATTACTCTGTACATTTAACTTATATTCGCGTTCTTGTTTTTAATGCATGGCATTTATATGCGAATAGCTGAGCATTCTAAAAGTTAATAGCTAGACAAGTGAATTTTCTGAAATGTGAACAGTTTAGTTAAGTATTCATTTTAGGCAAGCTTATTCTACATTTAATAGCTAACTGCGCGAATTCTCAAAATGGGAACAATTTAGTTAAGTATTCACCTTGTTGAGTAATTATTATTCCAGATATTTAAATACAGGATTTCACAGAGTGAATTATATTCCTTTTGGAGAAAATACAATTATTTGAATACCTTATTAACGTTTTTGCTTTAGAATATTACAAAAAGTCTGTTGCGCGAATCATTCGCTCTAACAAAGTAAATACCTACATTATATTAAAACATTTAAATTGAAAAATACAGTACTTAATGAACTTCATTAGTGAAGCAGAACCTCAATTATATTTACACATATTATCATTTTCAGAAAAAAGTTAATAAGTTTGTAACTTTCAAATAAATGAAATTTTGTTATGCAACACATTCTTTAATAAAGAATGTTTTTTTCTCTTCCTAATGCAGAAAGTTTGACATCTCAACTTAACACATTGGCTGAGGGTAGCATTTACCCAGCCGTTCAAAGACTACAAGATCTTCAGCCAGAGGAGCCTTATAATATAAAATCCTTAAGAAAAATTGATACTCGATACGGTGCTAGAGTTGTTGCACTTTTAGAGAATAAGCAAGTGTTTCTCCCGACAAGATATTCAACCCTAACAAGCCAACAGTTGGAGGAAATGCCTGGGAAGTTTCAAATGGTATATCATGGAGTAGTACCAGCCGGCAAGTTTAAGACATGTAAATTGTCTTTTCTTCCTATTAAGGTTTGTAGAAATAATTCAGCTATCCATTCAAAGCTTCATTTAGAGTTACATTCGTTGAGTTTATAAATTCGCACTTCAGTAGGATAACATTTGTCTAAAGTATACATCAATATGTAAAAAAAATAACGTCCAGGATGTAGTCTGAGAGAGGATCTGCAGAAAGAAGTTTAATAGTCTATTCACTGATTCTTTACCTCAAAGCAGATACCTACAGCAAGTTTCAAATAATTTCCAGCACGATAGCAGTTGTCAAAAGCATGCATCACTGTATTAAAAAAATATGTGTAAATAATGTCTAGATTGTACTCTGTGTGATTTCGTGCAGAAAGAACTTTAATACCCCTTGCAGTGATTCTACACATCGAAGTATATACCTACAAGAAGTTGCAAATAATGTGAATGTGTGTTACAGGAATGCCCACCTGAATGTAAATGAAGAGGAAGAACGAGATAGCTTAAAACATCATAAACAGAAATGTGATAGGAACATTCTCAACACCTCCCAGTAACCTCAATCAATGAAGAATTGCACCAGCGCGGAACATACATGGAAAAAACATCAGCGTGTGTAGAATATAACAATAATATATATATATAATTATGTACTCATTATTACTGCTATACCAGCCTATACCATTGATTTCATAAATAATTTCATAATTGTTTAAGGAGAATGCCTATCTTAAAAACATTGATGCTACATGAAATCTAAACAAAACGATTATTGAACTATCACTGAAAGAGACTTGAATAAATGGGAATCTAGAAGCCAGAACCATCTTAATATTGGGCTGTATGATATGAGGTGTATAAAAAGATTAATAAAAAAATGAGGTCTATGTAATATAAACAACATTTATTCTTTATAAACATTTTCCTATTACATTCCTATACAAAAAACATACATATTTCCTAAAGACAAAGGTGATAGTCTAGACATTCTAAAACACTCAGTTATATAATCATATACATCACACAGAAAGAGACCTGCATTATCCATAAAAAACTAAACATCTCAAGAATGTCTGGATGATGTATTTTATAAGTACAAGGTTTTGATATTTCAAAGTTCCTGTTAACCATGACTGTAATTGATTAACACAATTTCTCGATCCTGTCATGCTATAACTTTAGAAGCTTTCAGCTTACTTATAATCTCCTCAATCTCTTGTGTGTGACTATTATTACCAGCATTCCTCGATGCAATTAGTAACCTCAATATATTTACTAGTCTATTTTGATTTTCAAGCGTAGATATCACTGAATCATCATCATATGAAGATTTCATATTCTCGCGACTCCCGCTGTATCCAGATTTTTCACCATCAGTAGTCTCCAGTGAAGGACAGAGGCTTGATCCGGTATAACATCCCCCTCTATACATCTTCGGATCTTCGAGTGTAGGAGAGAGAGTCGATCCAGTATAACATGTTGCTCTATGAAGCTTAAATCTTGACAAAGAACGATTCTTAAAAATCCGCTCGCATATACAGCATCTAATGACGTGTTTTCCTCCATGTGTAATGTATGAAAAATTGAGTTCCTCATCCGCTAGTTGCACAGATTTTCTCCGGCAGGAGCTCATGCTAAAAACTAAAAGAAATTAAATGAATACGGGAATGCTAACGCTCGAAGGAATTAAAAGCAAATGAATGAATTCATAACACGCAGCTATGTATATATTCAGTGTGAGGACGCCGGAGGGAATCGCAATCTTCGCATAGCAGCGGGAAAGGTTGCTCTCTGGAAACATTTGTGGAGAAGGAGGCTCTCAACAGAACATGGCGAATGCGAGCATGGAAAAAGGATGCTCTCTGGGAACATTCGTGGAAAAAGGATGCTCTCAACAGAACAGTACGAGTGCGAGCATGGAAAAAGGATGCTCTCTGGAAACGTTTGTGGAAAAGGCTGCGTAACAATGGAATCACGCTATGTACCTGACCAGTTTGTTACATAGCGTGATTCCATTGTTACATAGCGTGATTCCATTGTTACATAGCGTGATTCCTTTGTTACATAGCGTGATTCCTTTGTTACATAGCGTGATTCCTTTGTTACATAGCGTGATTCCTTTGTTACATAGCGTGATTCCATTGTTACATAGCGTGATTCCTTTGTTACATAGCGTGATCAGTTTGTTACATAGCGTGATCAGTTTGTTACATAGCGCGATTCCTTTGTTACATAGCGCGATTCCTTTGTTACATAGCGCGATTCCTTTGTTACATAGCGCGATTCCTTTGTTACATGGCGCGATTCCTTTGTTACATTGCGCGATTCTTTGTTACATAGCGCGATTCCTTTGTTACATAGCGCGATTCCTTTGTTACATGGCGCGATTCCTTTGTTACATGGCGCGATTCCTTTGTTACATGGCGGGATACCTTTGTTACATAACGCGATTCCTTTGTTACATAGCGCGATTCCTTTGTTACATAGCGCGAATCCTTTGTTACATACCGCGATTCCTTTGTTACATACCGCGATTCCTTTGTTACATACCGCGATTCCTTTGTTACATGGCGCGATTCCTTTGTTACATGGCGCGATTCCTTTGTTACATAGCGCGATTCCTTTGTTACATGGCGCGATTCCTTTGTTACATTGCGGGATTCCTTTGTTACATAACGCGATTCCTTTGTTACATAGCGTGATTCCTTTGTTACATACCGTGATTCCTTTGTTACATGGCGCGATTCCTTTGTTACATAGCGCGATTCCTTTGTTACATGACGCGATTCCTTTGTTACATGGCGCGATTCCTTTGTTACATGGCGTGATTCCTTTGTTACATAGCGCGATTCCTTTGTTACATAGCGCGATTCCTTTGTTACATATCGCGATTCCTTTGTTACATAGCGCGATTCCTTTGTTACATGGCGTGATTCCTTTGTTACATGGCGTGATTCCTTTGTTACATAACGCGATTCCTTTGTTACATAGCGCGATTCCTTTGTTACATAGCGTGATTCCTTTGTTACTTAGCGTGATTCCTTTGTTACATAACGTGATCAGTTTGTTACATTGCGTGATTCCTTTGTTACATAACGTGATTCCTTTGTTACATAGCCTGATCAGTTTGTTACATAGCGTGATTCCATTGTTACGCAGCCTTTTCCACAAACGTTTCCAGAGAGCATCCTTTTTCCATGCTCGCACTCGTTATGTTCTGTTGAGAGCATCCTTTTTCCACGAATGTTCCCAGAGAGCATCCTTTTTCCATGCTCGCATTCGCCATGTTCTGTTGAGAGCCTCCTTCTCCACAAATGTTTCCAGAGAGCATCCTTTCCCGCTGCTATGCGAAGATTGCGATTCCCTCCGGCGTCCTCACACTGAATATATACATAGCTGCGTGTTATGAATTCATTCATTCGCTTTTAATTCCTTCGAGCGTTAGCATTCCCGTATTCATTTAATTTCTTTTAGTTTTTAGCATGAGCTCCTGCCGGAGAAAATCTGTGCAACTAGCGGATGAGGAACTCAATTTTTCATACATTACACATGGAGGAAAACACGTCATTAGATGCTGTATATGCGAGCGGATTTTTAAGAATCGTTCTTTGTCAAGATTTAAGCTTCATAGAGCAACATGTTATACTGGATCGACTCTCTCTCCTACACTCGAAGATCCGAAGATGTATAGAGGGGGATGTTATACCGGATCAAGCCTCTGTCCTTCACTGGAGACTACTGATGGTGAAAAATCTGGATACAGCGGGAGTCGCGAGAATATGAAATCTTCATATGATGATGATTCAGTGATATCTACGCTTGAAAATCAAAATAGACTAGTAAATATATTGAGGTTACTAATTGCATCGAGGAATGCTGGTAATAATAGTCACACACAAGAGATTGAGGAGATTATAAGTAAGCTGAAAGCTTCTAAAGTTATAGCATGACAGGATCGAGAAATTGTGTTAATCAATTGTGTTAATCAATGAAATATCAAAACCTTGTACTTATAAAATACATCATCCAGACATTCTTGAGATGTTTAGTTTTTTATGGATAATGCAGGTCTCTTTCTGTGTGATGTATATGATTATATAACTGAGTGTTTTAGAATGTCTAGACTATCACCTTTGTCTTTAGGAAATATGTATGTTTTTTTGTATAGGAATGTAATAGGAAAATGTTTATAAAAAATAAATGTTGTTTATATTACATAGACCTCATTTTTTTATTAATCTTTTTATACACCTCATATCATGCAGCCCAATATTAAGATGGTTCTGGCTTCTAGATTCCCATTTATTCAAGTCTCTTTCAGTGATAGTTCAATAATCTTTTTGTTTAGATTTCATGTAGCATCAATGTTTTTAAGATAGGCATTCTCCTTAAACAATTATGAAATTATTTATGAAATCAATGGTATAGGCTGGTATAGCAGTAATAATGAGTACATAATTATATATATATATATATATTATTGTTATATTCTACACACGCTGATGTTTTTTCCATGTATGTTCCGCGCTGGTGCAATTCTTCATTGATTGAGGTTACTGGGAGGTGTTGAGAATGTTCCTATCACATTTCTGTTTATGATGTTTTAAGCTATCTCGTTCTTCCTCTTCATTTACATTCAGGTGGGCATTCCTGTAACACACATTCACATTATTTGCAACTTCTTGTAGGTATATACTTCGATGTGTAGAATCACTGCAAGGGGTATTAAAGTTCTTTCTGCACGAAATCACACAGAGTACAATCTAGACATTATTTACACATATTTTTTTAATACAGTGATGCATGCTTTTGACAACTGCTATCGTGCTGGAAATTATTTGAAACTTGCTGTAGGTATCTGCTTTGAGGTAAAGAATCAGTGAATAGACTATTAAACTTCTTTCTGCAGATCCTCTCTCAGACTACATCCTGGACGTTATTTTTTTACATATTGATGTATACTTTAGACAAATGTTATCCTACTGAAGTGCGAATTTATAAACTCAACGAATGTAACTCTAAATGAAGCTTTGAATGGATAGCTGAATTATTTCTACAAACCTTAATAGGAAGAAAAGACAATTTACATGTCTTAAACTTGCCGGCTGGTACTACTCCATGATATACCATTTGAAACTTCCCAGGCATTTCCTCCAACTGTTGGCTTGTTAGGGTTGAATATCTTGTCGGGAGAAACACTTGCTTATTCTCTAAAAGTGCAACAACTCTAGCACCGTATCGAGTATCAATTTTTCTTAAGGATTTTATATTATAAGGCTCCTCTGGCTGAAGATCTTGTAGTCTTTGAACGGCTGGGTAAATGCTACCCTCAGCCAATGTGTTAAGTTGAGATGTCAAACTTTCTGCATTAGGAAGAGAAAAAGCATATTCTTTATTAGAGAATGTGTTGCATAACAAAATTTCATTTATTTGAAAGTTACAAACTTATTAACTTTTTTCTGAAAATGATAATATGTGTAAATATAATTGAGGTTCTGCTTCACTAATGAAGTTCATTAAGTACTGTATTTTTCAATTTAAATGTTTTAATATAATGTAGGTATTTACTTTGTTAGAGCGAATGATTCGCGCAACAGACTTTTTGTAATATTCTAAAGCAAAAACGTTAATAAGGTATTCAAATAATTGTATTTTCTCCAAAAGGAATATAATTCACTCTGTGAAATCCTGTATTTAAATATCTGGAATAATAATTACTCAACAAGGTGAATACTTAACTAAATTGTTCCCATTTTGAGAATTCGCGCAGTTAGCTATTAAATGTAGAATAAGCTTGCCTAAAATGAATACTTAACTAAACTGTTCACATTTCAGAAAATTCACTTGTCTAGCTATTAACTTTTAGAATGCTCAGCTATTCGCATATAAATGCCATGCATTAAAAACAAGAACGCGAATATAAGTTAAATGTACAGAGTAATAATTTAACTTTTAAAGTAAATGAAGTGTTTTGTTACAACTTACCAGACATGATGTTCGTTGAAATTTCACTTTGAATGAGAAAAGTTTGCAGAGATCTTAGCTCGCTGTGTTGTCACAATACAGTGAAATCGCCGGAGAAGCTATTGCTTTTATATCGCTTCGCCTGATAAAATCTGAAGGGGTGAGAGGTGTGATGGTATATAATACAGCAATTTTGATTGGCTACTCCAAAAATTCAAGAAGGAGAGGGAAATGCTAGCCTCGCACAGGGACATTTCGTAAGCAAGTCTAAACCCGTTATGGGGAAACCCTCGCTCACGTCAGCGTTCCTTAAGGGGAATGCTTCTGCGTATGACGCTAGGAAATAAAAAATATATTTTATTTTTTACATTTACCGCTAAAAATTCATTGTTAATTATTGTTACATTGCCAAATTAATCACAGAGCGAAAATAATGTATTGTTTCTGTAGATATAATTTTCCTCGAACCAGCAACCTTTCGATTGTGAATAGACACGTTACAGATGTTTAAAAAACGTCTGATGCTATGTAATGGCTTTAGAATTCTATTCTCTATGCATTACCATGGGAAAAAACGAATAGCGAGTTACCGCTTGAGAAAAGTTAAAAGTATTTGAAAATTTAAACCAATATCAAAAAATCTGATGTGTTACACTCACATGACTTTCTCTACTCTTGTACAAACTATTTTTACAAGCACTTATTCCCTATATGCTTCATGTTAATCGAGATATCGAGATGTCAATGTTATTGGTAATTTTCATATCGATACAATGTGAATATGGTAGGTTTTAAGCAATAGTCAAATATTTTAACGCTGCTTGCTATGTGGTGCATTCCATTCTCTTTGCATATCGAGGACATAAAACAAGAATAATGAATTTAAGAAAAAGTATAAGTGTTGGAAAATTTTAAGGGAATAACAAGCAATATCTCGAAAACGATTTACTCAACAACAAGAATGTATGATATAAATTATGTATTTTAACGCGATCTCCATTTTTGTGTAGTAAAATTTTGTCTATCTCTTATGGTTTATCAATTTTGCAAAAGTCGTTCAGAATGAAGAATACTTTTGGAGACATTCCCAGAAAAACCCGCCTCCGAAATAAAGTCCACTTCCTGAAAATAATAACAATATTAATAATAATATAGAATGTGTAAAAGAACTTCGTAAAATATTGAAAAAATTCTTACCGTTCGGTGCTTGCTGCATGTATGGGGCAGGGCCCCCACCCCTGCTGATTTGGTACCAGGTAGGTCTGGAAGCCCGGGGGTGGCGGTGCAGCGGTCGCGAAGCCTGCTGGTACAACGCTCGCGAAGCCTGATGCTACCGGTGCAGCGGTCGCATGTTGACCGATACCGCCTCCGAAATAAAGTCCATTTCCTGGAAAAAATAAATAAATAATAATAGTATAGCATGTTTAAGTACAGAGTTCTAAAGAATCTACACTCTGTACGTGAAAAAAAAATACATGTTTTAAACACCCTCGTGAAAAATACATAGCATTCTGGGAGACCGAAAGTTATGTGACTGCATATGGGTGAGAAACTCCCCTTAAATATATCCTTTTCTCCTTATACAATCCAGAACTCTATGCTGTCGGAGGCATGCCTTTGTGTGCCAGAATCGACATTGTATGTCTACTATCATGTAATTTTTTAGTTACAAATCCTCAAACACCCGTCTGTAAATTCTCACCTTACGAGTGTTGCTGCATGTACGGATGGCAGAGCCGCCTCCATGATGATTTGGTACCAGGAAGGTTTGGAAGCCTGGCGCTGCCTGTGCAGCGCTCGATGGATGGTCGATACCAAAATAAAGTCCACTTCCTGGAAATAATAATACAAATAATAATAAAGAATATGAACAAGAAGTTAATATGAATTGTTACATTACTTATTTAAAAACTCTGAAGAATGCTTACCATTCGGGTGTTCGGGTGTCTGAATCATTACGGTATTTGATGAGCGATCCTGCAGCCTGCGGCCCAGAAAATTCGAGATATACAATTCATTTCTCATTACAATATCTTAAACATTTAATATTTTATTCAATATCGTTAGATTACTTGAAATGAATTTGTGCGTGTGTGTGTGTATTAAGTTTATATTAACATGCTGGAATATTCGAAAAATATCTCTCGAATGGATGGGGTATTTAAAATCGTACTCGTCCTATGTTTACTAAACCCAATCTTTTTAAAATGGAATAAATTAAGAGTAACGAGGCTTGTTTAGGCAAGGGTCCATATTTCATTATTTAGAATTAAACAAATGCTATTAGTCGTAATAATCATACACATACGACAGCAAGCAAATGCGCGAGTCAATTCATATACAATTAATTAATAAAAAAATATTTAATTGTTTTCATCAATCAGCGAGAGTCTTATTTATTTTAATAGCGTATGTAATATCTATCATTCTGAATACTTTTTATTCTTCATATTACTCTCGCCAAATCATATTTCTTTGTTTAACATTCCGAAAAAAAATCAGTTTAATTTTTTGATATCATGTTTGCATTTCTTGTACGCGAGTATTTAAATAATGACAAAGATACAATCGAATGTTTAAGTACAGGATCTATACAGTATACGTTTAATTGAAAACTTAAATCATTAATATTCTTCATGTAGAATTATATTAATTATCGGAAAACATTTTTTGTGGTAAGCTTAAAACATGTCTAGATTGGTTTTCCCCTGTCTATGCTGGAATTTCTGGACAGAGGAAGCTCTTAAGAAAATCTTTTGTGTCGCTAATAGTTATTTACCCCGAGGGTCTGTGGTTTTTCAGAGCACTTAGCCTGCTTAATGAACTGGAAACACCCTTCATTGTTCACTAAGAGCTCTATACAATGCCTTGGTTTTAACTTCGTCTGAAGAAAAATTAATGATGCGGAAGGGACTCTCGCCTGCTAATGTGTCTACACACGCGTTCTTCAGGGGTGTACACCATATTTCTTTCAAGCAGTGTACACAAGTGAATAATTCATTGAATTTCTCAAAGTTCGCTACGTCTTTAGAAAGAACATTTAAAACGAATATAAAATTTATATTTGAAGTCTTCGTGCGTGTTACTTACAGGTACGCCTGTTTTGAATTGTAATTATTACTTCTCTCGTGTGAGAAGAGACATAGAGGGCTTTTATTTTTAACGTCAGTTGAAGCGTACTCGATGTGCTGGATACCCCTAGCCATTAAGAGCAGGTACTGCGGGAAAACCCAAGCGTCCTGGTTTAACCGCTTCTATTTAGACGAGGTACAGCTGTCGCATTGCGTCTTGTTTTTTCGTAAAGGGTTCTCGTGTTAACGTCTCATACAAGCTATTTGCAATTTCGCTTTAAGTTGCTTTTTAATTCATCTAAGCAATGTAATATTTTTTATAAACCCTCCAATCAAAAGAAGAATTAAACACACGTTATTAGCCGTAATAGTTATATACGCGTAATAATCGCGCATATACGATAACGAACAGTTGCGCTCGAGTCAATTACATTAATCAATCAAAAAAAACTTAATTGTTTTTAATCGATAGACTGCGTCGTTTCATTAGAAGTGAGATATTCATGGTAGATGAATAATTGGGTGAGATATCTCTAGGAGCGCGAGTCAATTACATTAATTAATAAAAATATTTAATTGTATTCATCGATCAGCGAGAGTCTTATTTATTTTTTATTTATTTCATAATCAATTCCTCCGGAGCCGACATGAACGCCCCTTGCATGTTAATTCCCCTTTATTTTTTTCCGGAATCATATTTCGCAGAATTATATAGAGTTAAGATGGCCGTCTTGCGTACACCTCGAATTTAAATATGGTGAATTCACAACTTTCGGGTATGACCACCAGGGGCGCTGTGTGGGAACACTCGCTGGAGTTTCACTCATATTACCACTTGGCGCGCTAGTGTATGTTGCGAACTGAAGCGGGAGTGGAGGGGATGCGGAAGTCGACTTGCCAGTCCAAATATCGAGAGTTAGTCATTCCAGTGAAACGTCTCGGAGCGGAAGGTTGCGGTCGGTGTTCCACCGCAATTATCACGCGATAACGAGTGTTACGTCAAGTCTGTCCTTTCATCTAAGTGTTGTAATATTCTTATAAATCCAAAATATATTTTCCCTCAAAAGTAGAATTAAATAAATGTTATTACTCGTAATAATTATACACATGCTACCACACATATACGATAACGAACAGTTGCGCGCGAGTCAATTAATCATTCAAAAATACTTAATTGTTTTCATCGACAGACTAGCCGTGTTTCATTAGACGTGTAATTTATTGACAATAGTAGGTTATAAATGGCGGTTTAGGGACAGTGGGCGCGATTCAATCAAAAATACTTAATTGCTCGAAGAATAGCGTTTAATTGCATTAGTAGTAATATGATGTGCATTCTTATTTTTTTTTTCAATAACACACATTACCTAATTGATTGAGGCAATTATGTACTCAAACGATTTGCCGATGTGCGGCAGGCATCGAGAATCGCATTCCCACACCGCCAACGTCACGCACCGAGAACGCCATTCCCTTATACCCCATCACCCGAGCGGCACATCCCATACCCCAAGCCAATCACACGGCAGGGATTTAGACAAGTCACAATGAGGGGCGGGAATGTAGTCACCGTATAGGAACAATACACACTCTCCCACCTATCCACAGGGAACCAACCAGAACACAAAGGGGAGGGAGGACACGCGTATGGGGGAGGGAGGGGGCGGGTCACCGGCACGTGACCACAGGGGGAGGGGGGAGGACCTGCCGGCACAGACACTGTCGGCATTAGGTAAGCGCACAAAGGGAAGGGGGCGGAGCTAGCGGCACGCGACCAGGCGGCAAATAGTAGCGCACAAAGGGAGGGGGCGGGGCTAGTGGCATAGATCAAAGAAGCTTATCCGTTTTTCGGCATCTCTCTGTGCGCCAGAGTCGCTATGTTATATCTACTAACCAGCTCTTAAAAGATTTGACTAACACTTAAAGCCTACCATATTCCCCTTGCAATTAGCAAGAAAATTAGCAATAATACCACCTACATGTTACCTCGATTGACATGAAGTAGATGGAGAATAAGCGTTTGGAAAGATAGTTTGTACACGAGTAGAGAAAGTCATGTGAGTGTAACACAGAATTTTTTCCTTAAAGTACATAATTCAGCGTCATCGAGTAGTATGAGAACCAATTTTATAGAATTTTGACTTTGTTTCTTTACTACTCTTATTAGTATTTACTTTTATGCAACATGCGCAGTTAAATGTATTAATTTTATTGATGTTTTTATTACTTTCTCTACTACGTATAGTAAGTAGGGGAAGTATTGCATTCCACCCAAAAATTCGATACCGAGATTTCACCGGAAATACATGTTTTGAGACCTCCTGAATCCAAAAAAAGCATTTTTGGAAACATGTCCGTGTGTGTGTCTGTGTGTGTGTGTGTGTGTGTCTGTGAACAGCATAACTCAAAAACGAACAGTCGGATAAACACCAAACTTGGTATTTAGGTTCAGTATCTTCCAGAGATGCGACACGAAGGTTTTCAAGAAAATCCCCCCACCACAGACTACCCTTTACATGGAACATTTTTCGAAAAGTTTAATTTTCTCAAAAATGGCTCTAACGATTTTGATTAAAATATCATATGTTTAAGATTATGTCATGAGAAATGAAATGTATATCTCGAATTTTCTGGGAATGTCTCCAAAAGTATTCTTCATTGTGAACGACTTTTGCATAACTGGTAAACCATAAGAGATAGACAAAATTTTACTACACACAAAATGTAGATCTCGTTAAAATACACAACTTATGTCATATACATTTCTTTTGTTGAGTGAACCGTTTTCGAGATATTGCTTGTTATTCCCTTAAATTTTCCAATACTTATACTTTTTCTCAAATTCGTTATTCATTTTTTATGTCCTGGACTTGCAAAGAGAATGGAATGCGCCACATAGCAACCAGCGCTTAAAATATTTGACTATCGCTGAAAACCTACCATATTCCCCTTGCATCTACAAGAAAATTACCAATAAGATTAATATCTCGATATCTCGATTAACATGGAGCATATGGAGAATAAGCGTTTGTAAAAATAGTTTGTACAAGAGTAGAGAAAGTCATGTGAGTGTAACACATCAGATTTTTTTAAGTATGATGATGTTGCAGACTGAATAGTTAAAGCTGGTTACTTGTTTATATAGTTCTCCTACTAATGGATTTTCTCCTTCGAATCTCAGGTCCCAGGAGGACTTCGCGGTCATGTCTGGGAGCTCGGCCCATACCTTCCAACTTGCTCCTGCCTTCTGCAGCAACACTTTACTACCGTAACTATCGGAGGTGCTTCTGCGGAACCCCGCTACTTCCCTCCTTTAACTCTCCCCAGCCTTCTCCTTAGATCCCCCCCCCAAAGATGGTTGTAATTGTGGTCCATGAAACGCAAAAGCTTTTGTTTTATTTTTTACTTTCTCTACTACGTATAGTAAGTAGGGGAAGTATTGTATTCCACCCAAAAATTCGATACCGAGATTTCACCGGAAATACATGTTTTGAGACCTCCTGAATCCAAAAAAAGAATTTTTGGAAACATGTCCGTGTGTGTGTCTGTGTGTGTGTGTGTCTGTGAACAGCATAACTCAAAAACGAACAGTCGGATAAACACCAAACTTGGTATTTAGGTTCAGTATCTTCCAGAGATGCGACACAAAGGTTTTCAAGAAAACCCCCCCACCCCAGACTACCCTTTAAATGGAACATTTTTCGAAAATTTTAATTTTCTCAAAAATGGCTCTAACGATTTTGATTAAAATATCATATGTTTAAGATAATGTCATGAGAAATGAAATGTATATCTCGAATTTTCTGGGAATGTCTCCAAAAGTATTCTTCATTGTGAACCACTTTTGCATAACTGGTAAACCATAAGAGATAGACAAAATTTTACTACACAAAAAATGTAGATCGCGTTAAAATACACAACTTATGTCATATACATTTCTTTTGTTGAGTGAACCGTTTTCGAGATATTGCTTGTTTTTTCCTTAACTTTTCCAATACTTATGCTTTTTCTCAAATTCGTTATTCATTTTTTTATGTCCTGGACATGCAAAAAGAATGGAATGCGCCACATAGCAACCAGCGTTAAAATATTTGACCATCGCTTAAAAGCTACCATATTCCCCTTGCATCTACAAGAAAATTACCAATAAGATTGACATCTCGATATCTCGATTAACATGAAGCATATGGAGAATAGGCGTTTGTAAAAATAGATTGTACAAGAGTAGAGAAAGTCATGTGAGTGTAACACATCAGATTTTTACTTTCTCTACTACGTATAGTAAGTAGGGGAAGTATTGCATTCCACCCAAAAATTCGATACCGAGATTTCACCGGAAATACATGTTTTGAGAATCACTGAATCCAAAAAAAGCATTTTTGGAAACATGTCCGTGTGTGTGTCTGTCTGTGTGTCTGTGTGTCTGTGTGTCTGTGTGTCTGTGTGTCTGTCTGTCTGTGTGTCTGTGAACAGCATAACTCAAAAACGAACAGTCGGATAAACACCAAACTTGGTATTTAGGTTCAGTATCTTCCAGAGATGCGACACAAAGGTTTTCAAGAAAACCCCCCCACCCCAGACTACCCTTTAAATGGAACATTTTTCGAAAATTTTAATTTTCTCAAAAATGGCTCTAACGATTTTGATTAAAATATCATATGTTTAAGATAATGTCATGAGAAATGAAATGTATATCTCGAATTTTCTGGGAATGTCTCCAAAAGTATTCTTCATTGTGAACCACTTTTGCGTAACTGGTAAACCATAAGAGATAGACAAAATTTTACTACACAAAAAATGTAGATCGCGTTAAAATACACAACTTATGTCATATACATTTCTTTTGTTGAGTGAACCGTTTTCGAGATATTGCTTGTTTTTTCCTTAACTTTTCCAATACTTATGCTTTTTCTCAAATTCGTTATTCATTTTTTTATGTCCTGGACATGCAAAAAGAATGGAATGCGCCACATAGCAACCAGCGTTAAAATATTTGACCATCGCTTAAAAGCTACCATATTCCCCTTGCATCTACAAGAAAATTACCAATAAGATTGACATCTCGATATCTCGATTAACATGAAGCATATGGAGAATAGGCGTTTGTAAAAATAGATTGTACAAGAGTAGAGAAAGTCATGTGAGTGTAACACATCAGATTTTTACTTTCTCTACTACGTATAGTAAGTAGGGGAAGTATTGCATTCCACCCAAAAATTCGATACCGAGATTTCACCGGAAATACATGTTTTGAGAATCACTGAATCCAAAAAAAGCATTTTTGGAAACATGTCCGTGTGTGTGTCTGTCTGTGTGTCTGTGTGTCTGTGTGTCTGTGTGTCTGTGTGTCTGTGTGTCTGTCTGTCTGTGTGTCTGTGAACAGCATAACTCAAAAACGAACAGTCGGATAAACACCAAACTTGGTATTTAGGTTCAGTATCTTCCAGAGATGCGACACGAAGGTTTTCAAGAAAATCCCCCCACCCCAGACTACCCTTTACATGGAACATTTTTCGAAAATTTTAATTTTCTCAAAAACGGCTCTAACGATTTTGATTAAAATATCATATGTTTAAGATATTGTCATGACAAATAAAATGTATATCTCGAATTTTCTGGGAATGTCTCCAAAAATATTCTTCATTGTGAACGACTTTTGCATAACTGGTAAACCATAAGAGATAGACAAAATTTTACTACACAAAAAATGTAGATCGCGTTAAAATACACAACTTATGTCATATACGTTTCTTTTGTTGAGTGAACCGTTTTCGAGATATTGCTTGTTATTTCCTTAAATTTTCCAATACTTATACTTTTTCTCAAATTCGTTATTCATTTTTTTTATGTCCTGAACATGCAAAGAGAATGGAATGCGCCACATAGCAACCAGCGATAAAATATTTGACCATCGCTTAAAAGCTACCATATTCCCCTTGCATCTACAAGAAAATTACCAATAAGATTGACATCTCGATATCTCGATTAACATGAAGCATATGGAGAATAGGCGTTTGTAAAATTAGATTGTACAAGAGTAGAGAAAGTCATGTGAGTGTCACACATCAGATTTTTTATCTTGGATATGCAAAGAGTATTAATCTGTGGGAAAGGGAATAGTGCTGCACCTAGCAACCGGCTATTAAGAGATATGTATGTGCTTAAAGGCTACTGTATTTCCAAATTGGCCTTGTAAATATATATTCCCCTTACATCTACAAGAAAATTAGCAATAAGATAGAGTCTGCAAATGTTTATCTCGATTAACATGAAGTAGATGGAGAATAAGCGTTTGTATAAATAGTTTGTACAAGAGTAGAGAAAGTCATGTGAGTGTAACACATCAGATTTTTTAAATATTTAACGAACACTCACTCAAAGTAATTTAGTTTGAAAAGTGCCGGCTGTAATTTATCCTCATAACCTGTTATCTGTGAATAAAGTTGCGTCTATAAAACTCTGATTTAATACATTTATACAACTTTCTATCATTTATTAGTGCGTAAACAAACTATGTTTACTAAACAAAATTAATGTACTGAGTTTTTAACCTCACTAAATACATAATTTTGACGCACAGAACAAGCAATCACTTTGGGTGCTTTCACTGAAAAACACTTCTTAACATTAAAATTAAAGTTGTTTCGTCTCTTGACATAATGAAAAGTCTTAGAATGTAAGCAACGAAAACAAAGGGACAGAAATTAAAAGTAGGAATACTTGAAGATGGTACTATAACGAATAATTAATTATGAAACATACTTACAAAATTGGTTCACTCAGCACTTCTTTGAAGCAAAAGCTTCTGAGAAAAGATTCACAAAATATATCTGTTATAAGGTATCATAGATGTTCATTTGATCACAAAATCACAGCACTTAATCGATTTCTCAATGTAAACGAGAAGTTCTTAGTTACGGCATGCTGGAACCGCATTCAAATGTTTCTTTCTTAGTAACAAGAGCTTGCGATAAAAAGAAAAGAAAGAAAGAAAAAACAAAGGAGGATCAAACAACTTCATGCACGTCCTTTAGATGACGCAATTGGGAAAAGTGAAAATTATAACATTTCGAAAACGGCTAAGGCTACGAATAAATTATTTGACATAAAATGTGTGTTTTAATAAAATCTACATATCGTTTGTAGTAAATTTTTGTCTGTCATAGTTTATTAATTATACAAATTTATACAAAATTCAGTCAAATTAAGGGGACTTCACAAGCTATTTCCTGAAAATTCAAGGTATACGTTTTATTTGTTATGTAAATATATTAAATACACTAGGTGATCAAAAGTATCCGGACACCTGGCTGAAAATGACGTACAAGTTCGTGGCGCCCTCCATCGGTAATACTGGAAGTCAATTTGGTGTTCACTCTCGCAGATATATACTTTCAATCAGGTGCTTGAAGGTTTCTTGGGGAATGACAGCCCATTCTTCACGGAGTGCGGAACTGAGGAGAGGTATCGATGTAGGTCGGTGAGGCCTGGCCTCGAAGTCGGCGTTCCAAAACATCCCAAAGGTGTTCTATAGGATTCAAGTCAGGACTCTGTGCAGGCCAGTCCATTACAGGGATGTTATTGTCGTGTAACCTCTCCGCCACAGCCCGTGCAGTATGAACAGGTGCTCGATCGTGTTGAAAGATGCAATCGCCATCCCTCAAATTGCTCTTCAACAGTGGGAAGCAAGAAGGTGCTTAAAATATCAATGTAGGTCTGCACTGTGATCGTGCCACGTAAAACAACAAGAGGTGCAAGACCCCTCCAGGAAAAACACGACCACACCATAACACCACCACCTCAGAATTTCACTGTTGGCACTACACACGCTGGCAGATGACGTTCACTGGGCATTCGCCATTTCCACACCCTGCCATCGGATCGCCACATTGTGTACCGTGATTCGTCACTCCAACAACGTTTTGCCACTCTTCACTCGTGTAATGTTGACGCTCCTTTCACCAAGCGGGGCGTCGTTTGGCATTTTCTGCGTGATGTGTGGTTTATGAGCAGCCGCTCGACCATGGAATCCAAGATATCTCACCTCACGCCTAACTGTGATAGTACTTGGAGTGGATCCTGATGCATTTTGGAATTCCTGTGTGATGGTCTGGATATATGTCTGACTATTACTCTTTACGACCCTCTTCAAATGTTGGCGGTCTCTGTCAGTCAACAGAGGAGGTCGGCCTGTACGCTTTTGTGCTGTACGTTTCCACTTCAGTATCACCTCAGAAACAGTGGACCTAGGGATGTTTAGGAGTGTGGAAATCTGGCGCACAGGCTTCTGACACAACTGACACCAATCACCTGACCACGTTCGAAATCCGTGAGTTCCACGGAGCGTCCCATTCTGCTGTTTCACGATGTCTAATGACTACTCAGGTCGCGAATAGTGAGTACCAGGCAGTAGGTGGCAGCACAATGCACCTAAGATGAAAAACTTATGTTTGTGTGGGGATGTCCGGATACTTTTGATCACATAGTGTATGTGGTATTTTAATGAAAATCGTTAGCGGCCATTTTCGAGAGAATCGATTTCGATACCCTTTCCATATAAAGGGTAGTTTTGGGTGTGGGCATTCTCTGAAAATCTTCGTGTCCATCTTTGAAACACACTGAACTTAATAGCAGGTATTTATCCGACATTTCGTTTGTTCAAAGACACACACACACTGACACATACGGATCTTTTTATAAAAAGGGATTTTTTTTAGATTCAGGGGGCCTCAAAACATGTATTTACGGTAAAACCTCGGTACTGAATTTTTGGGTGGAATCTTCTCCCGTATATAAACTTTACCATACTCTCTACAAACCCCACATCTGTCACTACGTGGTTTAGCCCTACTCAGGGCGGGTACACGCTTAACGCTTCTTCGGGGTTCCCTCAGCCTGTCAATATGTCGTCGGTTGGAATGGAATATCTTCTCTACCTACTATGTACATGGTAGAAAAAGTAATACGTTTCTAACCTTTAAACACATTTTTAATTCCATATCACTTACGCACATGTTCAGAAATATACATCAAAGAGATTCGTTGAAAGAGGATAGCCTTCTCTCACTTTATTAATAACGGTTATATGCTTAGTTTTTTGGATCCACTTTCTACTATGTTTCTGTTACTTTCTGTCCTACATACCTACAGTAAGTACAGGAAGATTGCATTCCAACAAAAAATTCAATTTGGGGATTTCTTTGGAAATGCACTTTTTGAAGTCCTGAATAAAAACATGTTAGAAAAGCGCGTGCCCGTGTGTATGTCTGGCTTGTCTGTGAACACCATTACTCAAAAGTGAAAAGTCGGTTAAATACCAAACTTAAATTTAAATTCAACCTGCAACGGAATTTGTAAATTGTAATCATCATGTGGCTCGATTAAGATGAAGTAAACAGAACAATAAGCTTTCGTAAGAATAGTTTGTGGAGGAGTGAGTTAAGAAAGCAATATGAAAATAACGTATAACATAATTTTTAATATGGAAGCTTCTTAGGCACTACTATTATTAAATGGTGCCGTATACTTTTGTCTTTCAGTATGATTCATAAGTTGATTTTATAAAATGAAAATCTATTGCTGTCATAAATGTCGGTATATTAATATAGTAGATTAAGATTCAAGGGGTAATAGTAGGATTTTATTTTGCGAGTAAAAATGTTGGGAAACAAAGGTCGTAGACTAGACCGAGTTTCGCAATCCTACGAGCAAAATAAAACCACTTTTAACACGTGCGGCATATACAGGATGATTTATGAAGAACCGACACATTCATTTATTTAATTGTTTCAAAACAAGTTATGCAGCGACAACTTATACCTGAAATGCAGCGGACTTTTGGGAGATTATTTATCTCTATAGCATATGTTGAAAATGTCCTCCATCCTGCATAAGGCACAACTCAACACACTCGTTGCGGGGGACTCTGTTATCAATAGCTTGAATCTCCTGTTTAATTTTGTGCTTCAGATCGTCAAATGTCTGGGGACGTGTGGCATAAACCCTGTCTTTTAAGTAACCCCTTAGAAGGAGGTCCGGCGATGTTAAATTCGGAGATCTCGGTGGCCTCATGTTCTTAGAAATTATCTGGTCGTCAAAGAAATGTCCAATTAGTGCCATGGATTCATTTGATGTATGGCATGTAGCGCCGTCCTGCTGAAAATATCCTTGACTAGCTCTACATCGTCTAGTTGCTCAGCAAACTCCATGAAAATCCGCCAGTGCTCTGCAATATTCACATTGTTAAAATAAAGAAAATATGGTCCCACTATTCACTGTGCGGATATTGCGCACCAAACTCCGATTTTAATCTGGTGCATAGCTGCTTCATGAATAATATTTAGATCTTCGCTTGCCCAATAGCGTGAGTTATTTGAGTTCACATAGCTGGATAAATGGAACCATGCTTCATCTGTGAACCAGGTAATGGACAATATGGCAGGATTTTGCACAATGAACGCCTGAAACCAACGACAATAATTCAGTCGTCTATCCTTATATGGTTCCTGTAACTGATGGACAACCGTAATCCTATACGGCTTTAGACCTGCACTTTTCACAGCTCTCTGACACATTGAGTAGCTGTACCCTGTCTCCTGCGACAAACCTCTTAATCATTTTTTGGGTGACTGATCCAGTGGTGCTCTTTACGCCAACAACAACAACCGTGGGAAGCCTAGATGAGCAAGTTTTGCCTTTTTCATTCATCAGAGATCCAGTTGTTTCCAATTTGTTTACCAGTCCCAGTATTGTGTTTCTTTGGGGAGGATTCCGAACATCAAATTCTCTCTGGTATACCCTTTGAGTAGCTGTAATTGAATTCGTAATCTAGTATTGTTTTACAAGGAATTGTCGTTAAATTAATGTGTATTCCATTTTCACGTTAAGTAGAACACAATCTCAAAAACAGTTGCCGAAATAAAACTAACAATTACGAATAAAACATGAACAACTTAGCATCTAATGAGAGGTAATCAAAACTCCAGAACATTCTGCTTAATTTGCTGCTAAAATTGGGGCATGGAGGTGTCAGTTCTTCATAAATCGCCCTGTACTATTTTTACTTTCTCTACTACGTATAGTAAGTAGGGGAAGTACTGTATTCCACCCAAAAATCCGATACCGAGGTTTCACCGCAAATATATGTTTTGAGGCCTCCTGAATCCAAAAAAAAGCATTTTTGGAAACATGTCCGTGTGTATGTGTGTGTCTGTGTGTCTGTCTGTCTGTCTGCGTGTCTGTGAACAGGATAACTCAAGAACGAACAGTCGGATAAACACCAAACTTGGTATTTAGGTTCAGTATCTTCAGAGATGCGACACGAAGGTCTTCAAGAAAATCCCCCACCCACATTACCCTTTACATGGAACATTTTTCGAAAATTTTAATTTTCTCAAAAATGGCTAACGATTTTGATTAAAATATCATATGTTTAAGATATTTTCATGACAAATGAAATGTATATCTCGGATTTTCTGGGAATGTCTCCAAAAGTATTCTTCATTTTGAACGACTTTTGTATAACTGGTAAACCATAAGGGATAGACAAAAAGTTTACTACACAAAAATGTAGATCGCGTTAAAATACACAATTTATGTTATATACATTTGTTGTTGTTGAGTGAACCATTTTCGAGATATTGCTTGTTATTCCCTTAAATTTTCCAATACTTATACTTTTTCTCAAATTCGTTATTCATTTTTTTTGTCCTGGTAATGCAAAGAGAATGGAATACTGCACATAGCAAACAGCTCTTAAAATATTTGACTATCGTTTAAAGCCTAGTAATTCCACTTGCATCTACAAGAAAATTATTAATAAGATCAACATGAAGCATATGGAGAATAAGGTTTGTAAAAATAGTTTGTACAAGAGTAGAGAAAATTCATGTGAGTGTAGCACATCGGATTTTCTGATATATTTTGGCCAACATTTCAACTGTATTAATCTTAATTATGGTATTTCAGTAATTCAGGGGAATATTTGATTAATTAATTATTAATAGTGTTAGCTAATAGCTTTTCAATTCCAATGCTTGCAGTCTGAAGAACCAGTTTTGATTCAAGGAAAGTATGTAACATTTTAGGGCGAAATTAGCAAAGAAAACGTGTTTCATATACTTGTATGTAGTACAGTCTAAAGTGTTGAAGACCACAGAATGGCGAGAGCTTTTAAGCATGGCTGTCAAACAAACCTTGACTCCTTGCTTGGTTGGCAAAGGTAACTCAAAGGCGTTAAGCTGCAAGTCCTGAAAATGCATCAGTGTGCAGTGTTTACTAGTTACAGCATGTCGGTGCAAGAGTACACAGCTGGCGGTTACAAGTCATTACCAGGGAGGTAAACACAATGCACGGAGTCCCGCTTGCACTTGACTTGGCGTGGCGAGTCGCGCGGATAATTCCTGAATCCCATAGGAAATAGTGTGGTCCAGGGGTATGCCTGTTCAGTAAACCCTTCATACGTTTTTGTGATTGAATATGTACAATATTACTACACAGGCAGGGAGTTTCCTTTGCGTTATGTTAACTTTCATTTTTAAAGAGCTGCAAAAACTGCAGTTTTTCCACGTTGCATTTGAAATTCATTATTTTTGTAATTGTGGTATTCACTTCCAAGTGCTTACATCCATTACTACAAGTTCATTTTGGTTTTATATAGTGTTTAAAGCCTGTTCTTACTGCATAAGATACCATAGGCGGTGGAAACCGTTGAATCATGAAATGAAATGATATTTGCAAAAGGAAAATTGGGGAGGAAACGTGCCAGTCTTTAGTTAAGGATAGGATGGAATGTGCTTATCGTAGGGGACACCTCGTGCACTGCGACCAACTTGCTCTATTGTGGCTACACCCCTCGGGAGGCGAAAAAGCCAGGAGGGCAACGAAGCGAGCCTAACGGGCGGGACAATGCAACCTGGCGTTCACAGGGAGAAATCATTTCAATGCGCAAACATTTACGCCCGACACCATCAGCACCACAGGACCTGAAAACACACCTGAAACGCGAAAGGGAGAGATGAAATGAGAGGAGATGGGGGTGGGGGTTGAAAAGATAGATCGCGATAGAATACACCACCCGGAATTTGTCTAGCGACCAGGGGATAACCACGGAAAACTCATGGTCAGAGTGGCCTATCACCGGGAAGGAAACCGAGACCGCCCGAATGCGGGCCACAGACGCCGCCTGAGCCGTTCAGTTCGGAAAAGATGGGAACTCCCCGCATTTCCAGTTATGAAGACTGAGGAAAACCTAGGTGAAAAAATTAGTCATGGGGAGACGATCCTGGGCAGACCTCAGGATTCCGTGCCTTAACGACCTCGGCTATCCGTGTCAATTTAATTTATTACAAGAGACACAAACGGTTGTTATCAGCACCTTTTTAACAACTTTACTCCTTGGACACTCCACAACTGATAATGTACAGGCTATGATGAAAACCAAATCGCAATAATCTGAAAGGTCACCAAATTAATTGAGGGTTACTTCAAGAGAAACTAAATGACATAAACTACCAAAAAATACTGTTATTTTTAATAGTCTTATAAATTATAATTTTATATTTACTTTTATATGTTGCCCAATAGTTGTATTAGAATATTTTTACTTTCTCTACTACGTATATACGTAGGGGAAGTATTGTATTCCGCCCAAAAAAGTCGATACCGAGATTTCACCGGAAATACATGTTTTGAGGCCCCCTGAATAAAAAGAAGCATTTTTGAAAACATGTCCATGTGTGTGTCTGTGAATAGCATAAGTCTGAAAGGAACAGTCTGATAAACACCAAACTTGGTATTTAGGTTCAGTATCTTCCAGAGATGCGACACGAAGGTTTTCAAGAAAATCCTCCCACCCCAGACTTCCCTTTACATGAAACATTTTTGGAAAATTTTATTTTTCTCAAAAATGGCTCTAAAGATTTTGATTAAAATATCATTTATTTAAGATACTTTCATGACAAATAAAATGTATATCTCGAATATTCTGGGAATGTCTCCAAACGTATTCTTGTGAACGACTTTTGCGTAACTGGTAAACCATAAGAGATAGACAAAATGTTACTACACAAAAAATATAGATCGCGTTAAAATACACAATTTATGTCATATACTTTTTTGTTGTTGAGTGAATCATTTTTGAGATATTGCTTGTTATTCCCTTAAATTTTCCAATACTTATAGTTTTTCTCAAACGGGAATTCGTTATTCATTTTTTTTTGTCCTGGTAATACAAAGAGAATGGAATACTCCACATAGCAACCAGCTCTTAAAATATTTGACTATCGCTTAAAGCCTACCAATAGCAATAAGATTAGCATCTCGATTAACATGAAGCATATGGAGAATAAGCGTTTGTAAACATAGTTTGTACAAGAGTAGAGAAAGCCATGTGAGTATAACACATCAGAATTTTTTTTTAAAATATGGTGCTGCATCTGTCATTTTGTAATTTCGCACCACTTGTAAAATAAGGAAGGATTAGTCGTGCTCTAGCCCGGCGTAAACATCAGAAGGCACTATCGACAGATAACAAGAATTTTCTGGAGGTTTCCTTCCTCCCGCCTCCAGAATGTGTGTCCAGGAAGTTCTAGAATGTTCTGTGGAAGATTCCATTGGCTGTATAAGCGAGCGTTCTCGCGAGTGAGAGTCTGGTGCGACGAAAACTGCTGTTCTTCTAGCGAGTTTGTGACGACTACTGTGTTGTGCAGTGGATGCTGCTTCTGCGAGAAGTTGGAGAAGTTTTATGTTCGACGCCCGAGCGAGTGAACCACGTGGAAGAAGGCAAATACGCTAGGTCGTGCGCACTTGTTACGCCACTAAGAAAGTAAAATGATAGTGAAAAGTTGACTGGATCAGGTTATTAAGTAAACGTGAGAACTTAATCAAATAGCAGTTAAAAACTGGGAAAGTTTATTATAGCTAGATGTAGGAATTTCTAAGGATTAAAACCAGGACGGTAGAAAATATGGTTGAACTGATACTGCTCCCTACTGGAACCCTAACAGAGGTAATAAACCACTGCCCTATCCCTCGTACCGTCTTTTCGCCTTTGCAGACAACACCCAGACCAGTTCTTACATTCCTGTCAGTGATCCATGGTCACTTTGTTTACGTTCTGTAGTGATTGATGCAAGGCAACTGCTTAAGAATTTCTATTGCTGTAATAACGAACAGTATGTTATTCCATCGTTGTTATGAATGCTGGTTAGCAAGTGCTTTGTACTCATTTGGCACGTTTATATTTTGCCTGTTTAAAAGTCGCAAGGTTCTGTTCCCCTTTTGAACGCAGCGAAATAAGGTACACATAAAACGCACTGCTTTCGTTCTTCGGCCAATGCATTCAAACTCTTTAAGAAGCCTTGAACAGACCCTGTTCTCATAATTTACGTCTGCTGGTTCAGTTCGGGGAAACCAGCGGGCGATAAAATTCTGGAACATCTATTCCAAGCCAAGCCCACGCGAGTTCAAAATCCTAGTGCAAGACCCATTCATCACGTTTGAATAGGTACTAGTTGAGAGGTTTCCAAAATGTACTTCTTATAGCTCTAAGTGCTCTCCTTATCTCTTGAGGAAAAATTGCTTGCTATTAAACGGATATTGTGCATACATGTGAAATACATCCATTCATAATGGGTTGCACATGTAACCGGCTTTTTATGAAACACGATTCTTCTGAAAAACTCTAGGCAGATTTTGAAGAACCGGCATATACTAAAAAAAATCTGGTGTTTTGCACTCACATGACTTTTTACTTTCTCCTAGGTATAGTAAGTAGGGGAAGTATTTTATTCCACAAAAATTTGATACCTAGATTTCACCGGAAATACATGTTTTGAGACCCCCTGAATCCAAAAAAGGCAGTTTTGGAAACATGTCCGTGTGTGTGTCTGTCTGTGTGTCTGTCTGTGTGTGTGTGTGTGTGTGTGTGTGTGTGTGTGTCTGTGAACAGCATAACTCAGAAACGAACAGTCTCATAAACAACAAACTTGGTATTTACCAGTTATGCAAAAGTCGTTACAATGAAGAATACTTTTGGAGACATTCCCAGAAAGTTCAAGATATACATTTTATTTGTCATGAAAATATCTTAAATATATGTTATTTTAATCAAAATCGTTTGAGCCATTTTTGAGAAAATTAAAATTTTCGAAAAATGTTCCATGTAAAGGGTAATCTGGGGTGAGGGGATTTTCTTTAAAACCTTCGTGTCGCATCTCTGGAAGATACTGAATCTAAATACCAGTTTGGTGTTTATCTGACTGTTCGTTTCTGAGTTATGCTGTTCACACACACACACACACGCACGCACGGACATGTTTCCAAAAATACTTTTTTGGATTCAGGGGGCCTCAAAACATATATTTCCGGTGAAATCTCGGTAATGAATTTTTGGGTGGAATACAATACTTCCCCTACTTACTATACATAGTAGAGAAAGTATAAAAATCTGAAACGTGTTGCACTCACATGACTTTTTTTCCACAAACTATTTTTACAGACGCTTATTCTCCATCTACTTCAAGTTAATCTTATTGCTAATTTTCTTGTTGGTGCAAGGAGAAAATGGGAGGCTTTAAGCGATAGCCAAATCTTTTAAGAGCTGGTTGCTATGTGGAGCAGTTCATTCTGTTTGCATGTCCAGGGCATAAAAAATCGAATAACGAATTCCCGTTTGAGAAAGAGTATAAGAATTGGAAAATTCAAGCAAATAACAAGGAATATCCCGGAAATGGTTCACTGGATAAAAAAAAATGTATATTTGTATAGTAAAATTTTATGTATCTCTTACGGTTTACCAGTTATGAGAAGACTTTTGGGTACATTCCCAGAAAATTCGAGATATACATTTCATTTGGCATAAAAATATCTTAAACATATTATATTTTAATCCAAATCGTTAGATCCATTTTTAGAAAATCAAAATTTTCGAAAAATGTTCCATGTAAAGAGTAGTCTAGGGTGAGGGGATTTTCTTGAAAATGTTTGTGTCGTATCCTTGTAAGGTACTAAGTTCAAATACCAAGTTAGGTATTTATCCAACTTTTCATTTTTGAGCTATCACAGTCTTACAGATAGACGACAGGTAGACGCACAGACAGACAGACTAACTCGGACATGTTTCCAAAACCGCTTTATTAGGATTCAGGGCACCTCAAAGCATGTACTTCCGGCGAAATCTCGGTATGGATTCCCTACTTATTATCCGTGGGTATAACTTCATTCTTTATAACTCCTGGCAGGATGTTTTAAAAACAGCACACATTGATATGTGTAAGAATAGATAATACCTACTAAATGAGCTTTAAGGTTAGCGAGCCGAACTAAACATTATACTTTTGTATACTCACCTAAGTTCTTATTTGTGCTATTTTTGTACAAAGTACTGGGTGATTTTAAATGATGAACCCGTTTTATAAAATTCGTATTTATTAAAGCACAATTTCCAACATGAACAATCTGTATAACAATGATAAGAGGAAGTTTCAACGGTTTTTCCGGCGGGCGGTGATAGTTTTAGAAGCGGCCGGTAGAGTGCTCGCGCAATAGGCCGTCATTGCGTTTCACTGTCAGTACGTAGTGAGATGGCTACTGTGGAGCACAAGGTTTACTACGTTATTGAGTTCCCAAAAAGTGAGTCGCAAATTGTAGTGGAGCGGGCATTTCGTAGCAAATTCGGTATAGAACCACCAACTAGAAAAGCATTAGCCGTTAGTTTACGCAATTTAAACAGACTGAAAGTGCGTGTAAAGGAAAAAGCACAGGCTGACCGCGTGTGTCAGAGGAGGACGTCAGACGGATTGAAGAGAGTTTTGTTCGCAGTCCACGTAAGTCTACCCATAGAGCTAGTAGAGAACCTGGAAGACCCCAACCAACTGTATACAAAGTTCTGATACTGCGTTTGCTGTACAAGCCCAACCGATTACAACTTGTGCAGGCTCTTAAACCTAAAGACAAAGAGAAGCGTCTCGAATTTTGTGGTTATGTGATAGGAATGATGGAGGGTGACGCGTTTCTACAGCGTATCATTTTTAGCGATGAAGCGACTTTCCACCTTAGTGGAAAAGTCAACAGACACAATGTTCACATAAGGGGTTTGCAAAATCCACATTCAAGATTGGAACACGAAAGAGACTCGCCGAAGGTAAACATGTTCTGTGTCTTATCCCGTACAAAGGTTTATGGACCATTTTTCTTTGCGGACAAAACTGTAACTGGAATAACGTACCTGGACATGTTGGAACAATGGCTGTTCCCTCAAATTATGGAAGATTCACAAACTCATTTTCCAACAGGATGGAGCTCTGCCCCATTGGCACAGCGATGTACGAGGCTTTTTGAATGAATCCCTTCCTCAGCGCTGGATAGGTCGCAAGGTAAATGAAGATCTGGCTCTACACTTCTGGCCACCGAGATCTCCTATCTCACCCCATGTGACTATTTGTTATGGGGTTATGTTAAGGAAGCTGTTTACGTCCCGCCTCTACCTACAACTCTGGTCACTGAGATCTCCTGATCTCACCCCATGTGACTATTTGTTATGGGGTTATGTTAAGGAAGCTGTTTACGTCCCACCTCTACCTACAACTCTGGTCACTGAGATCTCCTGATCTCACCCCATGTGACTATTTGTTATGGGGTTATGTTAAGGAAGCTGTTTACGTCCCGCCTCTACCTACAACTCTGGTCACTGAGATCTCCTGATCTCACCCCATGTGACTATTTGTTATGGGGTTATGTTAAGGAAGCTGTTTACGTCCCACCTCTACCTACAACTCTGGTCACCGAGATCTCCTGATCTCACCCCATGTGACTATTTGTTATGGGGTTATGTTAAGGAAGCTGTTTACGTCCCACCTCTACGTACACTTCTGACCACCGAGATCTCCTGATCTCACCCCATGTGACTATTTCTTATGGGGTTATGTTAAGGAAGCTGTTTACGTCCCGCCTCTATCTACAACTCTGGTCACCGAGATCTCCTGATCTCACCCCATGTGACTATTTCTTATGGGGTTATGTTAAGGAAGCTGTTTACGTCCCGCCTCTACCTACAACTCTGGTCACCGAGATCTCCTGATCTCACCCCATGTGACTATTTCTTATAGGGTTATGTTAAGGAAGCTGTTTACGTCCCGCCTCTACCTACAACTCTGATCACCGAGATCTCCTGATCTCACCCCATATGACTATTTCTTATGGGGTTATGTTAAGGAAGCTGTTTACGTCCCGCCTCTACCTCAACTCTGGACGACCTGCGGAACCGTATCACTGCTGCCAGGCACTCAGTAACAGAAGATACGCTTGCTCGTGTGTGGGACGACTTTGGCTATCGCGTAAATATTTGCTGTGCACATTGAACATTTATAATGTATTAAACAAAACTTTGAAAATTCCTCTGTTTATTGGAATAAAGATAGTTCATGTTGGATTTCTACTTTAATAAATACGAATTTTATAAAATGGGTCCATCATTTAAAATCATCCTGTACATTCTTTGGTTTATTTCATTTACTTCAGAGTTTAGCATTAGGTTAAGGTTATACAGCGGAGCAGAAACTCGCACACAGGCCGCAGGGAGACAGGGCACAAAGACGCGTGGAACTTGTTAACATTCCAGGCTCGAAGGTCCGTCCCACTGCTGGAGCTGCCTAGAGAGGATGATGAATGATCCGTCAACCAAGGAGCCCTCTAGCATCCACAGTGAATGCTCTTTGATTTGAGGAAGCATCCGTGCCTCTGACACAGCCTCACGCCATGAAACCTAGACGCACACCTAAAAGATGGAGAAGGAAACGCAATGAAAGGGGAAAAATCTGATGTGTTACACTCACATGACTTTCTCTACTCTTGTACAAACTACTTATACAAACGCTTATTCTCCATCTACTTCATGTTAATCGAGATAAACATTTGCAGACTCTATCTTATTGCTAATTTTCTTGTACATGAAAGGGGAATATATATTTACAAGAGCAATTTGGAAATACAGTAGCCTTTAAGCACATACATATCTCTTAATAGCTGGTTGCTAGGTGCAGCACCATTCCCTTTCCCACAGATTAATACTCTTTGCATATCCAATACAAAAAAGAATAACGAATTCCCATTTGACAAAATAAGTATTGAAAAATTTAAGGGAATAACAAGTAATATCTCGAAAATGGTTCACTCAACAAAAAAATGTATATGACATAAATTATGTATTTTAACGCGATCTACATTCTTTGTTAAGTAAAATTTTGTCTATCTCTTATGGTTTACCAGTTATGCAAAAGTCGCTCACAATGAAAAATACTTTTGGAGACATTCCCAGGAAATTCAAGATGTACATTTTATTTTTCATAAAATATCTTAAACATATGATATTTTAATCAAAATCGTTAGAGCCATTTTTGAGAAAATTAAAATTTTCGAAAAATGTTCCGTGTAAAGGGAAATCTGGGGTAGGGGGATTTTATTGAAAACCTTCGTATCGCATCTCTGGAAGATGCTGAAGCTAAATACCAAGTTTGGTGTTTATCCGACTGTTCGTTTCTGAGTTATGCTGTTCACAGACACACACACAGACACACACGGACATGTTTCCAAAAATGCTTTTTTTTTTTAGATTCAGGGGGTCTCAAAACATGTATTTACGGTGAAATCTCGGTATCGAGTTTTTGGGTGGAATACAATACTTCCCCTACTTTCTCTAAAATGGGAAGGAAATGATGGTAGATGAAAAACAAACCTAGTATTCGCCTACCAACCAAGGATACCAAAGAAAAGCCAAAGGCCAGAGTAGGCAATCGACGGGAATCGAACCTGGGACCTCCCGAATGTGAGCCTCACATGTTACCGCGGAGTCCTCTCACTCAGGTAGTATTAAATTAAGCCTGAGTTATTATCAAATTATAAAACTTAATTTACACTTGGGATCTTTGTGCAGAGCACGTATAATGTCGATTTTCATTTATACACAAGAAACAAATCATGAACAGCTATTCATTTGTAATTGAAATATCTTATGCAAGAAAAAGCATTTGCGACAATCTCACATTGGATTAAAATCGGTGTATGGAGAAAACTGTTTTGAATTGAATCTTTCTTTTATTGTTTGCACACATTTTCAATTTGTTAGTACCAGGAAGTTGTTACGCTTGTCATACTAATCGCAATACTGAAGTAGATAGTATCTTTACGTTATTTTGCCCCACGTTTTGGGCGTCAATTTGAAGTAGGTAGAATTGAAAGATTATATTTCGACTGTTGGGGAGCCGAACTTGAAGTTGGTTGCAACCGCACATGTACCCGGTTTCCGGTAGCCTTCGCCCCAAATGTACTTTCCGGTGGCTTTTGCCCCAAATGTTTAAAAAAATATTAACTTTGTAATTTTGAATGTTTCTTTAAATATTATATATTTATGTTTGCCTCGGCTGCATCAGTAGTTTTGTTAGAGACATGGATGTTACCAGAGCGTGGTGCGACTGAAGAACGTAGGCTTGCACAGATTATAATTTTAATTAACTCCTTTTTTATTAATTCTTGACACAATTTAAATAACACTTCACTGATGTAGAGAGCTGTGAGATTCTTTAATCAATTAATTACTTGCACTTTTTAACACGTAAAACTATTTTCGTCTCACACGAATATGTATTAAATCTCTCGAGAATGTGTCTCGCGTCCGATTATGAGCACAAGCAACTGACTTCTATATTTGTAAATTTTTCTATATTTCAGTTTCTGATTGGCTAATCCTACCCCAATAGAATACCTTCATTTAACTTAAGTTTTTTTCTGTCTGTTGATTGGCTATTTTATAAACTGTCTCAAAATTTACATTACTGTTACTCCAATAATGACTAGTAGCATTTAAACTTTCAAATTCATTACTGCCTCAAGGTTACCTCACTGTTAACTCATTGTTAGTAACGTTTAACCTATTATTCTCACAGCTCCTGCATGATTAAATTACATAATGCATTCACATAACATTATTGAACATGTACATATAATATAAACATTTACAATAACTGTAATATACACTTTTTATATATTGTTGTATTGCTTTAAGGCGGGCTGTTATTGAATTTACATATTATATAATTATACTGAAATTATTTAAGTGTTAAAAATACTACCTCAATACCCATTACCTTTCTCCACAACTTATCTACTGTTACGATAATTTTAAATTCGGAGATTATTTATTGAAAGTTTGAAAATATTGTTGCTCACCTTGTGTGATCAACCCTCGCAGAATTGTAGCTCGTTCTCAGAACACTGAATTTTATTTCATCCTTAATCTAGGGATATGTCAATATAATTCTTTCTATTCCCCTCAGGGCACAGTCACATAGTGTTAAAAAGAGGTAAAAGTATGCCTTTTCCTATGCAGCAATCAAGAGTCATTTAGTGTGCACGTTTAATACCAGATCTGTGCTTCACCGCTAGCGAGTGAGGCCTTCAGCAAGTGTCGCTACGAATCTATAGCTGACATATTTCTTCCTTCAACTTTGAATCCCTTGTGTGAGTGGTAGCGGCAACACCAGCATCGCCCTCACCGCCGCCGCGCTGACGCAGTCTTAGTCCCTACCGCTACCACTACCACTACCACTACCACTACCACTATCACCATCACCGATTATCGACAAGAACATTTATATCTTTGGTAGTAAAATTACTAGTAGGTATGCTTAAAAGACTGAAACGAAAGATTATCTCAGAATACATTACGATTAGGATTAACAGACCGAGGAGTACAGCACGGCACATTTGGCCATAGTAGGCCCTTTGTGCTTCCAACATGACGCTTGGGAGACGAAGTATTGACGACGATGCGCGCTAGCCATATCAGGATCCCCTAAAGATTCCAGAATCACACCAAACCTGACGCCGGCACGATCCCACCTGCGGCGATCACCTCCTCATCCGTTGCTGTAGCTTACCTTGATGCTTCTCCCGTTGCTTCCAGAAGTTCTCAGCGTGTTGGTTCTTCAATTTATCCTCGGCTAGCTGCAGTAATTTTCCTTAAATTATATGGGAGCATGGACTTATCCTCGGTAAAGGAAAACGTAGATCTCGGGTGGTGATATAGGAAGACATAGACTTGCTTTGTTTATGAAAAGATGACACTGCCGTTTCTTTTTATTTAATTAACACTCGTAGTATACAAAACTGGTATTGCCGCTGTAAAATACTGTCCACCGCTGTTAAACTATGGCGTGGATATGGCACGAAATATAACTATTCTTATTGTCGCTTTCAGAGTAGCGGATCTTCGGTGTGTTGCTAAAACTATTTTGATTCCCTGTTTTGGCGCGATATCTCACACATCCTGCAGCATCTCTCCCTGACCACACATTACGAAAACTCTCGAATAAAATGCAATACTAAGCTGACATGACAAATTTGACTTGATTCCCTTTTTGGCGCGATATCTCACACATCCTGCAGCATCTCTCCCTGACCACACATGACATAAACTGCCGAATAAAATGCAATACTAAGCTGACATTACAAAGCTGACTTGATTCCTTTTTTGGCGCGATGTCTCACGCATCCTGCAGCATCTCTCCCTGACCACACATGACATGAACTGTCGAATAAATGCAATACTACGCTGACATGACAAATTTGACTTGATTCCCTTTTTGGCGCGATATTTCACACATCCTGCAGCATCTCTCCCTAACCACACCTGACATAAACTGCCTCGAATTTTCCCTAAACAGATCCATTTATAGTCTCAGGCTCCTGAGGCTGCTTCCTTTCCTATTGGTCCATTTTTAGCGCGACTCGACGCGTCTAACTATTTCGAATAAACTTTCAGGGATCTCATTTCGGATTGAGAGGAGCCACTCCAACTAAGGCGCCCAGAAGTCCTGCCAAGCGCCAGGGAAAAATATTTACACACTGCAAATTGCACCGTCCCGCCGCAACGCAACCTTGAAACATGATGGAAGGAAATTAGGGGGACATAAAATTTGTGGTAGAAGAAGAACCATGACAGCATTGGCCTATCGACCTGAGGAATCACGAAAAAAACCCAAGGTCAGAGTGGCAGGCCCAACGGGAATCGAACCCGGGACCTCCCGAATTCGAGTCTCGCATGTTATAGCGGAACCATCTCGCTTGATATGAATTGCAATACTTATTCCTTTACCCACAAATATAGACATTTTTAAGAGTTAACTTTATCCCCCCCACTTGGTAGTTGAAATATGTGTATTATTTGCTTCATTCTGAGCGAACCGGTTTATATCTGCTTTGCCTTGATGGCATGTATAATATTTACTGCACATGGCATGGCATATTTTAGAGACCACCGCTGTTCCCTCAGAGCCAGGCACGGATGTGAGGTTTACTTTGTGGATTTTCTGGGCTCCATAGGGATGGAGACTGTCCCATACCAGCACGAATTTAACCACAAACCGCGACAGTTGTTATGCCTCAGAGATATTAAACAGCAGAAGCAAATCCAATACTTAAATAAACATTACTTAGCATGACGTCTACAAGTAAAACAAATACAAGTACCTAAAAGGCTATTGTAAGCAGCAGACAAACTTTGTAGTCGAAGTTTAAATTGAACGGGTATTCGCAAAAACCGGCCAACCACTGAGTTTGAAATATTCGCTCAAAAAATAATCATGAAAGATTATTGTAATTACGAAAATATTATAAGGAATAGACGCTAAAATACGATGCGAAAGAAATAAACCTAAATAACAGAAGTGTTATGATTAGGAGGGGGACTTAACACGTCGACCTGCATAGATCTTTCGTACCTATGCCCCGGACGGGGCGCCCCCGGAAGGGAGGGAAGGAAGGGGACTGAGGACGGCTGGATCAGGGGGCATGACGGGCAGAGGGCAGGTTCCCTACCATTCACAGATTTAAACTCCCTGAATGGGCACTGGTGCAGCCGGCTCCCCTCCCCTCCTTTGGCTTACACACCCCTGGGGGCCCGGAACGCGGATACCGCCCCCATTCTAGGGAGCGAAGGTTTCCACACAGCATCCTTTTCCCCTGCCATGCACGCGCCGAGACCTCCCGCCGACACGTACACAGCGCCAAAGAAAACCATTGCGGATTTTGTATCGTTTTCTGAAGTGTTTTGAGGCTGGTCCTTCACCTTACCTATCTTAGAGCGTGATGATTTGATACCACAGCAATAAGGGGGAAACGAGCGGAGGTTGATGCGTTTGCTTTTTCTGGTGTTATTGAAACCAAAGCATGTTTATTGTCTCAGAACCAGTCACGCCGTATACTAGTGAAATTACTCGTAGACGTATTTGGGTATGTGGGAGACTGGTCGCACTGTTACAGCAATTGCAACGGCAGTGCATAAAACATCCGCAGATATTTGTTTACTAAATGCAAATTACTGTTTTGTTATAATTGACTGATCATGTTTAGAAACTAGAAATAAATATTTATGGTTTATCTAATATGACCTCGTACATATTATGACAATAAAATTGGGTTATTTCTTTGTCTATAACTGTTGTATTCCTATGAACAGTAAAGCTGTATTAACCAATTATAGTTTGAAACAAGCATTCATGTCACTATGAAAATACAGTTCTGGTTTTTTTTTGTTATAAAGTGCTGTCTTGTTATATATTTAATTAATACCATTCAAGCTTTAATTTGCACCCCCTGAAAATCTTCTCTACATTCTACATTTCATCAACCTAGGCGCTCATCAACTTTTCGCGTTAGCTTTTAACCCTTTCAAAGGTGTGTGTCCTGCACTAGCCGATAAGGTATGGGCTACCAATCATGATAAGAGGTCTGTATGACAAACTGAATGCACTCACTCAACCTCTTTCTTTTTTAGCCAATACTATTGGGAGCGTAAACATATATTTCCTTTTTACGCACATTTTGTAACCTTTGTTGTGGTTATTGGTGTTACTGTTTATTAGAAGGAGTGGCGCACCCTTGCACCATGGCCTAAAACAACCAATGAAATGGACATGGCTTCGCAGGGCCACGTACAACGATAAATAATGTGACATAGACGCCAGGTGCAGTGAGATTTTCTTTGGCGCTCTTTGTACAACCCTGAAAGAGACCAAGCGGATGAAAGGTGAAGTAAAAAGAAAATTGAGGTGATATGGAGGGACAGGAAATTCGGGGAACTTAGTATACTTTCCAGCATTTGCCTGGCGACCGGGGGAAAAGGCCCAAGAAAACCCATGGGTCAGGAAGGTCGGTTACGGGAATCGAACCCATGGCCATCTGAATGCGGGCCGCAGACTTTACCGTCTGAGAAGTTAGAGAAGTGTAATAAAGGGGGATTACATAAGTAAAGAAATAAAGCTAGAGAACATAAATGTAAAAATCTGATGTGTTACACTCGCATGACTTTCTCTACTCTTGTACAAACTATTTTTACAAACACTTATTCTCCATATGCTTCATGTTAATCGAGATGTTAATATTATTGCTAATTTTCTTGTAGATGCAAGGGGAATTGCTAGGCTTTAAGCGATAGTCACATATTTTAAGAGCTGGTTGCTATGTGGAGTATGCCATTCTCTTTGCATTACCAGGACAAAAAAAATAACGAATTTAAGAAAAAGTATAAGTATTGGAAAATTTAAGGGAATAACAAGCAATATCTCGAAAATGGTTCACTCAACAAAAAAATGTATATAACATAAATGGTGTATTTTAACGCGATCTACATTTATTGTGTAGTAAAATTTTGTCTATCTCTTATGGTTTACCAGTTATGCAAAAGTCGTTCACAATGATGAATACTTTTGAAGACATTCCCAGAAAATTCGAGATATACATTTCATTTCTCATGACAATATCTTAAACATATGATATTTTAATCAAAATCGTTAGAGCCATTTTTGAGAAAATTAAAATTTTCGAAAAATGTTCCATGTAAAGGGTAATCTGGGGTGGGGGGATTTTCTTGAAAACCTTCGTGTCGCATCTCTGGAAGATACTGAACCTAAATACCAAGTTTGGTGTTTATCCGACTGTTCGTTTCTGAGTTGTGCTGTTCACAGACACACAGACACATACACGGACATGTTTTCAAAAATGCTTTTTTGGATTCAGGGGGCCTTAAAACATGTATTTTCGGTGAAATCTCGGTATCGAATTTTTGGGTGGAATACAATACTTCTACTTACTATACGTAGTAGAGAAAGTAATAAAAAGGGAATTATATATGAATTAAATACAAGAAATATTAAAATAAAGAAACGACGGGTATTTCAGGGAAAAGTGAAAGGTATTAGAATGAAGCAACCTGTAGCTGCAGACAACTAGCGGAGGGACAAGGTAGACATATGCTTAAATGAGTGGATAGATAAGATAGCAAAGCAAGTAGAACAATACAGGGAAAAACCAGAAAACGTAAAACTCGGTCAAGCGCACGCTAGAATGGAAGACGATAGAAATGTGCGCTTTCTAAATAATATTAACCAATAAGCGCGTAGTAAAATTTGTCAAGTGAGCCAATAACAGAATCCAAAAATCATGTGACTAGAGTAGGAACATGTGCGAAAATAGAAAAAGGGGTGAACTAGAAAGTTTTGTAAGCCGGTAGCTCATTTTCAGATGTGCGTAGCTTCAATACTTCGTGTCGCCGTTATAACTTAGAGGGAAAATTTAAGCATTGAATATTATTGCTGACTTAAATTAAGTGCAGGAGAATGCGATTACGATATTATTTCATTTATGTGTGGAATTTCACATAAAGAGGGCAGTGAAGAGGAATGGACTTTCTTCATTTATTTCTATCCACACTCCCTTGACAGGAGAGCCTCATTCCTTATAAAATTACTTCTCCTTGCCGAAGCTAGCCGAGAAATATCACCTTTTCTTATCACTTTTTCTCACAGCAAAACAGCGACCAACAATTCCACCTTATCATTATAGTGTTAGATGTTAATGACTTTCCCTACTCACTCACCTACAAAATATTCTGACAAATGCTTATTCTTTTAAGTACTTCTTGTTCCTTTTCTTCAAGTTACACTCCCAGGGTCAGCAAACTCATGGATCATAGCATATCCAGGATGGATAATCATTCCAATGGGTGGTATTAATAAAAGCGAGCCGTGACTAATGAGCCATGGCTTGTAGCAAAACCGAGTCGTCGGGAGTCACAGATTTGGTATTAATAAAAACTTTCCCTCCGTGCTGAGTCTTGGCTCTATGATTGCGAGTCTCTGACTCATGTTTCCCCTCCTCCTGATTGCAAATGCATTATTGTCGAGCGACAGTAAACATTCGATTCAGTGTGGCAGTATATCCATCAGAAATGACTGAAGAAAGCAATCAGTTAGTATCTTCTTTTGTGAACTTAACCACCAAAAGAGATGAGCAAATCTCAGTTGCATGTGGAAAAGGCTTCTGCTATGACCGAAGTGCAGCGAAAACTAAAAGAGAATCTGAATGTAGCGAAGAAAATAAGAAATACGAAAAGTCCCCTAAAAGTGAAGACTGATCTGCGACGGACAGGCAACAAGCCCATAGCCCTGAAAAACTGGGGAAACAAGTTTTTAGACCTTATTCAAGGGGAATCAAATCCATCTATAGTTTCGTTAAGAGGTAAGAATAGTAAGGACGACGTTCGATTATTCTCCAGTTTATTGATGCTACTAGTAAAGCTGTTTTATGAAATAATTCAAGGCTACAAAACTGTGTGCTGTTTTTGAGAGGTTGCAATAACGTACTGCATTCATATTTAGCAGCTTGTAGTGCTGCAGTGGTTGCTGAAAATTTGATACAGTTTCTCGATTTTTGTTTAACGCCAGAAGAAACTTCCCAAAATATATTTAAACTGTACCTTGTGAAACGCCCAAGTCCTCTGGAATCCGGGGTCCCCAATGCAGCGTAGAAATATTCTCATATTTCCATCTCTGGTACATAAGGGCCTTTCCTCTTGTTTCCGGAAGGAAATGCTCGCTTTCCTCTTGTTTCCGGAAGGAAATGCTGGGCGAGCCACCTCACGTTTTTTTTTCTCAAACCTATAAAGCTGTTTATAATTGTAGTCTTCAGAATCCCGGGCGCATTTTATAGTACTGTTCTTTTCTCAGGTTGACGTTCACTTGCAACTGAGCCATCGCCTTCAGGTTTGAGACAGCTACTGAGGTGGCTTATGAAATCGTAAGCTATGGCTCTTAAAGTGAAGTTACAGTTCCGTTTTATTAATACCACGGCTAGAGCCGTGACTCGCTAGGAGTAGGGGTTGAGTCGTTGATAAGTCGCTAAGCTTGAGTTGTTGCGTTTTATTAATACGGAAGTGAGCCATGGCTAAAAAATTGCGAATTTTAAGTCATGGCTCGCTTTTATTAATACCACCCATTGTTTCATATAAAGTGCAAGATGGCGCGCCGTGGCTGAGTCTTTAGACCGCTCGTCTCCCACCAAGGCGGCCCAGGTTCCGTCCCAGGGACTAGCATGTGGGATTTGTGATGGACGAAGCGGCGTCTGGGTTGGTTTTCTCCAGGTTTTTCGGTCGTTTATTTCACCAATTGTTGCATATTCACCTTTCATTTCATCCATTTCGCCTTCATTTCATATCTTCTTCTGCCCTCACTCTCATACCTAGCTACGCCGATCCCCCCTTCCGGGTTCTTCATTCTCTGGTTCGATGCTCGTCTGCATGTTTTAAGACCTAGGGAGTGTAAGCCCTACATTCCAGGAGGGTAAGCAGACTAAGTAAGTAAATGATAGATAGTTTGGGATGAGGATTTTCTTAAAAATCTTCGTGTCACATTCTTTTAATATGCTGAACTTAAAATCATATTTCATTTTTTGGTTATGCTCTTCACAAATACATACACAGATACATTTTTCTAAAAATACTTTATTTATTCAGGGAGCCTCAAAAGGTGTATATTCGTTGAAATCTTGATATTGAATTTTTCGGTAGAATGCAATTCTTCTTCTGCTTATGGTAGTTTAGTAATAGACAAGCTAAACAAAATATCAACGTCACATTGTGGCCCCCCCCTCCTGGATTCAAATTGTGTCGGAAATATTTTCTTCTATCCTTAAAAGTGAGCTTAAATGTCTCACTCTGTATATCTTCTGCATTTTATACAAACGGAATCTCTCTGCCCTCGTTACGTTATCCACAATAAATATTTGCCTAGAAACTATTTCAAAGTGAGCAATATGGGCTTAGTGGCATACAATATGTGGAGAAAGATTAATATTTTTATATCCTCACGCACGAGGGTTGGTTACCCTGATTCTCTGATAAACCCTCTTACAAGCATTACAGATGGAGTCAAATGGTAGAGCAAACTAAAAGAAATATTTGGATTGCCAAGCGGAGGAGATTCGGCACCGATCCAGGAATGAGGATATTGTATCGACGCCGGTGATCAGGTGAAGGGAAACACCAGGTGGGCGCAACCAGGAGTGACGGCACAGCAATTACAGGATCCCTACATTTTCTAGGTATAGACGCCCGGCAGTCAGACAAGCAGAACTGGGACTCCGCCCTACACAGGGTCTTACCCCCCTCCCCAATAGCGGTCCTTACACCCCGGCAACCAGTTGAATTCCTAGGCACGGAGAAAGTTCACTGAGAGCATCCTTTTTTCCTGCCACGCTGCACCGAAACACCATCGTTGACACTTCTAACCCTGAAATAAACCAAACGGAATGGAGGGACAGGAAATTCGGGGAATGAAAGAAACCACCTGACGACCGGGGAAAACCCCGGAAAAAACTCGGGGTCAGAGTGGGCGGTCGCCGGGGATCGAGCACGGGACCTTCCGAATGCGGAACGAGACGTTACCGCCTGAGCCATCCCGCTCGGTTTGATAAAATAAATAACTAAACATTTATTTAGAGTTGTAAATGAATTAGAAGACATGAAAATGTACATCAGCTTGCCTGACGTCACAGGCGGAATTATGAAACGGGTGACGTAGCTCTCCTGTAGCATTAACCACAACAAAGAAACCAAGAACCGAAGCTTAAATAAATAGTTCGGCATTATGGTGGAGCTGGCCCCATTAATTAACCGATCATCTGCCGCCATAGATGGCGGTGAATTTACAAAGTAGAGTGAGACACTATCTTTGTCTGAGATGCAGACCTTGACAAAAGTGCTGCCACCAAAACCCTGGAAAACCTTTCATCATGCCAACAACTATTGGCCTTGTTATCTTTTACAAACCTAAAATAAAATGTTCAATATTTTAGCCTTTAGCAACATAATACTTTCTTAAGGGACACTGAAACTGAGTTTAAAGGTGAAAATGCCAAAATTTTCATTTTTTGAATTATATCATATAACTGTTCTATAGACACCTGTGAAACATTCTGGCTAAACAGTTTTTACGACTCGCCATTTTTGAAATTGCAGCGGTATGTTTAAAACATCCATGCACTCCCTTTTAACCCCACTGGACTCTTTTTGTAGGTATGTGGTTGTGTCAGTTTTACGTTTGTCACATGAAATTTATTTATTACATTTCAGTTTTGCGCTGACTTGTATGCACATTAGCATACGTAAACTAAAATGTTCTATCTAAAGATTCAAGCATTCCTTTTAGGATAGATTTTTCATTGGCTAAAAAAATAGTTTATACTGGCAAATTTTTTAAGAAAAGGCATATTTTAACACCAACAGCTTCATCGAAACAAAAATGTACTACTCTCCAGCCAATACAGTTTTAGGAAATTTGTATTTTTTGCGCTAATTAAAATATTCAATTGTATTTCCTGAGAAAGTATTTGACCTAGAGCTTTGAGCTTTTAGGCAGTAATGCCTTTATTTAGTCATATTTAATGTGCGAATTTTAAAGTGAAAAGTTAATTAAAAAGGTTAGAAAATTCAGTTCCAATGACCCTTAAAAAGGAAAAGAAAAAAAATCTGATGGGTTGCACACACATGTCTTTCTTTACTCTTGTACAAGCTATTTTTGCAAATTTCTTCATCTAGTTCATGTTAATCGAGATAAACATTGAGGCAGTATTTTTAACACTTAAATGATTTTTAGTCAATTTATATAATAAAAAAACATAATGACAGCCCGCCTTAAAGCAATATGTATGTGTAACAATATATAAAAAGTGTATATTGCAGTCATTGTATATGTTTATATTATTGTATACATGTAATAATGTTATCTGAAAGTATTACGTAATTTAATAATGTAGGAGCTGTGAGAATAATAGGTTAAAAGTTGCTAACAATGGGGTATCCTTGAGGCAATAATGAGTAAGAAAGTGTAGTAATGCTACTAGTTATTCTTGGAGCAACAACAATGTAATTTTTGTGACAGTTTATAAAATAGCCAATCAACAACCAGAAAAAAGCTTAAGTTAAATAAAGGTATTCTATTGGATTAGGAATAGCCAATCAGAGACTTGAAATTTACAAATTTAGGCGGTAGAAATCAAGTCAGTTGCTAGCAGACAGTGTTTCTAACCGGACACGAGATGCGTCCTCGAGAAATTTAATACGTATTCGTGTGAGACGAAAATAGTTTTACGTGTTAAAAAGTTCAAGTAATTAATAATCAAAAAATCTCACAGCTCTTTATATCAGTGGAGTGTTATTTAATTCGTGTCAAGCATTAATAAAGGGAGTGAAGTAAAATATAATCTGTGTAAGCCTACATTCTTCAGTCGCACCACAACCCTGCAAAGAGAAACATATCTCTAACAATAACACTGACGCAGTCGAGGCAAATAAAAATGTATAACATTTAAAGAAACAGTCAAAATTACAAAGTTAATAATTTTTTAAAACATTTTTTGGGGCAAAAGCCACCGGAAAGTACATTTTGGGGCGAAGGCCACCGGAAACTTTTTTTCCATACGTGCGATTGAAGCTACTTCAAGTTCGGCTCCCCAACATAAGAACTACAATACAACTCCTACTTTAAATTGGCTTTCCATACGTGAAGCAACAAACGTTCTTCTCAAATTGGCTCCCAAAGCGTGGGGTAAATAACTCCTACAACAATATAACTTCTTCAACATTTAGTAATTTTCTTGTAGGTGCAAGGGAAATATGGCAGCTATAAGCGATAGTCAAATCATTAAGAGCTGGTTGCTATGTGGAGTATTGCATCCTCTTTTCTATCTCCAGGACATATAATGCGAATAACGAAATGCCCATTCGAGAAAAAAGTATAAGTACTGGAAAATTCAAACAAATAACGAATATCTTGCAAATAGTTCATTCGACAAAAAAATCTATGTCACACAAATTGTGTGTTTTAACGTGATATGCATTTTTTGTGTGGTAAAATTTTGTCTATCTCTTACGGTTTACCAGTTATACGCAAGTCATTCAGAATGAGGAGGACTTTTGCGGACATTCCCACAAAATTCAAGATATACATTTCATGTTCCATGAAGTATCTTAAACATATGATATTTTAATAAAAATTTTATAAAAATATTCATGTAAAAATGTAGGCTAGGGTAGGGATTTTCTTGAAAATCTTCATGTCGCATCCTCGGAAGATACCAATTTCAAATACCAAGTTTGGTACTTATCGGACTTTTCGTTTTAGAGTTATGCTATTCACAGATACACGGAAATGTTTCCAAAATGCTCTATTTGGATTTAGGGCGCCTCAAAACATATATTTCCGTTGAAATCTCGCTATCCAATTTTTGCGTGGAATGCAATACTTACTTCTCCTACTTACTATACGTAGTAGAGTAAATAATAACAAAGAATTCTATCATTTCAACATGTCCCATTTGGTGACACACAGTTGGGAAGTTATATACGTATACAAAAAATCTGATGTGTTACACTCACATGACTTTCTCTACTCTTGTACAAACTATTTTTACAAACGCTTAATCTCCATATGCTTCATGTTAATCGAGATATCGAGATGTCAATTTTATTGATAATTTTCTTGTAGATGCAAGGGGAATATGGTAAGTTTTAAGCGATAGTCAAATATTTTAAGAGCTGGTTGCTATGTGGCGCATTCCATTCTCTTTGCATGTCCAGGACATAAAAAAATGAATAACGAATTTGAGAAAAAGTATAAGTATTGGAAAATTTAAGGTAATAACAAGCGATATCTCGCAAACGGTTCACTCAACAAAAGAAATGTATATGACATAAATTGTGTATTTTAACGCGATCTACATTTTTCGTGTAGTAAACTTTTGTCTATCTCTTATGGTTTACCAGTTATGAAAAAGTCGTTCATAATGAAGAACACTTTTGGAGACATTGCCAGAAAATTCGAGGTATACATTTTATTTGTCATGACAATATCTTAAACATATGATAGTTTAATCAAAATCGTTAGAGAAAATTAAAATTTTCGAAAAATGTTCCATGTAAAGGGTAGTTTGGGGTGGGGGGATTTTCTTGAAAACCTTCGCGTCGCATCTCTGGAAGATACTGAACCTAAATACCAAGTTTGGTGTTTATCCGACTGTTCGTTTCTGAGTTATGCTGTTCACAGACACACAGACACACAGACACACAGACACACACACGGACATGTTTCCAAAAATGCTCTTTTTGGATTCAGGGGGTCTCAAAACATGTATTTCCGGTGAAATCTCGGTATCGAATTTTTGGGTGGAATACAATACTTCCCCTACTTACTATACGTAGTAGAGAAAGTAAAAATATAATATTAGTGCTGTGAAAAGCATGGTTTTGACACCCGTTTTGTTTTCAAAACCACTTAATTTTTCTTGTAAAAGTTTTGTATGTCTTTTGCAGTTTTCCAGTCATACAAAATTCTTCACAGGGTATTTAGAAAAAAAACTTCAAAATGTACACTACGTATAGTAAGTAGGGGAAGTATTGTATTCCAACCAAAAATTAAATACCGAGATTTCACCGGAAATACATGTTTTGAGACTCCCTGAATCCCAAAAAAAGCATTTTTGGAAACATGTCCGCATGTGTGTCCGTGTGTGTGTCTATGAACAGCATAACTCAGAAACGAACGGTCGGATAAACACCAAACTTGGTATTTAGGTTCAGTATCTTCCAGAGATGCGACACGAAGGTTTTCAAGAAAATCCCCCCACCCCAGATTACCCTTTACATGGAACATTTTTCGAAAATTTTAATTTTCTCAAAAATGGCTCTAACGATTTTGATTAAAATATCATATGTTTAACATACTGTTATAGCAAATAAAATGTATATCTTGAATTTTCTGGGAATGTCTCCAAAAGTATTCTTCATTGTGAACGACTTTTGCATAACTGGTAAACCATAAGAGATAGACAAAAGTTTACAACCCAAAAAATGTAGATCGCGTTAAAATACACAATTTATGTCATATACATTTTTTTTGTGAGTGAACCATTTTCGAAATATTGTTTGCTATTCCCTTAAATTTTTCAATACTTATTTTCTCAAATGGGAATTCGTTATTCATTTTTGTTGTCCTGGTAATGCAAAGAGAATGGAATACTCCATATATCAGCCAGGTCTTAAAATATTTGACTATCGCTTAAGGCCTAGCAGTTCCCCTTGCATCTACAAGAAAATTAGCAATAAGATTAACATCTCGATATCTCGATTAACATGAAGAATACGGAGAATAAGCGTTTGTAAAAACAGTTTGTACAAGAGTAGAGAATGTCGTGTGAGTGTAACACATCAGATTTTTTTGTTTTGGATATGCAAAAAGTATTAATCTGTTGCAAAGAGAATGGTGCTGCACCTAGCAACCAACAATTAAGATATATGTCGATGCTTAAAGGCTACTGTATTTCTATATTGCCCTTGCAAATACAAAAGAAGGGGAACGTAGTACGCCTTAAGCGAAAGTCAAATATTTTTAGAACTGGTCGCTATGTGTAAAATGTAATTCTCTTTGCATGGCAAAATATCGTTTCTGCAAATGTTTATCTCGATTAATATGAAATAAATGGAGCATAAGAGTTTGTAAAAATAGTTTGTACAAGAGTAGAGAAAGTAGGGTAATCTGGGGGGGATTTTCTTAAAAACCTTCGTGTTGCATCTGTGGAAGATACTGAATTTAAATACCAAGCTTGGTGTTTATCCGACTGTTCGTTTCTGAGTTATGCTGTTCACAGACACACACAAGGACATGTTTCCAAAAATGTTTTTTTTTTGGATTTAGGGGGCCTCAAAACATATATTTCCGGTGAAATCTCGGTATCGAATTTTTGGGTGGAATACAATACTTCCCTTACTTACTATACGTAGTAGAGAAAGTAAAAAGGTAATCTTCCCCTTGCATGAGCGAAAGTTTATTTGTGAGTTGAATAGTTGAATGCGCATTCTGCATATAGCAGCTTCTTACTGGTGTCATACCATTCCGAGGTAGATACTTATCGTGCTTAACATAATCTGGTTAGAAGAATGAGTTTCTTTTAAATTATATAAGTATGCGGGGTGCTACGAGGGGCGTCCAATAAGTAAGATGCCCTATTTTATAAAAAGCATTACACACAATTGATCATGTTGAAATAATTTTATTTATATTGTGCAATCCTTCTGTTATTTTTCTGCATAGTCTACATGCTTTTCCAAGCATTTTTGTGGACGTGACACAAGTTTACAAGCAAGTGTTGTACCAGGTTGGTCCATGTGCTCGCAATGTTCACTAATTTGACTTCATCATCGGTGTTAAAAGTGTTTACCTTTGAGTTGGAGGAACATGTGAAAATCACTTAGGGCAAGGCTCCAGTGAATATGGAGGATACGAGAAAACTTCCAAGTTGAATTTTGATCCAGGCGGAGCTCAGAAAATTCAACTGGGAAGTTTTCTCGCATCCTCCATATTCACCGGAGCTTGGCCCATGTGATTTTCAGATGTTCCCCTGATTCAGTCACCATGGAGGTAAGCACTTTAACATCGTGACGAAGATCAATCAGAAGTGAACAGCTGGTTGCGAGCTGGCTTGGAAAAAGTTGTGTCAGTCCCCAAGAATCCTTGGAAAAACATGTAGAAAAGCAACAGGTGGATTATATAATATAAGAAATTTAATTCAAAGTGATCAATTGTATGTAATGTTTTTTATAAAACAGGGACCCTTACTTATTGGACCCCCCTCGTGTATATCCTTAGTGGTCAGAAAATTTATATAACTCTTAAATGTTAGATTTCGTTCAAAAGCAATGCACTGGTCATATTTTTATTTCTCTACTACGTATAGTATGTAGGGGAAGTATTGTATTCACCCAAAAATTCGATACCGAGATTTCACTGGAAATATATGCTTTGACACCCCCTAAATCCAAAAAAAAAGCATTTTTGGAAACATGTCCGTGTGTGTCTGTGAACAGCATAACTCAGTAACGAAAAGTCGGATAAACACCAAACTTGGTATTTACGTTCAGTATCTTCCAGAGATGCGACACGAAGGTTTTCAAGAAAATCCCCCACCCCAGATTATCTTTTATATGGAACATTTTTCGAAAATTTTAATTTTCTCAAAAATGGCTCTAACGATTTTAACTAAAATATCATATGTTTTAGATATTTTCATGACAAATAAAATGTATATCTTGAATTTTCTGGGAATGTCTCCTAAAGTATTCCTGATTGTGAACGACTTTTGCATAACCATAAGAGATAGACAAAAGTTTACTACACAAAAAATGTAGATCGCGTTAAAATACACAATTTATACCGTATACATTTTTTGTTGTTGAGTGAACCATTTTCGAGATATTGCTTGTTATTCCCTTAAATTTTCCAATACTTATATTTCTTCTCAAATGAGAATTCGTTATTCATTTTTTTTGTCTTGGATATGCAAAGAGTATTTATCTGTGGCAAAGAGAATGGTGCTGCACATAGCAATCAGCTATTAGGAGATATGTCTGCTTATATTGCCCTTGCAAATATAAAACAAGGGGAACATAGTACGCCTTAAGCGATAGTCAAATATTTTTACAACTGGTCGCTATGTGTAAAATGTAATTCTCCTTGCATTTCAAAAGAGCGTTTATGCAAATGTTTATCTCGATTAATATGAAATAGATGGAGAATAAGAGTTTGTAAAAATAGTTTGTACAAGCTTAGAGAAAGTCATGTGAGTGTAACACATCAGATTTTTATCAAGAGCACACAGCATTGTTCATCAGTTTTCGTTCATGAAAGCTTTATAAATCTGGACTTCAGTTTTATTTCAGAAATACAATTAATTAGGTTGCAATATGTAACTTAAACCAGAGCCTATGTTTTGTATTTCGTAAATTTAATGCCCTTTATTTGGGTAAGTCGTATCAGACCTTGAAAAAATGAAATGTTTGAAATGATACTCAAAATGTCAAGGGATATACAGAGCTTAGGGCTAAGGGAAGATGAAAAATCTCGGAGGAGGTAGTCGTAACCAGCTAACTCACCCCAGCCGAGATTTGAACTCCGGACTTCTTGTGTGTGCGACCTCGGAGGTGGACTATTTTGTATCTTACAACACTTATGAAACAGGGTCTCGTATTTATGTGATTGACAATTGTAGGTAAAGAAACAAACAAAGCAAGCTAATTTTGGTTACTAGTCCGTCGTCGCCGGCGCCGCCGTTTACATCACGTTAATTTGTCAGCTCTAGTCTTATGCTTCCACTCCACGCTGGCCTTTTCACACTCAACGTTCAGTGCACCTGCATCTAATATGCGAGAGAATTCTCCACATTCCGTTGCCCCGTCTCCTTCTGGTTCAGAAGCTGTTGTGTTTAACCTCACTAAATCGTTATCACTATTTTGCGCAGATGATTTTCGTCTTTATTAACTTAGTTCTGGGACTCTTACACGTGTCTCTTAATACTCATCCCTTTTCTACTCTGACATTTCTTAACTGGAATGCCAAAAGAATTTCTCAAAAACCGCAACCATTTCTGCTGTTACTCTGCAGACATAACATCGATATTGTTTGTGTTTCTGAAATACACTTAGTACCAGATGAACATTTTACTGTTTAGGATATAAAGCTTATCGCCATACTACTATAGCTTCTGGTGGCGTTCCTGATATTAAATGTAACATTCATCACCAGCCATAGGATTTTCTGAGCATAAAAGCCAGGAAATGAAGTTTGTCTGTTACTGGACTTTATGCAGTGACATCGTAGGTTACAAACCATCCCCATTCTTCGTAGAGTCGTTGGCGTTTGCAGACAGCACACACCAGACCGCGTTTACCTGCTAATTAGTGACTCATGGCCGCTGTTTACATTATTTGTATACCTAGCGGGATGGCTCAGGCGCTTACGTCTATCGCCCACATTCGGGAGGTCTCGGGATCGATCCTGGCGACCACCCATTCTGGCCTATGGGTTTTTCGTGGTTTTCCCCGGGTCGCCAGGCGAATGCTGGAGTGGTTCATCTTCTACCACGATTCTTCTTCCTCTCGTTTCCTGTACCCATAATCTTCCTTTTCATCTGTTTCAGGGCTGTAGGATCAGGCGAGGTATTCGGGGGGTTGCGGCTGGACAGTGGCTTGCATTCTGTAAAGGTTTCTTCCCTGGCGTCACTGTGGTACCGCTCAGTTAGGTCTCCTCAGTGTGGGGCTCCGCTCCAGGGGACCCTGGAGGTTAGTGGCTTGTGGGCTGGGAACGTGCAGCGTCGAATGCGTTCTGTCTGGAAACGCTAAGGATCGCGTCTATGCTTGCGCCCGTCGGCACTGGTCGCACTTTGGGTCTCTCCCCTCATCCTTCCCTCCTAAGGGTCACGTTGGAAGCACCAGGGGCCGACTGGCCTGCGTACGGTGCTCTGCCCTCTGGGACGCATATCTTTACATTCTTATTGGCATAATGGTTTGAGTGTAGATAATTTGAAACCAACCCTATGCCTGGTCACCACTATGTTTTCTATCAGCCCTCCGGATTATCGAGACTTCCTCTATTAAAATACTTATCATTGCAGCACACAAGCCTCCGTCTATGCGCTTGGAATGCCAGAACTTGCAGCTTCTGTTTTCCTCGCCAACATCCACGCTCCTTTTTGATGGCCTGAAGAGAAAGAATGAGGACACAGAATGACCACAACTAGCGGCTGCGGATTTCCACAGGTAACTGGCGACAACAGCTTCAATATTTCTTTGAATGAACCTACGTGTTACTCCCACAATCGTATTATCTTACCGGATATTCTTGAAGTAGCGTTATTGAAGTACTTCAGGAACTATCTTCTTGTAAAAGTTCTGTACCGTAATTTCCACCGTCCACGTTGATAAATCGTTTTTCTGGCAAGACTTCTTCCAATCTCGGCTATGTTATCTGGGAATCTTTTCATAGTAGTGTGTTCGTCGAAATCTCGGAACAGTGGTGAAGTCTATCATGCATTGCACCATCTCACTTCTTCCACAGTGTCTACTCTATAGTTTGCCACATCTTCTCGGCTCATCCCACGGCGCATTTTTTTTCATTAGTCTCTTACCATGGATTTATCTCGTAAAACTGTTGCGCGCCAAAATCCAATGCATCGTCAATGGCAACTTTAGCGTCTCCGCTCTCAGCATAGCCAGCTAAATCACCCGTCGAGATAGGCCAGTTATGTACCAGATCATTATAGCATTAAAACAATGAGTCAGTCCGAAAAGGTAAACTCTTTTCTGGCTTCTTTCAATCTGATGTCGCTTCTTATCCGCCGATGATCTTCCTCTTAAGCAAGAAATCTAAACTTCATTTCGTTTTTACTGCCCTGCTCCCCTGTCACCGTTACTATCATCCTCTAGCAAAATAAGTTTTCTCTTGCACCACTTATTTTTCAAGAAAGCTCCTGCACAGTATAAAAACTCTAACACGGCTTTGAAGAATCTAACTCTCAAAGCTGTTGCTTTTCGGCTCCAACCTTCAATTCGATTCTGTCTTGATGTCATTTTCCTTCTCCCTGGAAACATGCCGAAAACGCTGCATAAATCAGGAAAGTGCTTCAAAATTCCCTCAAAGTATCACCCAACGAGCCGTATTCCATCTTTGCCTATGATATTCAATAACAAAATCGCCAATAAACGCTTACCTAAATTTGTAAGTCCTCCATATTGCCTCCCTTTCAATTCCGGTTTGGAATCACTGGATTCCAAGGAGTCATCAGCTTATACGAGTTAGAGAGGATGTTGCGCATGTATTTGAGAGGAAACAACACCGTGCAGCAGCTATTCTGAACTTCACTCAAGCCTTTGGCAGAGGTTGTCATTCAGGTTGTCATATAAATCTCCCCAATTTTCTCTTTAAATATCGTTCATGCGTTTCTTTGAATCGCATCTTTTCAATCAAAATAGATCACATCCGTCTACTTCTCGTAATGAATCTCCTAGTGTGCCTTAGGGTTCAGTGCTGGGACCCGCGTGTTTTCAGAAACGCTCCACCACATACACCCCTTACGTATAGTAAGTAGGGGAAGTATTGTATTCCACCCAAAAATTCAATATCGAAATTTCACCAGAAAGATATGTTTTGAGGCCCCCTGAATGCAAAAAAAGCATTTTTGGAAACGTGTCAGTGTGTCTGTAAGCATCATAACTCAGAAACGAACAGTTGGATAAACACCAAACTTGGTATTTAGGTTCAGTATCTTCCAGAAATGCGACACGAAGGTCTTCAAGAAAATCTCCCACCCCAGATTACCCTTTAAAGAAACATTTTTCGAAAATTTTAATTTTCTCAAAAATGGCTCTAACGATTTTGATTAAAATATCACATGTTTAAGATATTTTCATGACAAATGAAACGTATATCTCGAATTTTCTGGGAATGTCTCCAAAAGTATTCCTCATTTTGAACGACTTTTGTATAACTGGTAAACCATAAGAGATAGACAAAATTTTACTGCACAAAAAATGCAGATCGCGTTAAAATACAGAATTTATGTCATATACATTTTTTGTTGTTGAGTGAACCATTTTCAAGATATTGCTTGTTATTCTGTTAAATTTTCCAATACTTATACTTTTTCTCAAATGGAAATTCGTTATTAATTTTATTTTGTCTGGTAATGCAAAGAGAATGAAGTACTCCACATAGCAACCACCTTTTAAAATATTTGACTATCGCTTAAAACCTACCAATTCCCCTTGCATATACAAGAAAATAGCAATAAGATTAACATCTCAAGAGCAGAGAAAGTTATGTGAGTGTATCACATCAGATTTTTTTCAAAAGCAATTCTAACTATTTTGATTAAAATATCGTATGCTTAGTATTTTGTAATTGTGAATAAAACATATACCTCGAATTTTCTGAAGTTATAATTTGAAGTGTTCTCCATTCTCACCGAAACAAAAATTAAGAGATAGACAAAACTTATTGCAAGGAGAATGTACAATTTATATGAAATTAGAATATTTTTGGATTAAAAATTTCCGAAAAATATGCTGATGCTTATTTGAAGTTACAGAACGTTAATTAATACCTACTGAATCTTACGTGGTCGTTCATGCAGTTACTAGATTTATCATGCTATAAATTGCCTGCTTTGTAAACATTTGAGTGTTGTCTCAGTCCACAATGGTCGTATTAGGTAGTTATCATTTCCATCGAACATTTATAAATATTAAGAGGAAGTAGATAGAACAATAAGATCTTAACTGTAGAATATAAGTTTCAGTAATTGGTTAATGGGAAAGTCTTGCGATATCACATTTTGGGTAATGTGCCGTCTTCGACGACATACTACACTACATGATTTCATTGCCAACTCTCATTTCAAGCTCATGTATCTGCGTGCTTAAACTACAGATATAGAATGTGACAGCCACACGCGAGAAAGAGATAAAAATAACAGCTGGTTAGCGCTTATAAATACGACTAGGAGAAATAACATACATAAATTCAAATTACCGGTTTGGGAGAAGAAATGTGATCCACTGTGAAACTGCGAACAGCTAAAATGCAAGAAACAGAGTAATATTTTTGTAATGCTGATCTGTTATTTTTTTTTCAGTCTGCGGTGTATTAAACAGTTTCTCCTAAGAGACATAGATAGCTATTTTGCACTTAATGCATTAGTAGGTACAGTATTAATGTGGCTGTGGGCAGTACGGCTCTTGTGCTGTAAATTTGTATTGCACCCAAAAATTCCATACCGAGATTTCACCGGAAATATGTGTTTTGAGACCCCCTGAATCCAAAAAAAAGCATTTTTGGAAACATGTCCGTGTGTGTGTGTCTGTCTGTGTGTCTGAATAGCATAACTCGGAAACGAACAGTCGGATAGACACCAAACTTGGTATTTAGCTTCAGTATCTTCCAGAGATGCGACACGAAGGTTTTCAAGAAAATGCCCCACCCCAGATTTCCCTTTACATGGAACATTTTTCGAAAATTTTAATTTTCTCAAAAATGGCTCTTACGATTTTGATTAAAATATCATAGGTTTAAGATATTTTAATGACAAATGAAATGTATATCTTGAATTTTCTGGGAATGCCTCCAAGTATTCTTCATTGTGAACGACTTTTGCATAACTGGTAAACCTAAGAGATAGACAAAATTTTACTACGCAAAAATGTAGATATCGTTAAAATACACAATTTGTCATATACATTTTTGTTGTTGAGTGAACTATTTTCGAGATATTGTTTGTTATTTCCTTAAATTTTCCAATATTTATACTATTTCCCAAATGGGAATTCGTTATTCATCTTTTTGGTCCTAGTAATGCAAAGAGAGTGGAATTCGCCACATAGCAACCAGCTCTTAAAATATTTGATTATTAAAGCCTACCAATTCACCTTGCACCTACAAAAAAGTAGCAATAAGGTTAACATCTCGATTAACATGTAGCATATGGAGATTAAGCGTTTGTAAAAATAGTTCGTACAAGAGTAGAGAAAGTCATGTGAGTGTAACACATCAGAATTTTTACTTAAATTATTTAAAGTCGATGTAACTGTTCGGTTACAAAGTTACAGCATATTATATCTCCGTGTTCCAACTGTGTCCCTAACATCATGTTCGTTTTGATTTCCACTTAACCTGCTGTATAATGACTGTACGCCGACTATTTTCATGCTTGATTTGATCCATAGATGGACACAGGGAGGTGCTAAGAAGGTCTAAAGCCCCCCGCTTAGTCGTCCTCTGTGGTCTAGGGGTACCATGCTAGCTTCTAGTTCCCAAGGTCGCGGGTTCAAACCCAGCGGAGGACAATGGATTTTTTCGGCATAAAAATCATTAGCGTGGCTTCCTTCAGAAGGAAAATAAAGCTTGTGGTAAGGTGTCGTAGATTTACGGCACGTAAAAGAACCTCAAGCCTGATAAAAATGGCCTCTGAGCGAAATTACCCGTCTTTTACGCCCAATATAGTATGGGAGCTAAGAACTATAATAGTTAAGGAGCGTCAGTAAATAAAAACCCAATTTTTTGCCCCGCCCCCTTAATCACAGAAAAAGCATACGTGTTGCTTTGATAAAATCAAAATTAATACTTTAATTTATATTAAAATTACTTAAACCATATGACTTCTAACCGTTTAGTCAATGAATGAATTAATTTATCGTAGTGATAGATTGTATCTCAAAAGTTGTTCCACTAACTGTAAAAGAAAATAGAGAAAAGAGACAGACCGTTGCATTTACTATCAGTAACTTCTGAATAAGAATTAAGCCCTGTTTACAATGAGGATCAGTAGCTTACAGTAAAGCTGAGTGATAAAAATACTTAAATATTATTAAAATGCATCTTTATTTAATAAATAATTCCATAAATTTTATCAGCATTTAAATTAATCTTCGTATCCAAAGAATAATTGATGCGATCATTTATAAGATGTGTGCTAATCTAGAAATTAAAACTCTCTATTCCTGCATGATACTCATTGGTAAGGTGTCTTTCAAAATATTTTAGCCCCCCCTAAAGTGAGGGAAGAGTATAAGTATTTTAAAATGCCAATCAATAACAAGGAATATCTCGGAAATGGTTAACTCCACAAAAATGGTATCCGACATAAACTGTGTGCTTTAACGAGATCTACATTATCTCGTGTAGTTGGATGTCTCATCTCTTACGGTTTACCATTTATGGTCATTTAGAATGAGGAGGACTTCAGAGGCTATTCCCAGAAAATTCAAGATATACATTTAATTTATCATGAAATACCTCAGATATGTGGTATTTTAATCAAAATCTTTAGACATTTTTGAGAAAAAAAGTTTACAAAAAATTTCCATGTAAAGGGTAGCTTGGGCTGGGGAGAAATTCTTTAAACTATTCTTGTTGAATTCTTGGAAGATGTTGACTTAAATACCAAGTTTGGTTTTTAACAGACTTTGAGATGTGGTGTTCAGTCACTCACTCACACAAATATATTTCTAAAAGTGCTTTTCTTGGTTTCAGGGGTCTCGAAACATATATTTCTGGTGACATTTCGACATCACATTTTTCGGTGGAATACAATACTTTCCTTACATACTTAGTACAGAAAGTAAAAATGATAAAAATATTGAATAATTCAAACAAATAAAGGTTATTTAGGAAATTCTTGATGCCACAAAAACGTTATGTGAGATATTTGACTCTGTGTAGTAAGTGTTTGTCTATCTCTTTTGGTTTACCCATTCTACAAAATTATACAAAATTCTTTCTGAATGAAGACGATTGCACAGGCTATTCCCGGAAAATTCGAGTTATAGATACATTTTGTCATTGATATAATTATGTAAAAGAATTTTTGAGAAAATCAAAGATATTGAAAATTTTTTCATGTAATAGAGGTATGGGGTGGTGGATTTTGTTGAAAATGTTCGTGTCGCATCTTTGGAAGATACTGATCTTAAATATGAAGTTTGGGGTTTACCAGATTTTTACTTTCTCTACTACGTATAGATTTCACCGGAAATACATGTTTTGAGGTCTCCTGAACCCCAAAAGTATTTTTGGAAACATGCTCCTGTGTGTGTCTGTCTGTGAACAGCATAACTCAGATAAACACCAAACTTGGTATTTAGGTTCAGTATCTTCCATAGATGCGACAGGAAGGTTTTCAAGAAAATCCCTCCACCCCAGATTACCCTTTATATGGAACATTTTTCGAAAATTTTAATTTTCTCAAAAATGGTTCTAACGTTTTGATTAAAATATCATGTATTTAAGATAGTTTTATGACAAATAAAATGTATATCTTGAATGTTCTGGGAATGTCTCTAAAAGTATTCTTCATCGTGAACGACTTTTGCATAACTGGTAAACCATAAGAGATAGACAGAATTTTACAACACATAAAATGTAGAACGCGTTAAAATACACAATTTATGTCATATGCATTTTTGTTGTTGAGTGAACCGTTTTCGATTGTTTGTTATTCCCTTAAATTTTTCAATACTTATTTTCTCAAATGGGAATTCGTTATTCATTTTTTTTGTCTTGGATATGCAAGGAGTATTAATTTGTGGCAAAGAGAATGGTGCTGCACCTAGCAGCCAGCTATTAAGAGATATGTCTATGCTTAAAGGCTACTGTATTTCTATATTGCCCTTGCAAATATATATTCCCCTTACATCTACAAGAAAATTAGCAATAAGATAGAGTCTGCAAAGGTTTATCTCGATTAACATGAAGTAGATGGACAATAAGCGTTTTTAAAAATAGTTGGTACAAGAGTAGAGAAAGTTATGTGAGTGTAACACATAATATTTTCTTTAGATATGCTGTTCACACACACGCACACACACATGGAGCTTTTCTAAATATGCTTTTTCGGATTCAGGGTGCCTCAAAGCTTATATTTCCGGTGAAATATTGATATCGAAATTTTGGATGGAATGCAATGGTAGTTTCTCTACCTGCTGTTAAGCGTATATATCTTCAGTCGGGTACAAACTGTAAATAAGGCATATTTTGAAATCTACTTGCGTAGCATTTATCTTCGTTAGAGGTGGAAGCAGTGAACTATGGACCTTTAAGACAACTGTTAAAATTGGAATATCGTAACATTGTAGCTCTTCTCTAGGGAATGCTTACTTCTGGGTGTGCAGTCAACTGAGGGGGGGGGGAACCTTCATTTAATCGTGTTTATCTGCGAAGTTGTGTTTGTCATAAAAACTACTAGAATTGATTTTTTGCAGCATGAAAGTTTAGCGCAAACACTGTCCCGTTATTTGGATGCGGGTTGTACAGTGAGAGCACCATCTGCAATGGGGATGAAAAAAAATCTTTCTGCGGACGTGCCAACAGTAAAGTGGGCCTGGTCGATTTAGAGCATGTCTAAAACAGTGTTCAACTCTCTAGCAGCACTAGTCCTCCAGAACTACAGCAAGCAGCTGTACTCAACGTATTTTATTTGCCTAGCCCAGCTTAGGTGCTCAAAGGTGGAATCTATTCTAGTTCAGGGGTGGCCAAACGTTGCCCAGTGCGTAAAAGAAGCGATCCGTAGTGCAAGTGTCTGGCACAGCGACAAGTCGTATTTTAATTCTACTTTCTCTACCACCTGCTGTTAGAAAAGGGTAAGTACTGCATTTCACCCGAAAATTTGATGTCAAGATTTCAGCGGAAATGCATATTTTGAGGTCCCTTGAAACCAAAACAAACATTTTGTGTGCGAGTGTGTATGTGTGATATTCTTCAGAGTACATTCCTAGAAAATTCAAAATATGTCTGCATTTTATTTGACATGCAAATATCCTGAACATATGGCATTTTAGTCAAAATCGTAACAGCCACTTTTGAGAGAATATAGTACTGTGACTTTGTCCAGTTATTCAACTATCACATCACTGTATTTATCCAATTCAACTTTCACTGAGACTTCACTTAGTTCACACTGTCAGTTCATTAATGTGAACCAGTTCAATTCATCCTAGTCACTTCACTCTGTAATATCTTGCGGAAGCAGTGCTTGCTTACTACACGTCACAGAAGTCGTCACAAACTTGCTCGGAGAACGGCACCTTCCGTCCCATAAAAAACACACTGGCTGACTGACCCAACTGGCTCTCACTCGCGAGACCGCTGGTTTACATAGCAAGGGAATTTTCCACTGAATATTCTAGAGCGTTCTGGACACGCGTTCTGGAGGCGGGCGGGCGGAAGGAAACTTCCAAAGATTCTGGTTATCTGACAATAGCTCTTCCGGAGTTTAGCCTGGTGAGTGTTACTTCACTTGTTTATTTTCTCAGCCGACCTCCCGATAACCTACAGTCGCAGCTGCTGCGTTACAGTATTTATAAGGAAGTTGTTTCTTCTGGAAACAACACGCTGTCTTAGTGAAGCTTCCACTATTTTATGGATTATTTAACTGATGCACTAAAATCTTAGTACCGGCATTATTCAAGAAATAATGTGTTTTACTCTCGGTAAAATGTGTAGTAATTAGAACTTTGTAATGGCCTGGTATACCCAATAAACCTTACTTTTGTAATCCTCCCCATTTACCTCGAACATTTTCGAACTGTTCCTTTATAAACTAAGTACTTTGTTTTTCTCTCTCTGCTTCGTATATACAAGATAATTGTGGAAGCTATATATGTGTGTGTGTGTGTGTGTGTGTGTGTGTGAAAATATTATAACATTTATTTTCTGATGTTACAGGTGAGTGCGAGATTGGATGAGGCGAAGTGACTTACATTTGGTCAGCTGTGAGTATTACAGAATTCATAAAAATCTCCATTTTTAGAGTGAAACGTATGTGAAAGTTTTCGAAAATAATCCATTTTAATTTTCTAACATAACACCTTTTACATGCTACAAAGTGGGGTTCATAAATCCAAAATTTTCAAAATTACGTTTTTATGTATTCTTGTTATTTGGAGTTTAACAATTAAGATGATATATAACACTTTTTATGTTTTACATTATTTAATACTATGTTTATATTTTTAATAGTATGCTGCATGTTTCAAAATGGCAGTGAACTGACAGAAAAGAATGAAAAACCTTTATTATGTTGTAACTTTCTTTCTATAAGAGATATCTGGCTGAAATCTTCAGTATATTTCTTCTCTGTTTTAATTTAGATAGTATTTGGTAGCCTGCTTTATTATATGGAATCTGTTTGTTTACATTTTTGTGAATGAAGCACATGGTAACAGATTTCAATAATTGTTGTTTTTGTGTGATGGTGCTATTTCTTCTTACTGTGTTTTGTGTTATTTTTTAAATAACATGCTAAGAAGCACAAAAGTGTTTAGGAAGAGAAGAAAAGTGGGTAATCCAAAATATGTTAACCCTAAAGTTCAGAATGTTACCTCTAACCTGAGCATAAATGAAGTTCATGATTTTGGCCATAGCTCATCACATAAAAGAGCGGAAACCTTTAGTAGAGCGATATGGAATAATGAAAGCATATGAATGCAGTGATTCTCAGTATGGAATAGTAAATATACACTACGTGATCAAAAGTATCCGGACACCTGGCTGAAAATGACGTACAAGTTCGTGACGACCTCCATCGGTAATGCTGGATGTCAATATGGTGTTGGACCACCCTTAGCCTTGATAAAAGCGTTCACTCTCGCAGGCATACTTTCAATCAGGTGCTGGAAGGTTTCTTGGGGAATGGCAGCCCATTCTTCATGGATTGAGGAACTGAGGAGAGGTATCGATGTAGGTCGGCGAGACCTGGCACGAAGTCGGCGTTCCAAAACATCCCAAAGGTGTTCTATAGGATTCAAGTCAGGACTCTGTGCAGGCCAGTCCATTAAGGGATGTTATTGTCGTGTAACCACTCCGCCACAGCTCGTGCAGTATGAACAGGTGCTCGATCGTGTTGAAAGATGGAATCGCCATCCCCGAATTGCTCTTCAACAGTGGGAAGCAAGAAGGTGCTTAAAATATCAATGTAGGTCTGCGCTGTGATCGTGCCACGCAAAACAACAAGGGGTTCAAGCCCCCTCCAGGAAAAACATGATCACACCATAACACACCACCTCCAAATTTCACAGTTGGCACTACGCACACTGGCAGATGACGTTCACCGGGCATTCGCCATACCCACTCCCTGACATCGGATCGGCACATTGTTTACCATGATTCGTCACTGCACACAACGTTTTGCTACTGTTCAATCGTGTAATGTTGACAGTCCTTACACCAAGCGAGGCGTCGTTTGGCATTTACCTGCGTGATGTGTGGATTATGAGCAGCCGCTCGACCATGGAATCCAAGGTTTCTTACCTCACGCCAAACTGTCATAGTACTTGGAGTGGTTCCTGATGCTGTTTGGAATTTCTGTGTGATGGTCTGGATAGATGTCTGCCTATTACTCTTTACGACCCTCTTCAAATGTCGGCGGTCTCTGTCAGTCAACAGACGAGGTCGGACTGTACGCTTTTGTGTTGTACATGTCCCTTCACGATTCCACTTCACTATCACATCAGAAACAGTGGACCTAGGGATGTTTAGGAGTGTGGAAATCTCGCGTACAGACTTCTGACACAAGTGCCACCCAGTCACCTGACCACGTTCGAAGTCCGTGAGTTCCACAGAACGTCACATTCTGCTGTTTCACGATATCTAATGACTACTGAGGTCGCGGATAAGAGTATCAGTCAGTAGGTTTCAGCACAATGCACCTAAGATGAAAAACGTATGTTTGTGGGGTGTCCGGATACTTTTGATCACATAGTGTATATATATATATATATATATATATATATATTGTAACAAGCTGCATTAAATGAATTTGCTTGTTGTAAAATCTATCATGGTCCTATTACAATATGTGTGAAAAAAACAGGATGGAGCATTTAATTTGAGACTGCACAATATCTCCAAAACTAAGCGTTATGAAAAGAAATGTCTTTAATAAAAATTGCTTGACATTATGAGTGAAAGGTAAATGCCATTAGTCGTGTTTTATTTAGAGGACAATATGATAGTGATTTTAGGGTCAATTTAGTTTTTTAAATGGGACCCTACAATTAGAGTCAAGTTAAATTGACCCTAGAATAACCCTTGCAATGTCCTACAAATTAAGCACTACTAATAGCATTTACTTTCCCTCATAATATCAAGCAACCTTATTCAAGATATTTCTTTCTACAACGCTTAGTTTTGGAGATAATGCAAAGTCTCAACTTAAATGATATATCCTGTATATTGGTATAGACAGTTAAATAACATTTAGTTCTAATGTGTGTGACAGAAGCCTGGATTGGAAACGAAAGAATTCCATAACCAAGACAAAACACTGAAATTGAATGATATTAACTTACGTTTAGTTTATGGCCTAAGAGATAATGTGAAAGATCCAACAGCACCAAAACTTATCTGTGGAGTAATGAATCTACGTAAACTTCCAACCCAGTTTACAAATTATTATGTAATTGTTCTTGGTTCTCCTATTGAAGATGTGTTTAGAGAAAGTATGAAAGAGGCTATTAAGGAAACTGTGGAATGTATTCACGGAGTAGAGACATTACTATTGCTCTAAATGGTCAAGATAGGCCTTAATGAATCACCTTATGTCCTTTTGAGACTTTTGAATAAAAAGGATGTATAGAATGTGTACATTCACATTACTTTCTCTATTTACTAACATTTATTTTAATATAGCTAGTACAAATATTCTTACAAAACGTAGGTAATTTATACTTTCTCTACTACGTATAGTAAGTAGAAGTATTGCATTCCACCCAAAAATTCAGTACCGATAATTCACAGGAAATACATGTTTTGAGGTGCCCTGAATGCATATAAAGCATTTTTGGAAACATGTCCGTGTCTGTCTGTCTGTCTGTCTGTCTCTGTGTGTGTGTGTCTGTGTCTGTGAACAGCATAACTCAGAAACGAACAGTCGGATAAACACCAAACTTGGTATTAAGGTTCAGTATCTTCCAGAGATGCGACACGAAGGTTTTCAAGAAAATCCCTCCACCCCAAACTACCCTTTACATGGAACATCTTTCGAGCATTTTAATTTTTCTCAAAAATAGCTCTAACGATTTTGATTAAAATATCATATATTTAACATACCTTTATGACAATTAAAATGTATATCTCGAATTTTCTGGGAATGTATCCAAAAGTATTCTTCATTGTGAACGACTTTTGCATAACTGGTAAACCATAAGAGATAGACAAAATTTTACTACACAAAAAATGTAGATCGCGTTAAAATACACAATTTATGTGATAAACATTTTTTTTTGTTGGGCGAGCCATTTTCGAGATATTACTTGTTATTCCCTTAAATTTTCCAAGACTCATACTTTTTCTTAAACGGGAATTCGTTATTCATTTTTTTGTCCTGGTAATGTAAAGAGAATGGAATACTCGACATAGGAACCAGATCTTAAAATATTTGACTATCGCTTAAAGCCTACCAATTCCTTTTGCATCTACAAGAAAATTAGCAATAACATTAACATCTCGATTAACATGAAGCATATGGAGAATAAGCGTTTGTAAAAATAGTTTGTACAAGAGTAGAAAAAGTCATGTGAGTGTAACACATCTGATTTTTCTGTCCATTCATGTAATCAGGATAAGCGTTTGTAGAATTAATTTCAATGTACATTTCATTGTTGTACAAAGGAGAATCAAGAAGCAGCTATGTTTAAACGTGGATTGCCCTCTCTAAAACACCGCCAGTTAAAGCGAATGGCGACAGTACTTCATTAGGCCCTAAATGAAAAATTCAAACCAATAACATCGAATATCACGGAAAAGGCTGATGCCGTAATGAAAGTTGTTAAATAAATTGTGTGCTTTAAAGGTATCTACATTTTTCGTTTAGTACGTTTTCGTTACTGTCAGATTTTACCCCCTATACCTACATAAAATTACCAAAACTTCCTTCTGTCTGTTCCCTTAGTTCATTTGGTAGAGTACCTACTTCCTTCACATGGGGTGCGGGTTTCGATTCCTGGCTTGGGGATGGGAATTTTTCTCTAGCCTTGATTATTCCCTATCCTCCCCGGAGTCTAGACGTATGAATAAGAGTGTGAATGTGTGTGTGTGTGTGTGTGTGTGTGTGTGTGTGTGATCTAATTTACAAAACTAAAGAAACAACCAGAAACTCGCTGACAACGGTATACGAGTTAACACCACTGCCTATAGGCAATATGTTCCAAAGAAAATGCCGCCGATAAGACCTTTGCAATTAATGAAAGGGTATAAATGGAACCTTATAAAAAAAAACCTTCTTAATGAAGAGGACTTCCCAGGATATTCACAGAAAATTCAAGATATACATTTTATTTGTCATAAAAATATCTTAACATATGTGGTATTTTAATCAAAACCCTTGGAGTCATATTTGAGAGAACTAAGTTTCGAAATTATTTCCATGTAAAGGATAGGTTGGGGTGGGGGATTTTCTTGAAAATCTTCGTGTCGCTTTCTTGGAAGATATTGAACTTAAACTCTAAATTTAGTTTGTCTTTATTGAAGGATGAATTGTATTATATTTTAACTGTTGGGAGCCGAACTTGAAGTTCGTTGCAACCGCACTATAGTACCCGGTTTCCTGTAGCCCTCGCCCCAAATGTACTTTCCAGTGGCCATTGCCCCAATGTTTTAAAAATATTAACTTTGTAATTTGACTGTTTCTATAAATATTATTTATGTTTGCCTCGGCTGCGTCAGTATTATTGTTAGAGACATCGATGTCTTAGCAGGGCGTAGTGCGGCTGAAGAATGTAGGCTTACACAGATTATAATTTTTAATTCACTCCTTTTTATTAATTCTTAACACGATTTTAATAACACTTCACTGATATAGAGAGCTGTGAGATTATTTTATTAATTACTTGCACTTTTTAACACGTAAACTATTTTCTCACACAAAATACGTATTAAATTTCTCGAGGACACATCTAGCGTACAGTTATGAGCACTGTCTACAAGCAACTGACTTGATTTCAGTTGGTTATTCCTAATCCAATAGAATGTTTTTATTTAACTTAAGCTTTTTCTGGTTGTTGATTCGCTATTTTATGAACTGTCACAAAAATTACGTTATTGCTTCCAAGAATCACAAGTAGTATTGTTAAACTTCTTACTCACTATTGCCTCAAGGTTACCTCATTGTTAGCAACTTTTAACCTATTATTCTCACAGCTCCTACATTATTAAATTACGTAATACATTCAGATAACATTATTGAACCTGTAGACAATAATATAAACATATACAATGACTGCAATATACAATTTTTATATATTGTTACATACACATATTGCTTTAAGGCGGGCTGTTATTATATTTTATATTGTATAACTTGACTGAAATCATTTAAGTGTTAAAAATACTGCCTCATGTGTTACATTCACATTACTTTTTCTACATATTATCGTTTATGAATATGTAGTTCTACAAGCTATTCTTACGAAAGCTTATTTTTCTATCTACTTCATGTTAATCCAGATAAACACTTTGCAGAAATGGTTTCATTACACATGAAACTTTAAAAAATGACAAGACATTGAAAAATTCTAACCCATAAATAATACTGATATTTCGAAAATGGCTGATGCTGCAAAAAGTTAATTTAAAATAAACTGTCTATTTTAAAGAGCTCTACAATTTTTAGTAAGTAAGCTTTTGTATATCTCTTAGCGTTTACCAGTTATACAACATTTAGAAAAATATCCTTCTGAATGAAGTGGACTTCACAGGCTATTTCAAGATCATTCAAGATATATATTTTATCCGTTATGTAAATATCTTAATTATATGGTACTTTAACCGTTGCAACCATTTTTAGAAAGTCAAGGATTCCGAAAACTTTTCCAAATAAAAAGTAGTTCGGGGGGGGTGTTTCAGGAAAATCTTCGTGTCACATGATTGAACTTGAATACCAAGCTTGACACACCGAGGTATTATTTTTGAGTTATGCTGTTCAAAGATAAACACAATCGTATACACTTTTTAATGCTCTTTTTTTGGTTTCAAGGAATCACAAAACGTGTGTTTCCTGTGAAATCTTCGTATCGAATTTTTGGCTGGAATACAGTAATTACTCTACTTTTTCTGTGTAGTGGAGAAAGTAAAAAGGCATAACGTATTTGAAAATTCGGACCAATAATATCGATTATAAACGAAATGGTTAATGAAACAAAACTTTATTAGACACAAATTGCATGCTTTTATTAGGTCTTGTAGGGGAACATTCACCCGGCAGGAGAAGCAATGCAAATAACATGCAAATCAATAATCAAGATAAGAATACAAATAATAATGTAATATAATACTGAAAAATCTGATGTGTTACACTCACATGACTTTCTCTACTCTTGTGCAAAATATTTTTCAAACGCTTATTCTCCATATGCTTCATATTAATCGAGATGTTAATCTTATTGCTAATTTTCTTGTACAAGGGGAATTGCTAGGCTTTAAGCGATAGTCAAATATTTTAAGAGCTGGTTGCTATGTGGAGTATTCCATTCTCTTTGCATGTCCAGCACATAAAAAAATGAATAACGAATTCCCATTTGAGAAAAAGTATAAGTATTGGAAAATTTAAGGTAATAAGAAGCAATATCTCGACATGGTTCACTCAACAAAAAAATGTATGACATAAATGGTGTATTTTAACGCGATCTACATTTTTTTGTGCAGTAAAAGTTTGTCTATTTCTTATGGTTTTCCAGTTATGCAAAAGTCGTTCACAATTAAGAATACCTTCGGAGACATTCCCAGAAAATTCCAGATATACATTTCATTTGTCATGAAAATATCTTAATCATATGATATTTTAATCAAACTCGTTAGAGCCGTTTTTGAGAAAATTAAAATTTTCGAAAAATGTTCCATGTAAAGGGTAATCTGGGGTGGGGGGAATTTCTTGAAAACCTTCTTGTCGCATCTCTGGAAGATGGTGAACCTAAATACCAAGTTTGGTGTTTATCCGACTGTTCGTTTCTGAGTTATGCTGTTCACAGACACACAGACACGCACACGGACATGTTTCCAAAAATGCTTTGTTTTGGATTCAGGGGATCTCAAAACATATATTTCCGGCGAAATCTCGGTATCGAATTTTTGGGTGGAATACAATACTTCCCCTACTTACTATACGTAGTAGAGTAAGTAAAAATGACATACCATAAAATGTAAACACATGTAAAAGAACATTGTAATTGCTAGGAAGCGAGCTACGAGCAGCAGGGTAAAAGTCCACCAACGACGCACAATAATGAACATAGAATTTGATAAGTAACGACGAGTAGAGACAGAGGTCCGAGGAGAGATAAGGACGGAGAAAGAGGGATAATTCTAGGAAAAGCCAAGTCATCAGGGGGATTTGGATAAGCACTCAAAAAAAAAAAAAAAAAAAGACAAACAAGAATTGTGAGTGAGACAGAGATATATGTGTTTTCCCGAAAGGGTCAGACGGAAACCTGACTTATAAAATTAGACGATTTCTTTCTCATAGCATGCCAAGTGAATAACCAATCCAAATAGAAGTTAGGTGAAAGGGCGCGAAAGATAGCGTCATAGCAGCAAGGTATAAAAAGGAGGCCCGCCCCAGATTTCAACACTCGTTCATTCTCTTTCATATCCTCTCAAGTGAACTACGGCAGATTGTCGTAACGTGTACGAATGAGTGACAGATAGCGTGTGACACCGATAGGTAGGTCCATTGTAGTTTTCAAAGTAGCGGGAAGATGGAAACTACGGCATACGAATAATCGCATTTTTATACAAAGAGGGACAGTTGCTAGTCGCTTCAATAATCATGTTGTTTTTACAATAAATCCAATCCTTAAATAAAATCATCTTATTAATTGCCTTCCCCACAATATCCTGAGATACGGCCGAGATAGGAGGTTATAAACAGGTTTTATTCGCAGCTCTACCGACTGACAGCCTAGGCATGGAACTTCTGAGAACTTCAACCTCGAGTTCGTCGTCAAAGGTGAGATCACGTGCAGACGTGAGAAGCGCTACAACGCCCGCCACTACAGTCTACATTCTTTTCTGTGTAGTAACTTTTTGTCCTTCCTTTATGGTATGCTAAAGTGTATAATAATTCATTTAGAATGAACTGATCTTCATAGGATATTTGCAGAATATTCAATATGTACATTGTATTGTCGTAACCTCTTTACATATTTTAACTCAATGGGGGGTAGCGCGATAGGTACCGTGAACAGGATCAAACAATAAGCTACACGAGGTCCGACGGGGCGAGCTCAACAAAATCCTAAATACACCTAAAGATTCCTAAAACATTGTATGGGAAGGAAGAAGGATCAAATAACTACTGAAAGTCACAGGCCAGGATTTTAGATTGAAAAAATGTGTTGGATATAAATAGATACAAAATGTTACCAGTTTGCCATCGGCGACGCGTCGATCATGTTGTGGCCATGCTACACGAGTGCTCCCTTGCAAGAGAGAGAGGCAACTGACGCTACCTACTAACGAACCGTTTCCCCCACTACTATTCTGACATACGATCTCTGTTACTAACCCACATACTAGTACATACATTTCCCAACCAAAAATAAACATTACCCTAACCAAACGTCACATCATTTGGCATACAAATTTATTAAAAATTTGCTGTTTTAATAAAAATTGTTAGGTGTTTTTGAGAAAATAAACAACGAAAATTGTTTTTCTTGTAAGGATTACTTTGGGATGGGCATTGTTGATAATTTTCGTGTTGCATAAGAGGCTGAACTTAAATATGAAACTTCTTTGTGGCGCGCGCGCTAACATTTTCTAAAAATGATGTGCATTTATATGGAGAGCTCCAAATGCGCATTTCCGGTGAAATCTCTATATCGAATACAATACACATTTTCTCTACCTACTACCGGATATGTTCATATGCGGCCCAAAAACTGATTTCTTGTCAAAGATCGGCCTATGAGTTTTTAGGTTAGCGTCCAGATGCGACCCTAGAATTATTATATGATCGACCAAATGCGGCCTAGTCGAAACAACGCTTTCCTTCCCATTTTGCAGACATAGGCCTGCCTGTAACAATTTGAGAACATGACCGTTACAGCTATGGTTAAAAATGCTTTGGTCCTTTCAAGATATGCCTCTTGAGTTTTACACTGGTAGGAATTTGAAGGAAACTGCCTTTGCAAATTGAAGTATTGTGATGGAGTTTTGCTGCAGTGAGTTCTTAAGAAGTTTTCTTTTTCTTCGACTTTCTTACTCGTGATTGCTTGCTGACTTCTAAGCTTTACGTACGTTTTTGTCTCGATGTCTTTCAGAACGCCAATATAAATGAAAATATTTAGGCGACTGGTATAGAATAACCCATTCAGGCGCTAATGAAACGATTCACGGATGTTTGTTGTTCTGCATACAAATTCTGTGATTTTATTCTGCCCAAATCTTGGAAGAAAACATCACATAACTCATAAGATAATTTTCCAATGCGTAATCGGTGATGAATTTGAGTGATGAGTGCTTTATCTTGCCAGCTGCAGATAGAGTATGGTGTAAAATGTCCCGGGCCGCAATGGACATGTTTCTCAGGTCAACTTTTCGTCTCGGCCGCACCTGGATCCCGCTCCCTACTACAAGAAGGTGTTACAGAAAGAAAATAGCTTTAATAAAAAGCTAAATAAATTCAATTACTTAACGGGAACCATAAAGAGAACGCTAAAAATAAAATTAGAAAAGATTCAATAATAAAACTGTGTAAAGCAATGGCCATCCCCACAATAACTTATGGGTCTGAAACATGGACAAGGACACCAGAAAATAAAAGAAGGATACAGACAGCTGAAATCAAATTTCTCAGACCTATAGCAGGATACACAAGACTGGATAAAAAGCCAAACAACGAAATAAGGCAAAAGTTAAAAAGAGAAGAGTTAAATAAAGTAATAATGGAATATAAAACTAACTGGAAACAACACTAGGTAAGAATGTCATTACATAGGATACCCTGAGCAACATATAACTACAGACTCCAGGGATACAGAAACCGAGGAACAGGCTAAACTTACTAAAACCGTGAAGTAGAAGAAGAAGAAAAAAAAGAAAGAAAGAAAATAGCTAAGGTTGGTTGATTCATCTGTTATATCAAGAGAAGGAGTTTGCTCATATGGCTGTATAATAGTGATATTACTCGCGCAAAACTTCTGGAATCGTGACCTTGATTGCCACCCCAGCTGCCGAGCCTAGGAATGGTTTATGTTTAGCTTAATCAACGAAAGCAATATAATACCTTTGCTTACTCACAGTGCGTAACACATACAATCTGCATAGAAAGTGTCTGCATCTGGTTGTAATTTTAAAGAGAGCTGCAGTATCTAAATAGTACTTATTTTATATTTGTTATATTTATAACCATGACTCCTATGTTTTCAAAGTTAAGTGGTAAGGTGTTACATAGTCAAAGTAGGGAAATAATTGCAAATGTCATCGATTTCATGAAGCAAGAAGCAGAGATGAAGGAAGAAGTTATATCCGAGTTCCACAAAAGCCTTATGAGAGTGAAAGAAAGAGTAGTCAAAGCAACTAGTGTTTCACCGAGTTTCGTTTCCAGAGTTCTCAAAGATAAGAGAAAAAAACATATGGATGAAAGAGTACCATTTGACACACCTGGGAAGAAACATAAGGTCCCTAAACGTATTACAGAAATAGAGGATTTCGAATGCGTCATTCGGCGCACGATTCACAATTCCTATGTGGAAGAAAAAACTGTGCTAACAATAAGCAGATTGCTCATCCAGCTGAAAGACAGCAGAAACTCTCAAGGTGGTGCTACAAATCTCAGAAAAATTATTAAAGATTTAGGGTTCAAATGGAAGAAACCGAAATCAAATAGAAGAGTTCTAACAGAAAAGCAAAATAAATAAATAAAATAAAAAAATAATAATAAAATAAAAAAAATAAAAATAAAAAGTAAATGTTGCCATGATAGCTTAGTCGGTTAGAGCAACGGCACGGAAAGCCTAAGATCCGTGGTTCAAATCCCGGCTATGGCATTGAATTTTTCAGTCTGATTCTACCTTTCCAAATGACTATAATTTTATATGTACTTATATCAGTGTGTACTTATCTCAGCATCAATTTTCAAGGTGGTGCTACAAATTTCAGAAATATACTGTAATGTATGAAGATGAGTCATACATACACAGCAGTCATACAGCATCTAAAAGTTGGAGTGACGATAGCGAATTAGGTTTGCAGGCACCTGTTGCCAAAGGGCAAATACTTATTATCGTTCGTGCTGTTGGAAAGATCGGCTTCGTTCCAAATGCCCTTCTTTTACAAGTCGCAACAAACAACAGGAGATTTTCATCAAGAAATGCATACAGAAAATTACATGAAGTGAATCAACGCCATGTTGATACCTAATATTCCTGCAGGGTCTGTTCTGGTCATCGACAATGCTTCACAATGCGTCAACACTCAAATTGACAAACCACCTACCTCAACTTCCTTGAAAGAAGAAATGAGAGCTTGGTTACTTAGACATAATAAAGCTTTAGATGAAAGCATGAGTAAAACAAAGCTATATAACTTAATTAAAGCCAACAAACAGCTTCAGAAGTCAAACATATTTGACCAGATAGTAATACAACATCGCCATAATGTACTTAGACTGTCATCGTATCGCCCAGATCTAAACCCAATCGAATTAATCTGGACTGATATCAAAAAAATGGGTGGCATGCAGAAATATCACTTTTAAATTAAAATATGTGGAGCAGTTATAACGCCAGCAATTTGCTGAAATTGGAAGGCCAGAATGGGAAAATGTATGGCGACATGCTGAATAAATTAAGAATCATTATTCCGAAAAATACGGAATTGCAGAAAATCAAACAGAAATAATTCTCGTGCAGGATAATGGTGCAGAAAGTAGTGACAGCAGTGATGACGGCAATAATGTGAGTGATTCCGCAGAAGAGGAAGGGTTGTTAGATGTGGAAGAACTGGAGGCAATGATTGACAGCGTTTTTTATATTAAGCGCTTTTTACAGCGTGGATTTTAATATACTGTATATAACTAAGTTTATCAGCGCAACACAGTGCATAACCGTTGTGGATATTTGACGATGACTGTCCCACGCACTCCTGCAGCATGCAGTCGATCGGTCACCACCTGATGTGGTAAGCAACTCGCATCATAGCTCTCATTAAGATTTTCACGTGTCTAGAACTGTTGCGCCGATTATACCAAGCATATTTATTGCTTGTGGCTTACCTATACGAACGTCCACGCAAATCAAAACTTTGATGGAAGGTGTACAGTATACTATAACGGACAGAGATAGTCCTAATATTTAACTCGGGAAACTGAAGTCATTGTGGTGAACTTCCCAAGAAGGGTTAAATGTGGCATGTGAGTCTGTTGGGAATGTGTATTTTTGGCGCATGCATAATACCAATGTCCATTCAGAATCGTGAGAAAAATGGAGAGCTACGATTGGTAGCCATCTATGGGCCACAAAAACCAACATACCTATTAGAGAACATGTGCTGAACGCACCTCCCCTTCGTACTTCGATAGTCGAGTTGATAGGGCTATAGTGTGTGTGTGTGTGTGTGTGTGTGTGTGTGATCGATACATAATGCTTAAGAAGAGAGATGTGATGAAAGAGCAAAGATTGTTCTGAGTGAAAGATAAAAATACGCAAAGATACACAACAACAACAAAAATCTGATGTGTTACACTCACATGAATTCCTCTACTCTTGTGCAAACCATTTTTACAAACGCTTATTCCCCATATGCTTCATGTTAATCGAGATGTTAATTTTATTGCTAATTTTTTTGTAGATGCAAGGGGAATTGGTAGGTTTTAAGCGATAGTCAAATATTTTAAGAGCTGGTTGCTATGTGGTGCATTACCAGGACAAAAAAAAACCAATAACGAATTCCCATTTGAGGAAAAAGTATAAGTATTGGAAAATTTAAGGAAATAGCAAACAATATCTCGAAAATGGTTCACTCTACAACAAAAATGTATAAGACATAAATAGTGTATTTTAACGCGATCTACATTTGTTGTGTCGTAAAATTTTGTCTATCTCTTATGGTTTACCAGTTATGCAAAAGTCGTTCACAATGAAGAATACTTTTGAAGACATTCCCAGAAAATTCAAGATACACAATTTATTTGCCATAAAAGGTCTTAAACTTATGGTATTTTATACCAAATCATTAGAGATATTTTTGAGAAAATTAAAATTTTCAAAAAATGTTCCATGTAAAGGGTAGTTTGGGGTGGGGGGATTTTCTTGAAAACCTTCGTGTCGCATCTCTGGAAGATACTGAACCTAAATATCAAGTTTGGTCTTTATCCGACTGTTCGTTTCTGAGTTATGCTGTTCACAGACACACACACACACACACACACACACACATACGCAGACACACACACGGACAGGTTTCCAAAAATGCTTTTTTTTGGATTCAGGGGGTCTCAAAACATGTATTTCCGGTGAAATCTCGGTATCGAATTTTTGGGTGGAATACAAGACTTCCCGTACTTACTATACGTAGTAGAGAAAGTAAAACTTAGGAGGAGGAGGAGGAGGAGGAGGACTGTATGCCAGAAAAGATGGACAAGAGACAAAACGGTTTTTCATAGTCTACCAAATGGATAATAAGACCAACTAAGCTGGTTCCACAGCTCAGTCAGTAGAACATCTGCCTGCTGTGCAAGGTGGTTCGGGGTTCGATTCCCGGCAGGGGGTGGGAGTTTTTTTTAGTCAAGATTATTTCCTATCCACTCTAGTGTCTAGAAGTATGAATGAGAGTGATCTAATGTATAAAGTCCAAAGGAAAAAAAATCCAGTGACAACCGTATGGTAGAAGGCCGCAGTATGACCATTGTAGTTAAAGGGGGAGGTTATAAATGGAATAATAAAAAAATCCCAAGTAACAGAGCAAATACAACGGCGGTAGGCAACTATTGTGTGGTCCAAACCTTGTGACGTTTAGCGAGAACCATTACGGTGTAACCGGGTCGTTGCTCAATGTTCCTTGTTTCGTTCGTAAATGCCATGGCAACTTCATAAGCCCTAGAAAAGAGTCCATCTATGAAAGAACTCGGCAGCAGCATTACACCGAAGTTTATCTCACAACTGAGGTGCATAGAACCCTTAACTACTCATTTTGTTTTTTGTTATTGTCCGCCAAAAATGTTTCAAGCTGGAGGAAGTTCCGTTATAGACCTCTCCATTAGAGTGTGAAGATTAAACCAGGAGGTTTCCATACTCTGTGCAAAATAATAGCAGCCATTTCTTTCTAAGCTCGCTTTCAGGAGCAGAGGCGGCTAACGCATCAATGAACGTTAGATGGAAATATAAAATAGTGTTCCGTACATAACTGCATGATGAGCAACCTGTAAGGGAGTCTGGGTTTTGACTGGTCGTCCGTGATTATTCATTCTTACTGAGACTACGCTTGATGTTAAGCCAATGTAAAAGGTGTCACATTTTTTACAGTTCAGTATATAAACCACATCCCTGTAGATGCAAATGGCATATGTGAGCAATGTTTGCCTTTCACACGCAGTCAACTTCTTCCATGCATTCGCTGGACTAGTTCCCGCCTTTGCGCCGTCCTATAAAGTTTCTTTTTCTCAGGTTGATAGTGGTTGCGCCAATATAGTTCAACTGAACTTGTTTACACAGTATTTTATTTCCTCTCTGTGCTTTTGAAGAGGGACTCTTGCCCGAAGTGTAATAAATTATTGCTGTGATAGTGTTTTAATGTGCTTGATTTTATAATTCGACACCTTAGTTTTATTTATATTAATATTATAAACGGAGAAGATTTATATATATATATATGTATGTATGTAGGCTATTTCCAAAACAACCAATTTTGATAACTCTTTCACCATTTAAAAGCCCAACTCTTCTGACGGACATGGTCTATAAAATATCTTAATTTCATTCGATAAATTACTAAAAGATTAACAAGGATTTGTATATAATCCTTAATAATTTGTCCTTTTTAGTTGAATACGAACACATTGGGGTTGAAACGAACATGAATGTGAAAAAGGCTTCAACTTTTATTTCAGAATGGCATGGACTAGAAAATAACTGTTACTCCGTAGAATTCGCATATAGAATAAGACAAAACCGTGGATATTTCATTCCAAACAATATACAGGCTGGACCATTTAAGCTGAGACTGTACATTATCTCCAAAACTATGTCTTTAATAAAAGCTGCTTGATATTATGGGGGGAAATAAATGCTATTAATTCTGTTTTGTTTGGAGGGTGTTGTGATGCTCATTTTGGTATCAATTTAATTTTTTACTTTCTCTACTACGTATAGCAAGTAGGGGAAGTATTGTATTCCACCCAAAAATTGGATACCGAGATTTCACAGTAAATACATGTTTTGAGACCCCCTGAATCCAAAAAAAGGCATTTTTGGAAACATGTCCGTGTATGTGTCTGTCTGTGTGTGTCTGTAAACAGCATAATTCGGAAACAAACAGTCGGATAAACACCAAACTTCGTATTTAGGTTCAGTATCTTCCAGAGATGCACCAGAAAGTTTTCAAAAAAATCCCTCCACCTCAGTTTACCCCTTACATGGAACATTTTTTAAAATTTTAAGTTTATCAAAAATGGCTCTAACGCTTTTGATTAAAATCTCTAATGTTTAAGATATTTTTATGACAAATGAAATGTATATCTTGAATTTTTTGGGAATGTCTCCAAAAGTATTCTTCATTGTGAACGAATTTTGCATAACTAGTAAACCATAAGAGATAGACAAACTTTTACTACACAAAAAACGTAGATCGCGTTAAAATACACAATTTATGTCATACATTTTTTTTTTGAGTGAACCATTTTCGAGATATTGCTTGTTATTCCCTTAAATTTTCCAATACTTTTTCTCAAAAGGGAATTCGTTATTCGTTTTTTTTATGTCCTGGACATACAAACAGAATGGATTGCGCCACATAACAACCAGCTCTTAAAAGATTTGATTATCGCTTAAATACTACCATATTCCTCTTGCACCTACAAGAAAATTAGCAATTAGATTATCATCTCGATTAACATGTAGCATATGGAGAATAAGCGTTTGTAAAAATAGTTTGTACAAGAGTAGAGAAAGTCATGTGAGTGTAACACATCGGATTTTTTATGTTTTGCAAAATGGTTTATAAAAAGCTGTTTATTTTGTGATGAGGAATAAGGAAACAAAATAAAAAATGTTAGTTCCCAATTACGAAACGTAACTTGACCTTCAAATGACCATCCCTGCGTTGCGTTCTTGTACACAGTCACTCAGAATTTTCGTTGTTATTTACGTTGGTGTAAGAGCAATTGCAAAATGCTTTATACAAATGTTGTTTAGTTTTTTTATGAGGAATATATAAAAGGGTAGGTTCCCATTTAAAAATCAAAATTGGCCCTAAAATGACCATCACAACGTCCTCCAAACAAAACACGACTCTTGGCGTTTACTTCCCCACATAATATCAAGCAACGTTTATTCAAGATATATCTTTCTACAAGGCTTAGTTTTGGAGATATTTTACAGTATCAACCTAAATGGTCCAGCCTGTATACACTACGTGGTCAAAAGTATCCGGACACCTGACTGAAAATGATGTAGAAGTTCGTGGCGCCCTCCATCGGTAATGCTGGCAGTCAATATTGTGTTTGCCCACCCTTAGCCTTGCTGACAGCGTTCACTCTCGCAGGCATACCTTCAATCAGGTGCCGGAAGGTTTTTTGGGGAATGGCAGCCCATTCTTCACGGAGTGCGGAACTGCGGAGAGGTATCGATGTAGGTCAGTGAGGCCTGGCACGAAATCGCCATCCCAAATTGCTCTTCAGCAGTGGGAAGTAAGAAGGTGCTTAAAATATCAATGTAGGTCTGCGCTGTGATCGTGCAACGCAAAACAACAGGGGGTGCAAGACCCCTCCAGGAAAAACACGACCACACCATAACACCACCACCTCCGAATTTCACTGTTGGCACTACACACGCTGGCAGATGACGTTCACTGTGCATTCGTCATACCCACACCCTGCCATCGGATCGCCACATTGTGTACCGTGAGTCGTCACTCCACACAACGTTTTGCCACTGTTCAATCGCGTAATGTTGACGCTCCTTACACCAAGCGAGACGTCGTTTGGCATTTTCCTACGTGATGTGTGGCTTATGAGCAGCCGTTCGACCATGGAATCCAAGGTTTCTCACCTCACGCCTAACTCTCATAGTACTTGGAGTGGATCTTGATGCAGTTTGGAATTCCTGTGTGATGGTCTGGATATATGTCTGACTATTACTCTTTACGACCCTCTTCAAATGTTGTCGGTCTCTGTCAGTCAACAGATGAGGTCGGTCTGTACGCTTTTGTGCTGTACATGTCCCTTCACATGTCGTCCTCCGTGGACTAGTGGTACCGTACTAGCCTCTAGTTCCCAAGGTCGCGGGTTCAAACCCGGCGGAGGGCGATGGATTTTTTCGGGCGTAAAAATCGTTAGCACGGCTTCCTTCGGAAGGGAAGTAAAGCCAGTGGTCCCGTGTCGTAGATTTACGGCACGTAAAAGAACCTCAAGCCTGATAAAGAGGCCTCTGAGCAAAATTACAGGTGTTTCACGCCCAATATAGAATGGGACGCTAAGAACCATAGCAGTTAAAGAGCGTCCATAAATAAAACTCAATTTTTTTTTGTCCCTTCACTTCTCCACTTCACTAGCACATCAGAAACAGTGGACCTAGGGATGTTTAGGAGTGTGGAAATCTGGCGTACAGGCTTCTAACACAACTGACACCCAATCACCTGACCACGTTCGAAGTCCTTGAGTTCCACGGAGCGTCCCATTCTGCTGTTTCACGATGTCTAATGACTACTGAGGTCGCGGATAATGAGTATCAGGCAGTAGGTCGCAGCACAATGCACCTAAGATGAAAAATGTATGTTTGTGGGGGTGTCCGGATACTTTTGATCACATAGTGTATGTAGATTATTTAGAACCAAGACACAGAACAACAAAAGGGAATCGATTCTGCAAATATCAGCATAAGAATATCCTTCAATTAAGAAGGTTTTGCTTTGTTTCCTTTGCATTTATAATCAAGATCGCTAGCAGAGTGTGTTAAAAGGGAGAAAAACTGAGTTTGTTTTTCTCGATAGTCGCAGATTATGTACCTTTACCAAAGCGGTTAACTTGGTGGCCTGGGAATGGGGAATTTTCATATTCGCCAGCTTCGCTTCTATTTCGTTGTGTATGTTAACGATCTATGTATTATGTGAAAACTATGTATTATTAAATAACTATGGGATAAAAGAGAAGGTACAAAGCTTTAAAATTTAGCTTATTTTATTATCTAAAATATTACTCAACCATTCGGATCGATTTTTTGCACCACCATAGAGTACTTGCAAAGAACTAGGAAGACTATCGTGGGGATGTTAAGGAAGCCAGACGTTCCGATGCTTCACATCTTCTTACGTGAATATAGGAGCTTTTTTTAACTCAGCTGGATGACTCAGGCGGAGGTCCCGAGTTCAAATCCCGTGGGCTGATCAATCTGTTTGAGGTTTTTTCATGGTTTTCCTCAGTCGCCAAGGTAAATACCGGATTGGGTACTTAATACCACGACTCAAAGTTCCACCTTAAATCTAAAACAAGAGTAAAATGCAAAATAAGTGGTAATAGCGAATGCTATGCCATCTATCTACAGACAATGTAAGCAGTTAGACTGGACGGCAGCCTAATGCCATCTGCACGGCAGGAAGCAGGTGGTTACAGGGATGAGACCTAGAAGGCTAACTCTCCGCCTTTCTGTGTGAGGGCGGCGGTTAAGCTGGGCGCCACCCTAATACCATCTGCACGGCAGGAAGCAGGTGGTTACAGGCATGAGATCTAGAAAGCTAACCGTCCGCCTTTCTGTGTGGGGGCAGCGGCGGTTAGACTGGACGGCACCCTAATGCCATCTGGACGGCAGGAAGCAGGTGATAACGGGGATGAGATCTAGAAGGCTAATTGTCCGCCTTTCTGTGTGGGGGCAGCGGCGGTTAGACTGAATGGCACCCTAATGCCATCTGCACGGCAGGAAGCAGGTGGTAACAGGGATGAGATCTAGAGGGCTAACTGTCCGCCTTTCTGTGAGGGGGCGGCGGTTAGACTGGACGGCACCCTAATGCCATCTGCAGGGCATGAAGCAGGTGGTTACAGGGATGAGACCTAGAAGGCTAACTGTCCATTATATCGTTCTAAGAGTTATGACCAAGGAGTTAAAGCGACGTAAAGTAAAATACAGTAAAATAAAATAAAAATAGGAGATTTTTCACCCGTTTAGTAATAGCTGATGTTAGCACGAAATCACGATCCACTATAAAAACCTTCGCAGATCATTGTACAAACATTTAAAACATGTCGGAGGAAGTAAATTAAATTAATTCACCATTGGAATTTTAAAAGGTACCTGTGTAAAGCCGGACAGCCAAACTAGCATTATATACACACACACAGTTGTATGTTTATTCCGTGAACACACTGTTTAAGAATGTGTTGATTATATCATACATGATATAATAGTAATAAACTTATATTTATACGTTAATTCTTTAAAATTAATCCTGTGTATAAGCGCAGTCTATAAAATATTTCATTTTAGTCCAAAGTTTATTCGATACGTTTGGATTCCACACTACAATATAGGTTATGTAGACTGTATGAACAAACAGTTCACTTCAAGTCCATGTTAGTCAGGTCAGTTAGAATAGCGGACCGTTTTCTGGAGTACCTGGAAGCCCAAGCCTGTTACAGACAGGCTTTGCCACTCTCTAGTAGACAGGCCTGCCTGCCCACCTCGGCGTGCTAGTCTACGAATCTCTTAAACCGAGTAATGAGTTGACCTCAGTCGCGGTCCTCTCTCATTCGTGGAGTACGTCAGAGATCTGAGACTGAAAGAAAATGCAATTACTGTGTTCTCTTAGTTCTTATTTCACCCCCTTTCCTCCTTAAACTTCTTGATTTGGTTGGTTCACAGCAAGATCCATCTTTGCTTCTGATGGGGACACGTGATCGTATCCTAAAAGGGAACCTTAGAGCATTAACGGCTTTGCTGAGCAGTTTCGTTGCAGGAAGGCAATATACTATCAGTGTGTTTCAGATATTTCAATATGACCTCCACACTTAATAGGATGGCTTAAAAGGATTTAAGGTAAACGTTTCCCAATTAGAATTGTTATTGTACTTCAGAAAAGTTTTCTATTTTACACACAAAAAAATCTTATGTTTACATTCACATGACTTTCACTACTCTTGTACAAACCATTTTTACAAACGTTTATTCTCCATCTATTATTTTCCATCTACTTCAGGTTAATCAAGATAAATATTTGCAGAAACTTATTGCTAATTTTCTTGTAGGTGCAAGGGGAATATGCTAGGTTTTAAACGATAGTCAAATATTTTAAGAGCTGGGTGCTATGTGGAGCATTCCATTCTGTTTGCATGTCCATGAAAAAAAAAGTAGAAGAAGAACGAATTCCCATTTGAGAAAAAGCATAAGTATTGGAAAATTCAAACAAATAACAAGGAATATCTCGGAAATGGCTAACTGTACAAACAAATGTATATGGCATAAATTGTGTGTTTTAACAAGATGTACATTTTCTGTGTAGAAAACTTTTGTCTATCTCTTATGTTTACCAATTACGCAGAAGCATTCAGAATGAACGGGACTTTTGGGGGGCATTCCCAGAAAATTCAGGATATACATTTCATTTGCCATGAAAATATCTTAAATATATGATATCCTAATCAAAATCGTTAGAACTATTTTTGAGAAAATAAAAAAATTCGAAAAATGCTTCATATAAAGGGTTCTCTGGGATGGGGAGGATTTTCTTGAAAATCTTCGTGTCGCATCTTTAGATACTAAATCTCAATACCAAGTTTGGTATTTATCAGACGTTCCGTTTTTGAGTTACGCTGTTCACAGACACACACACACACACACAAACCTTTTTCTGAAAATGCTGTTTTTTTATTCAGGGGCCTCAAACATGTATTTCCGGTGAAATCTCTATCGAAATTTTGGGAGGAAGGCAATACTTCCCCTAATTACTATACGTATTAGAGAAAGTAAAAATGTATATGCATGATTCAGATGCGTGCTAAGATCTCATTCTTGTGGAATTTTATATGACCGGAAAACCATCATGGATTACAAAAACTTAAGCAAAATTATCGATCATTTTAAGTGAGCAAATAATGCCGATTAGTTTATGAAATTCGAACTTAATGCTAAGAGATAATACTTGAAATGAATGCAGTGTTTCATAAGTATCTCTGTTTAAGGGGAGAATGTAGGCAAATTATGTCAGAAAACTGATTTGTTTCTAAAAATATTACTTTCTCTGCTACCTACGTAAAGTAGGTAAGAGAAAGAATTGTATTCCACCCAAAAATTGATTGTCGAAAAACATGTTTTGGGATCCTTGGAATAAGACAGCATTTTAAGAAAAAGGTGTGTGTGTGTGTGTGTGTGTGTGTCGGTGAACACCACAACTCAAAAAAGTCGGATAAATACCAAACTTGGTATTTTAAGTTCAGAAACCTCCAAGGATGCGACACAAATATTTTCAAGAGAATCCCACCCTCCAAACTATTCTTTACATGGAACATTTTTTTGAAATTTTCGATTTTCTCAAAAATGGCTTTCAGGATTTTGATTAGAATACCATATGTTTAAGATATTTACATGGAAAATAAAATATATATCTTGAATTTTCTGGGAATAGCCTTTTTAAGCCCTTTTCATTGGGAAGAAGTATTATTTTTGTATAACTGGTAAACCTAAGATAGGAAGAAACTTACTACATAAAAGTGTGCATCTTTTTAAAACAAGAATTTATTTCAAATAAATTTTTGTGGCATAAGTTACTTTCTAGATATCTGTTGTTATTGTTTTGAATGTTCAATACTTTGTCTTTTTTTTAAAGTATTGTTGCTATTAAGTTTTTATCGCTATGTTATGGAAAGAGCATGGAATTCCTAGGCTAGCGACCCGATTTTTAATAATTTGACTATCCATTCGGTTTCCTCTATACCTCGCGCACCTGCGTGATGAAACTAATGGGTCTTCGGATTTATTCGGTCTTTACCCGAATCGGTTTAAATGAATGATATTAGTTCAACGAGCCGCTTTTCTCTCGGGAGGTGCGGAATTGAACCTCGGACTGCATCCGTTTAGGTTTATGTAAACAGGTTGATATACTGCGGCGGTGCAGAATGTTTTTCACTAGGACATTTTGTGCGTTCTTTGCACGAGAAATGAAAGTAACCACCGATAGCAGAATTTGCATGGCTGAGTGCTACTCCCAAACTGAAGGATGCGAGGGGGAGTCTATCGTTACGATATTGGCCGCTGTGTGAATGATTTTCTCGGTTCTTATCCAGAACAAATCTCGAGACAAAACATGATGAAAAGCGTTCTTAATATTTCATGTATTGCTGTAAAGAGTCCGAACAAGTTTCTTTTTTGTGATGGAGAAGTTGTGCCATTAAATCCGAGACACTACTAAAACCGTCCAATTACGACGGCGGATGATAATCCCATGACTTTGACGAGAGATAGCGTTTTAATCACAGGTTTCCTGTTTGCACCCAGGTCTTACATCTATTCTGGGTATAATAACAGAATTTCGTCGCAATTTGTTTCATAGAACATTGTTGAGATCGTCTAAATTAAGCAGATGTGTGTTGCTTCGTAGAAAATGGACAAGTGAATTTCGTGTTCTGACAAAGCACTACCTTTTGCGTGGTAAGACGATGAAGGAACGGAAGAAGAGCTAAACAAGTATTATGGGGACTCTGCTCCATCACATGGCATGGTTCACAAAATTTCGATGTGGTCGTTCGAGCACAGGAGCTGCTTTGCGCACAGGACGGCCGGTTGAAGTCGCAACAGAAGAAATGGAGAACAAAGTTCACATTGTGTTGGAAGACCGCCGAGTGAAAATCCGTGAGATAGCCAAGACCGTAAACATCTCGAGTGAAAGGGTGTATAACATTCTGCACGAATTTTTGGGTATGAGATAGCTGTCAGCAAGATGGGTGCCGCGACTGCTCACAGCTGAGAACAAGCGGAATCGTTTGACCATTTCACAGGGATGTTTGAACACGTTACAGCGCAATCCAAATGAGTTTTTGCTGTGTTATATCACGGTTGATGAAACTTGGATCCATTACTATCAACCTGAAACCAAACACAATCAAAGCAGTGGATTTCCTTCGGCGAACCTGCTCCAAAGAAAACGAAAACCATTGCGTTCGGCAGAAAAAATCATGGCAGCTGTCTTTTGGGATTCATAAGGAGTGATAGACATCCAAGGGGTGATAGACATCCACCACCTGGAAAAGAGTAAAACCAAATCAGGTTCATATTATACCGCAATGTTGGAGTTTCACAAGGAATTGTTAAAGAAACGACTCCATTTGGAGAAGGAAAACATTCTCTTTCACCAGGATAATGCAACCGCACGCAAGTCAGCCCTTGCCATCGCATCGTAATCTCGCAAATCCAAATTTAGACAGTATATAATTAAACAACGTGTTTCCCATAAAGTTGATTTCTCAAAATGGCTACGGAGTATTTTATTATTTTTGTGACAATCTAGGACTCTATTATTGTTTTCTCCAATTCATATTCCTCCGCCATGAAATTAAAAAAAAGGCTTTGTAATAGTTCCCCGCACTGCTTCTCTTGAATTTAAATCAATTGCCAAACTTAAAAAACAGTAAATCTTCTGCGCGTTTTCTATAAAACAAATTTTTCCACAAATAGTGTTCGTTTTCTCTGAGATACTTAATTCAGGAGCAGTGAATCTGGTAGTAATTTCTAAAAGTGTAAATAAACAATCATATACAGCAGCTTATTGATATTTTGAAAATAGTAGTATTTATGAATGTACTCGTACATACCAATGCATTTAGGATTTTTTTTCAAACCAGAACTTAAAGTTTTTATTTAGTAACTTAACCAACATTTTGCTGCATAAGATTTATCATCACTGCAAAGGGAACTTGAGTACCAAATTTTATAAAATAGAAAGAGGTACAAGAACGAAATTTTGATTTTTAATTTCTTTGAAATTTCTTTTTAATTTCAATCCTCAACATGTCACGAAAGCATTTCAAACTTTGAGCATTGTATTTAAAATGCTGATGTCAAGTTTCATTACGTTATTTTAAAAACTGGAAGTTACAACGAATTGTTTGTAACCTTGTGTTTTCGCTTACGTCCCCCCTCAGTGAACCACCCAGTGCCTGGGGGTTACAACCAGTCCACCTTGTCTCGGGGTCAGAAATAAGGAGACCTGGCCTTCCAGGTTGGGAGTTAAGCATGTGACTCTCAATCCCACTTGTAAAAACCTTGTTAAGAAGGATGGTTTGTTGTTGGCAACTTGGAATGTTCAAATTATGTTATGACCTGGAGGAATGAAAGAAGTGGAAAATAACTCTTAAGGTATTGGCTGGACAGTAGTGTAGCAAGAAGAAAGTTGGAGTGGAATAGGAAGAATAGATAAACAGGATTACACATTATGGTATTGTGGATCAACCGAGCCTGGACTACACAAGATAGGATTTATTATCGCAAAGGAGATAAAGAAGAGCTTAATAGAGTTGGACGCAGTTAATGAAGGATTGTGTAAAATAGACTTAAGGTCCAATTTCGAAATGTGACTATACTTTCTGTGTACGCATCTGTGGAGGAAAGGGCGAGTTGACAGGGAAGAGTTTTCGTGAAGGTTTGGAGGGAGAGTGTGGTGAAGGAGTTTCAGGATACGTTTATGTTCTTGGGTGATTTTGGTTTTGGAGTGGCGGGGAGGCAAGTGTTACTTGATCTAGGTGTCGAGGTTGGTGTCCAGCATGGACAGTTTGTGATTGGAATTAACTGGATTATTAACGAAGGAAGTTTCTCGTGTGTTATTGTTTTTATAACTGTGTAGAATTGCATTGTACGTCTACATTTGCTCAGGGTTAGTTCTTATTTGCCATACTCTGTGACTTCTAATGCTTAATTTTTGCATTTGTTGATTTATATTTTTGTAATCCTGGTGTTTCTCTCTGTGTGAAAACTCTGACTGTACTACTACTACTACTACTACTACTACTACTACTACTACTACTACTACTACTACTACTACTACTACTACTACTACTACTACTACTACTACTACTACTACTACCACTACGACTACGACTACCACCACCACCACCACCACCACTACTATTAAAAATGACGTCTTCGTTTTAAGGATAAGATGAATCAGGATTTAATTTCGAGAAATGCAGTTTTAGACAGGGAATATCCTTTGAAGAACATCGTTGGTATACTTGAAGTACAGCCATTTATTCTTATCGAATGTGTCAGATTAGCACGCCTTAGTAAAGTGGCACGCAGCTAGCGGACATTTATTTCTGAGAATTGCTCTTAGAACAGTAACCTCCTTTTTACACGACTGGAATGTAGACATCAAAGTAGCCAGTGCACAGTTCTCACATGCTCGAAACATGTTAGGTAATTCCTATGTTACTTGCAATGAAAATGCTTTATGCTGAAATACAGCGTCATTAATAATGGTTTAAATAATATGTGGTCATTTTGGTTCAATATGAAGTCATCTTAAAATCTGCATTTAAACAATTAGTTTATTGCTGTTACTTAGAAAAGCTGGATGTAGTAGATTTATAATACTCTATATTCACGTAGTTTCCATAATAAACGCCCTCAATGACAGCACATATAGGATATTTGAGTGCACTTTTCTCAAAATATAAATTCTAAGACTTAATTTTTACGTTATCTACCAGGCACATAGTAAGTAGAGAAGCTTTTTCATTCCACCCAAAAATTCGATTCTGACATTTCACCGGAAAAAACATTTTTTGAAGGCCCCTGCGCGTGAGCATGACTCAAAAACGAAACGCCATATAAATGCCAAACTTGGTATTTATGTTCAGAGCCTTTCAAAGATGCGACACAACGATTTTAAAGAAAATCCCCCCAAATCAAATACTCTGTACATGGAACATTTCTCAAAATTTTTTATTTTGTAAAAAAAGTTTCCAACGATTTTGATTAAAACACCAAATATTAAAGATATTTACATGACAAATAAAACGCATATTTTGAATGTTCTGGGAATGTAAGTGCTCTTCATTTGGAAGGAATTTCGTGTAATCTTGTATAACTGGTAAACGATAAGTGATAGACGAAAACGCAGTACAAAAAAAATTATAAAAAAGAATAAATAAAAAAAATCTCCTTAAAACACATAATTTATTTCAGATAAGTTTCCTTTGGCATAAGCCATTTCTGAGATATCCGTTATTAATGGTTCGAATTGTTCATTATGACATTCTTTTAAAGTCCTATCAACATTCAGTTGTTACTGGCGATTGCATGGAAACGGTATGGAATTTTCAGGCGAGCATGTAGCATCTAGTTCTTAAAAATCTGACTATCGCTGTTCTCTTTGTGTTTACAACGAAAATGTGTAATGTAGCTATTTTAGCAAAGGTTTATTTGGATTAAATATGCAAGGTAGAAGAATAAGCTTTAGTAAGAATAGTTTGTATACTCACTAATAAAGATACAGGGTAGAGAAAGTTATGTGAAGGTATCACATCAGAAATTTAAATTTTGTTCCAATTTTCGTTTATGAGCCATGTTATTTTCTCTCTCTCCCACATTGTGTTAAACTTGTTACTTTCTCTACCACCTGTATAGTAGGTAGAGAAGGTATTCCATTCCACCTAAAATTTCCATACCGAGAGTTCACCGGAAATACATGTTTTGAGGCCCTCTGCATCTAAATACATCATTTTTAGAAAAAATGTCCCTGTGTGTGTAACTGTGAACAGCATAACTGAAACACAAGAAGTCGGATAAATACCAAACTTGGTATTTAGGTTCAGTAGGTTACCAAGATGTGACACGATGTTTTTCAAGAGAGCCCCCACCCAGACTACCATGAAACGTGTTTCGAAATTATTGATTTTCTAAAAAAATGGATATAACGATTTTAATTAAAATACCATATTTGAAATATATTTACATGTCAAATAGAATGTATATCGTGAATTTTATGAAAACACCTTAGGAATTCTTCTTCATTCGGAGGAATATTGTATAATCTTGCATAACGTTAAGGTATAGACGAAAACGTACTATACAAATAATGTCAATCTCTTTAAAACATAAAATATACTTCAGATAACCTTTTTGAGGTATACGCCATTTCTAAGATATCCGTTACTAATGGTTCATTACTTAGACATTCTTTTAAATTGCTATCAGCATTCAGTTGTTTCTGACGATTGCATGGAAACAGCAGGAATTTTAATGCCAGCCTATAGCATCCAGTTCTTAAACATTTCACTATCGCTGTTCCCTTTGTATCTATAACGAAATGTGTAATGTAGCTATTTCTGCAAAAGTTTATTTGGATTAAAATGCAGTAGATATAAAAATAACCGGTGATAAACATAATTTGTATACTCATTAATAAAGAGTGAGGTGTTGTAAATCATTTGAATGTATCAATGATTTTTTTTTAGCATGGAGTTAAAATTGTTATTTAATGTTATTACTATTATTCGTTGTTATTGTGCTGTGAAAGATTTGGATACGGTTCCTGCTTGTCGTGACTATGCACGCTGAGTTAACCATGTATTCGTTGTTAGTTATCTATGGTTGGTATATCGTTCTTTTAACTGTTGTATTGTTTATTAAGGATATTGATAGGACAAATTCCGTGTATACGGCCAGATTAGTTCTTTAATGAATATGATCTCGGAGATCTGCCACCTACATATACGAACCCAAACTATTTCAGTCTGCTTCAAGTATAGATGGCAGGACAAGGTTATTTAGCCATTTTATTTGGGAAAAGAAGCAAAAATAGTTCTACACAAAAGAAAAGCAAAGAAAATGAACGCTGCATTTCGTAAATAAGAAATTCCTTAAAATTTAATAATCTGATCCTTCAAATTTCCATTTTATTGACAAAATGATGTTACGCAAAACCAAAACAAGCTGCACGTTATTGACCGCTATATCAAATATAAATATGCTGTTAAACTTCTTAACTTATCAATTGATATTGCCTGGTGTAACTGTAATTTTTTTGAGGGGATTGGACTACTGAGTGAGTTGGATCCCCAAACAATTATACTAAATGTTAAAATGTAGGAAATGCTACATTATATCATTATTATAAGTCGGAAAAAATATTATAGTCTCTTTGTTGGTAATATACGCCTATATTAGAGGCGTTTAGCTATCATTGTACATTTCTTAGTTACATGTGAATAAATTTGTTTACTAATTGCCTGAGGAATGATCATATTGTCAGGAGCTTTTAAATTCTGCACCTTTTTGGCTTTTATAGTGTTTCAGATGATCACTTTTTGAACTTTTTCTAAGGGTGGAGTACCCTTTATCACTTATTATAAGTTTGGTAACACATAAAACCACTAAATTTATTTTGTAGAACATAATTTAAACATGTTATATGTTCATTTCAGTAATAATCATACTCTTATTTCTTAAAATTGACAATTGTTACTACTTTTTCCTCTGCAATGTCTCCCAAAGGTAGAAATTTCATTGCGCTTAGTGGAATTCCGCTAGGTTGGCAACAATGCTTGGTAGTTCCATCTAGAGAAAATAGTCTAACTAAATAGGTGTGCATCGCACTAAGGGACTTCACGATATTACTTCCTCCTGTAAGGTTTCGTGCCACCGTGGAATTGGATTAATCTGGCAGTTAAAAATCTTTAGCTGTGGAATTAAAATAAAACTAATCCAGTATAAAAGATTTTGGATGAATAATTGATACTAAGCGTATAATGGCTACTGTGAAATCCAAAATCGCACTTTAGTAGGGGCCATAATGGGGTGCAGAAAAGATGGTTTGTGTGCACTCATGCGACCTTCTCTACGGATTACAAATTTAGGTTATACCGTATACACGATATTGTTATTATAAGCCCCAAGGAGCTTACTTCGGTAAGTATAGGATTAGAACTTCTGGGTCCCGAGCCACCGGTCCTCCGGGTTTCAGGGGTTGGGTTAGATTTAACTACCCTGCCCGTAAGAATGCTTTGTTCCTACTGCTTTGAAGGATAGCCAGGGCGGTGCGGTGTCTCAGGTCAACCCCGTTCGTAGCCGCCATGAGATTCGACCAGGCATGGAGAGAGACGGGTCCAATGCCGTCTCTTCGTGTATGGCATTCACTGCAGCTATGGACACTACTACTGATTTTCGGCTAGTAATCTCCAAAAAGAGGCGTAAAGTTGATGTTGTCTTGGAAGGAAATGCTTCTGCGTCAGGAAAGTGTGACACACGCCGTTATTTAATCATGGGCTCGACTACCTCAGACCAAAAACCGCGTAGTTCTTTGAACCCCTTCGTGATTCAGGCCGCTTTGGACAAAATCGACGGGCCAACACAGAACTGTACCCAGCAACGCAATGACTCTTTATTGACATTGGCTAGGCCTGAGAATGTAGACACACACACACCGGATGTTTGACAGCACTAAGGACCTCAATTCTCCATCTACGAGTGGTGTGATTAGGGACATTTCTTTGTTCTGATGACTCCTTTTCCAAGGAGATGTCCACAGCTGCTTCTGTAGATCTGTTCCAAGCCACTAACAACATTTCCGTAGCAAAGGTTTTACCTGCGGTGACCAGCGTTAAATTGCAGACCCAGAAGATGTCCAAAGCTGCTGTGAAACCCACAACTACTGTCGGCACTACGGATAAATCTTTCAAGCAGATACCTTCTAAACCATTTTTGTCGCCAAATTACAGTAAGAGCAACTTGTCGTCTTAAGGTTCACGAGCGGAAATAGGAATGTGTCGAACTAATTTGGAACTGTAGGGGCTGATTCTGACTTTTAAGGCCTTTTACCCTCTATTCATCGGTTTGTTATTAGTTTCCTTCTTCTCCTTTAATACTTATAGCCTTTTTGCACTGGGATAAGTGTTGTTACCGTTCCAATAAGGAGGAGCTAGACTTTGTGCTTTCTACTTATCAACCTTTGTGTTTGTGTCTGCTGGAGACATCACTCCGCCCAGAAGACCTTATGCACTTTCTTCAGCATATGGCTTCAAACCCGGCAGATGGCGATGGAAGGCATAGAATCTTTAGCATGACTTCCTTCGGAAGCGAAGTAAAGCCGGTGGTCCCGTGTCGTAGATATACGGCACATAAAAGTCCGTCAAGCGTGATAAATCGGCCTCTTTGCAAAATTATCGGTCTTTCACTCCCAATATAGAATGGAACGCTAAAGACATATGAGTGAAAGAGCGTCCATAAATAGAACTGGGGATCCTTACTGCACTCCGGTCCAGCCATATACGATTTACAGGCGGTAGATCTCCGTATTACCTTGCCACTTTTTCTTTCACATGTTGTTTGTACTTTTCATCTAATTCTGGGGCTGTTTAGGGCTTCCTAATGTTCTTTCCCAGCTCATTCAACCGTTTCTTATCTTAGGTTATTTCAGTAATCATCGTTATTTATGGGACTCTGTCCGCGAGTGTCCTGGGGTGCTTACACTGCTCTAATTGCACATCTACACAATTTGCTTATGCTCAATTCTGGGTTTCCCGTGTTTCCTTGTGATATTAATGGCGCTTTTTCCTATCATGACTTTTCTTGTGTTCGTTGCAGCTCGCGGCCTCTATGCGCTGGTCTGTGGTTTCCGATACTTGTGATAGTGACCACTAGCCTATTTTGTTTCATATCGTAGAGTTAACCCTTCTTGCCCACCGAGGTGGGTGTTCAGTAGGGCAGACTAGCCACTTTATTTTGAACTTGTGGCCCTAGATAATACTACATCCTTTTCTCATATTGATGCACGGGTCCAATATTTCCGAGGCACCATACTAGACGGTGCTGAGCTTTCCATTACTCAAATGTCGTTTACTGGACGACGTACGTTTGTACCCTTGTGGTCGGAGGAATTAGTGCAGCACTCCGACCTCGCCGAAAGCCCTTGAAAATGTTAGAGTATCATCCGGTACTAAAGAATAAGGTTACTTTTAAAACGCTACTTTCACAGGCTCGGAAAATAATTCTATAGTGTAAGAAGTCTTCTTGAGAACATTTTATCTACGCTTTGTCACACTGCACTTCCTCTTCCTGGGTGTGGATTGCAATCCGTCGACTTTGTTGTAAACTTTCTATTTCATCTATCCCTGGGCTTTCTGTGGCTGGCAATATAGTTACTGATTCCTATTATATAGCCAATTCCCTGGGTGAAGTCTTTGCTTCTAACTATAGTTTTGCCCACTATGAATTCCAATTCTTGGTTGTCAAGGATCGGATAGTCTCCTGTTTTTCTTTTTACCTCTAAGAATCTTGAAGAGTATAATCTGCCCTTCCCAGTACTGAATTGGAATTAGCCTCGTTGGTCGTCCTAATACTGCGCCTGGCCCGGATGGTATACATGCATTAATGCTTAAACACTTGATTCCAAGTACTGTCAGCGACTCAGGAGTTTAGCTCTGTTCTTGTGGCTGACGTAAGCGAACCTGAGCCAGCGCTGTATTGTTCTTCCCTCTCACTCTATTGGTTCATACCCTGTTCCAAAGGTACTTATATCCTTTCTTTCCCGGAACAATAAATATTACGCGAAGTAGCATCAGTAGTACATTATATTACTGCATCAAACAATACAATTATGATCATACTTACAATGAGTAAACCTGTAAAACCTGCATACATGTAAACCACTATATTTATGACCATATACATGTGAAACGTTATTTGGACTGCACCTGTTGACAATCGTTTTGAACTGCTGGTATTAAGCTATTTGCATCGCAGGCAAGAAGCTCCCTAGTCCACTGCACGCTTGCAGTTTAAGGACAAAGCCAATCTCGTGAGTCACTCACAGTAGTCATTTGTTTCTTTTAGACACCTTACTACATTTGGCTGCACTAGCTAACGACCCATTTCTTAACAAGCGTGTTTGTAAATTAATGGAAAGAATGGTCACTAATAGATTGTGTGGTGTCTTGAACACTATGCTTCTCTCACTCTTGTACAATGCAGTCTATTGTTGGTCACTTAGTTTCATTGGCGACTCACATGTGTTATTTATTTCTGCGTAGACAACAGGCGGTGGCCTTCTTTTTTGTCTTGGAAATGGCCTACGATACCTCTGGCGTATGGGAATTATCCGCCGCTCTTCCATTGGAACTTCCGGGCACATCTTCCTGTCTTTTTACAGCAGCTTATGGATGTCCCTACATTTCGAGTAGGGTGGATATTTCTTTCTCCCTGGTCTTTAAACAGGAAAACGGGTTTCCGCAGGGCTCGGTATTGAGTGTTCTTTTGTTTGCTATAGCCAATAATCCCTTAGTGTCGAACGTTCCATCGGGATTCACTCCGTTTCTATTTGTGTATGACTTTGCAATTTTTTATAGCTGTGGGCTTACGCGCTTTATCCAATGGAACCTCCAGTGCTTTCTGGATATCTTAAAAGCTTGGAGTTTGAAGAATGGTTTTAAATAGTCAGCGGAGAAAACACGCTGCCTTAATTTTTGGCGTTGTATGACGTTTCCTGCCCTTATCTCTTGGTGGAGTGGAACTGCCGTTTGTGAGGAAACTGAATCTCTTACCTCTTTTGTGACCGTAAGCTTTGTTGGCTACTTCATATTGTATACCTTCGTGGACGGTGTGCCCGCTCCCTGCAAATTACTTCGTGTTCTAGGTGGCAATTCTTGGAGTGCCGATCGCGTGCTTTTGTTGCGCCTCTATTGGACTTTAATACGTTCGAAAGTCGAGTGTGGGTCCATGGTTTATTCTTCTGCTCGGCTATTTATTTTGCATAGTTGAATTCTGTCCATCATCAAGGCCTTAGACTAGACCTGGGAGTTTTTGTAATATACCCATTTGTAGTTTTATGCGGAATCTGGTTTACCATCCCTTTGGATACGTCGGGATATTCTTCCTTGTAATTTTACTGACGCTTTGCGTGCCATGCCCTCTCACCCCACCTATTCTTCGTTCTTTGATGTCGCTTTGGAAGATCGTTAACGCAATAATCCGTCAGCACTGCTTCTTGGGGGTGTAGATTTCGGAACGTATTGTCAAATGTGAATACAGTACTTCCCTTGACGTTCCCTTGGAGGTTTCATAGTTTTCGTCAATGGATTCCCCAAACCCCTCTGTGTGTCTTGATCTGTTTCAGTTGCCCAAGGACACTACAGCCGCTCTTATACATCCAGCTCACTTCGTGGCTTTGAAACTCGAGTTTTCTGGACAACATTTTGTATATATGTTGATGTTCTCGAACGGATCAAGAGATAGGAACGCCGTGGTTATTGATTCACAGGACTTGCTTGCTCCTAAGCACCTCGGTTTATAATGCCGAACTGTATGATATATTTAAAGCCACATTTTTCATCCGCTCCTTTTTCCTGTAGTCCATTGTCATTAGTTTTGATTCTGTCAGTGCTTTACTTGGTATACTGGGCATCGTTACATTGTAGTAAATGGACAGGTAACGACTGCGATTCTACATCCTGATGAACGGGTTCTTCGCTGGTTATGTACCGATTTGAAGTTTTTTTTGTTTTTTGTTTTTTTTTTTGCGCAAAAGTATAACTCTCTCAATGGCGCGAAGAGTGATTTACATCTACCGTTAAACTCCGAGAGGTCAAACAACCGCTTCTTTGGCGTTGTTCTTCTCGTCCATTACATCGTGAGGAGTCCGTGCTTGGAGGGCTTCGTATTGACCACTATTATTTTAGTCATAACTACCCCCTTAAGGGTAAAGCCCCGCTGTCCCCGCTTCAACGTGCCCTTAATGGTGAGGCATTCTCTCACCCAGTGCCATCACGAACGCCTTGGAATCTCCCCTAACTTAATTACTATTTTAGGGGACAAATCTACCTCTATCGCCAACATTTTTCAGCATGTTAAATTCAGTGCTTTCCTTACCGCAAAATCATGGAGCTTCTGTTGTGTTATTGACTCTCAAACTGTATCAGCTCAGTCTTAAATTCTTGTGTTTCTGAGGATTAGTTCTAACATATATGTATTGATTGTGAATTTTCTAGCGTTTAACAGGAGTGTCTTTCGTTTTCTTTTTTCCCCTACTTTTGTGTTTGAGCTGGCTGTAATTGCTTTGCATAAGTTATTTTTGTGTTAGACATGAATAAATTTGTTACCAGAGTGTGGCGCTGATGACCTCAGTAGCTTTGCGTCACTGAAAAGCTATAAACGTTACTGCTACGCATATAAACAGTGATTCTTTTACCCTCATTACGCTATTCATTTTGTATAGAAATGAATACAAAATAAGCAATATTTTTATTTTAGAAACATCGAAGAATAAACTCTTGCAATGAGAAGGTAAAAGCACTCGTATGTTGGTTGCTTTGAAGTTAGATGACTTGTTGATATGGTGGGAAACAAAACCTGATGGGTGGCATTTATATGAGTTTCCCTGCTCCCTCTTCTACAAACTATTCCTACAAAAGCTTATTCTTCTATCTACTTCTTGTTAATGAGATAAACTTCCATTACACATGTTCATGTTTTGTATAAGAAAATTACAGTAAGCTAAACCGATAATTAAATTTTTTGTCCCTATGTGATGGCCTTGAAGTGCGGTTATCTTTGCATGAACTTGGGTACAATATATAAATAACTATTTTGTTTGTTAACGACGTTGTCAATTGGCGGGGTCACAACAGTCCCGTCGGTGTGCCAGAATTTCCTCCCGCAGGAGTTGTTTTACATACTAGTAAATCTACTGACATGGGGCTATCGCTTTTAGGCACACTGAAAACCAGTCGGTCTTGGCCGGTTTTGAACCCTCGACCTTGAGATCAGAAGGCCAGCGGCTAACCGGGTAGCCATTTTTGAGAACATGAAAAGTAACATATTTTTCCATGTTAGGAGTAGCTTGTTGTGGGGGATTTTGTTGAAAATCGTATATATAATCATTGGAGCTTAAACATCAGGTGTAGTATTTAACGGGCTCTACACCTTTTTCTAAAAATGCTTTACGGATTCAGAGAATCTCAAAGCTGCATTTCCCGTGAAATCTCGGTATCGAATATTTGGGTGGAGTGCAATGCTTGCTCAACAAGTAGTAGAGAGATAAATATGTATAATTATTGAAAGATTTTAACTAAAAGCAGCAGATTGTCTGAAGTAGTTGATCCCATAATCAATTTTATACAATGAAATTGTGTATTTCAACAAGATCTGAATTTTCTTGTAGTAAATGTTATATATCTTTTGCCGTTTAGTTACGTAGAGTTCAAGCAGGAGGCACAGAAATAGCTCTAAAGGGAGCCATTTTAAGAAAATTGTGCCATGTAAAGGGTTGTTTGAGGCTTGCATGTGAACCGATTCTGGCTCTTTCTTTCTTCGAGGGACACTTTCGCAGAGATGGACGCAGCTCTTGTATCCGCAGGCATAAGATACAATGCTGACCCCTGCTTCTTATACTGACAGCCTGCCTTACACTAGGAGTCGGTTGTACATAGTTCTACAGCGCTCGCCAGATTGCGCCCTCTCCGCCAGTACAGGTGGCGCTAATGTTCTACGTCATCACCTGACCTGCCCAGTGCGTACCCCGAGCGATGCCTGAAGAGGAAAAAAGATAGTGTATCACTTCGTTCTCGACTAACATCGAAGAAGGACTTGGAGTGAGCTTTGTGTTTGGGAGCGGCCGTCTCCACACCTTTTGGCTTATGCTAAATTGATATAACATTGTATTGAAGCGAGTTTACATAATATATTTGGCGTGTTGTATTCTCTTTCGTAATGGCAAATATATCTGAGCAGGACAGAGTTAAGTGTAACGTGTTTTAATTCTATTATATTTCTGAGTTAATATATTCAGTATCTTTGGGGCTGTACAGATTCTTGTTTTTATTTAAAGCTTCTTTAAATCCTTTGATTTATTTAAGTTGTAGTACTAAATAATTATTAATCTTAGGGAATGCCTTACTTCTAATGCATTCTATAATGAGCCCGGAAAATAACTTTTTTCTTAGTTGTGACTTTCTTGCATCGACTATCAGTGAATCGGCTTTGCAAGAACGTTACACATGTAAAATCTTTGGTCTAATCCTGAAGACGCTGGACTTTTATATCAAGTTGGGTATTTACCCGACTTCTCGATTTTGAGTTAATGCTGTTTATATATGCACGCGCGTGCGCATATTTTAATTTTTTTTCTAAAATTGATTTTTGAGTTTAGGGGGCCTTAAAGTTTTTTCAGTTAAATTGCCTGATCGAACATTATTGTTTTCTCTACCATGCACCTAGTAGTAGAGATCATTGCACCCAAAATTTCGATGCCGAGATTTCAACGCAAATACATCCTTTGAGCCCCATGAATCTAAGAAAAACATTTTAGATAAACGCCCGTGTGTGAGTGTTTGAACAGGATCACTCAGAAACGAAAGGTCAGATAAGTACCGAAGTTGGTATTCAGGTTCAGTACATTCCAAAGATGCGACACAAAGATTTTCAAGAAAATTTCCCACCTCAAAACTTCCCTTTACGTAGAACACTTTAGGAAATTTGTTATTTTATAAAAATGGCTATATGTTTAATTTTCTGGGGATTACCTTTAAAGTCCTCTTTATTCGGAAGGAACTTTGTATAACCTTGTATAACTGGTAAACGTTGGGCGATAAACAACAACGTACCACACGTAGTTCTAGGTCTCTTTAAAATGCACAATCTATTTCAAAAAAGTGTTTATTAAGCATAATTTATTTCTGAGATATTTGTTATTAATGGTTCGACTTGTTCATAGCCTGGTCATTCTTTTAAAGTGCTATAAAATATCAGTTTTTTCTTCACGATTGCATTGGAAACAATATGGCATTTTAAGCCCAGCCTATAGCGTCCAGTTCTTAAACTATCGCTGCTCTCCTTGTATCTATAACGAAATGTGTAATGCAGTTATTTCTGTAAAGGAATATTTGTGTTAAAATGTACTAGATAGACCAGAATTAATAAGCATAATAAGAATACTTTGTATTTCCGTTAATAAACGATAGATGGCGGAGAAAATCATAAAATTGTTTTACGAATGTGTGCTGGATAAATTTCAGCACTTGTTTTAATTGTGGCGTTACGAATTAGAAAGATGCCAGTAGAGGTATTATTCACTTCGTCCGATATGTACTCATGCAGTTACACATGCTGTTTTGTTTTACATCACCTAAAATGTATAGAAATAATAATGTTACAACAATAAATACTTCATATTATTAATAGTAAGTTACTTTCTTTGTATCCATACTGCATATTACCCCTGTTTCAGATAAACGGACTGTAGTTCTCTTGACATTAGTTTATTGTAGCTAATCTGTTTATTTGCCCCAATATAATAATAAATGCTAAGTGGCTCTTGGTATTTATTTTATATGACGCACTGAGGTGGAATTTGACTAAACATCATACACTACGTGATCAAAAGTATCCGGACACCTGGCTGAAAATGACGTACAAGTTCGTAGCACCCTCCTTCTGTAACGCTGGAAGTCAATATGGTGTTGGCCCACCCTTAGCCTTGATGACAGCGTTCACTCTCGCAGGCACACTTTCAATCAGGTTCTGGAAGGTTTCTTGGGGAATGGTAGCCCAATCTTCACGGAGTGCGGCACTGAGGAGAGGTATCGATGTAGGTTGGTGAGGCCTGGCACGAAGTCGGCGTTCCAAAACATCCCAAAGGTGTTCTATAGGATTCAAGTCAGGACTCTGTGCAGGCCAGTCGATTACAGGGATGTTATTGTCGTGTAATCACTCCGCCACAGCCCGTGCAGTTTGAACAGGTGCTCGATCGTGTTGAAAGAAGCAATCGCCATCCCCGAATTGCTCTTCAACAGTGGGAAGCAAGAAGGTGCTTAAAATATCAATGTAGGTCTGCACTGTGATCGTGCCACGCAAAACAACAAGCGATGCAAGCCCCTCCATGAAAAACATGACCACACCATAACACCACCACCTCCGAATTTCACTGTTGGCACTACACACGCTGGCAGATGACGTTCACCCACACCCTGCCATCGGACGCCACATTGTGTACCGTGATTCGTTACTCCACACAACGTTTTGCCACTGTTCAATCGTGTAATGTTGTCGCTCCTTACACCAAGCGAGGCGTCGTTTGGCATTTTCTTGCGTGATGTGTGGCTTATGAGCAGCCCTCGACCATGGAATCCAAAGTTACTCACCTCACGCCTAACTGTCATAGTACTTGGAGTGGATCCTGATGCACTTTGGAATTCCTGTGTGATGGTCTGGATAGATGTCTGCCTATTACTCTTTACGAACCTCTTCGAATGTCCCGGTCTCTGTCAGTCAACACACGAGGGAGTCTGTACGCTTTTGTGCTGTACATGCCCCTTCACGTTTCCACTTCGCTATCACATCAGAAAAGTGGACCTAGGAATGCTTAGGAGTGTGAAAATCTCGCGTACAGACTTCTGACACAAGTGCCACCCAATCACCTGACCACGTTCGAAGTCCGTGAGTTCCACGGACCGTCCCCTTCTGCTGTTTCACGATATCTAATGACTAATGAGGTGGCGGATAATGAGTACCAGGCAGTAGGTGGCAGCACAGTGCACATAAGATAAAAACCGTATGTTTATGGGGTGTCGGGATACTTTTGATCACATAGTGTATCAAAGAAGCGCCCTAGGACAGAGTGGGTTCTCCCGAGTCTTTAGTGGTAATAAAGAAGAACCTATTGAAAAGAAAATACTATGGCAACAACCATGAAAAACCACTAACAGTTCTTAAAAACACACACACACACTTACGTAACACTGTCACATCCATGCGCTATAGGTATTTTCATTAACCATACAAGCGCAATTTATATAAAATTGCTATAGGTTTTAGTCCATAACCTCGGTACGAATTTCATGCAAATGTTGGGGACATTTTTTTTATATCACAACCCGGACCATATCATATGACCAAATTCTTTATTATTTAACACTAGAAGCGCTTTGGAATCATTTTGACCTATTTAAAACTTTTAATCCTACTGCCTCATTTTTAAAGGATGGTAGAAAGTGAAAACGTTAACTACTGAATTTTAAAAAATATATAAATAATCGCCTCAATTTCTAGAACTTTCCTAGAAGTGCAGTTCGCAGTATTTTGACCCTTTAAACTAACAGTCCTAGATTTCCACCAAGGATAAGTACATGTTGGGATATCTTGCATTGTTGAATTGTTTGGTGAATCATATTGTTGAAGTGTAGACTCGGTCAATTTAAAACTGGCCGACGTCTGAGAGGCGGAGCTCAAATCGGGTACTTCCGTGAGCGCTCGGGACAGCCAGGTTCTGATCACAAGACTGTTATATTCGTGTAGTAGTTATAATGGGGAACTCAACGTAATCACAAAAGACCTCCAGGAAAATAATTCATATACGAGATTTCAAACAGACAAATGTTCCTGTGTGCTTCAACAGTGAATACTTGTAACCAAAACACACTTTATTGATTTATGCTTCTGGTGTGGTGTATGACTAAAGCTCATCACTACGCCGTGCTTACTACAGCACCTTCATTTCACTGTCCCTGAGGTTGCCAGTTCAAATCTTCGTGGAGCTTTCAACTTTTATTCCTCTTTCATTTTAAATAGGAGTGAAAATATAACAGCTTTTCTTCAGTTTTATATATGTGGTGTTTATTTAGTAGTTCACCATACCGGTAACTGGTAACCATGACTTCAATTCATTGTTCGGGAGGAGGCTTTATACTCAGCGTAATGTGCGCTTGGCTCTGAGGCATTAGGATAAATGTATGCAACGAGGAAGTATATTTTGTAGCTAGGATTCACAAAATTCAACAAAAAAGGTTAATAGCGATTTATTACAGTCTTAATACTTAATACAGTCATATATTCAATCTTGCAAACATTTAACTTCCAAGAATCTAAGATTAACATTCCTTTCAAATACAACATATGGTTTCTCGCTTTCATCAAATGATGTTTTAAAATATCATTAACAACACAAATCATTTAAATATTCCTGTTATCGCAAAGAAATATTTCCGAATTATAAAGAACGCTTCTCCCGTGAAATAATAAGAACTAGAATATACATTTAGACAAGTTACGAAAGAAAAGATTATATTAAATTTGGAAAGTGCGGAAAGGTTACCCTTGGATGCATACACCGAAACTCGCCGAATACTACAGAGCTTAGAGCTCTCGCTGGCTGTCTGCTCGATTCCTCCTTGTAGACTCACTGTCGTCCTCCCGAGAGGTTAGTATTGGTGCCGTTGATATAGATGGCGCAGCTAGTGATGACGTCAACTTGCCAGACAATCATGGCTCCTGACGACCTTAATGTTGTGCTACCAGAACCATGTCACGGGTGACGACACCTTTCTGGAACTTTCCCTCTGTAATGAGCTGGCCTGATATACGGCGGTGTAGGAGGGGCGACGGAAATGCCGCATCAATCAATTTAAAAATTATTGTAATTGTATTCGTAATTTAAAAAATCTGATGTGTTAAACTCACATGACTTTCTCTACTCTTGTACAAACTATTTTTTACAAACGCTTATTTTCCATATGCTTCATGTTAATCGAGATAGCGAGATGTTAATCTTATTGCTAATTTTCTTGTAGATGCAAGGGGAATATGGTAGACTTTAAGCGATAGTCAAATATTCTAAGAGCTGGTTGCTATGTGGAGTATTCCATTCTCGTTGCATTACCAGGATAAAAAAATGAATAACGAATTCCCATTTGAGAAAAAGTATAAGTATTGGAAAATTTAAGGAAATAACAATGTCTTGAAAATATATGACATAAATTGTGTATTTTAACGCGATCTACATTTTTTGTGTAGTAAAATTTTGTCTATCTCTTATGGTTTACCAGTTATGCAAAATTCGTTCACAATGAAGAATACTTTTGGAGACATTCTCAGAAAATTCGAGATATACAATTCGTTTGCCACAAAAATGTCATAAACGTATGGTATTTTATTCAAAATCGTTAGAGCCGTTTTTGAGAAACCTAAATTTTTTGAAAACTGTTCCATGTAAAGGGTAATCTGGGGTGGGAGATTTTCTTGAAAACCTTCGTGGCGCATCTCTGGAAGATACTGAACCTAAATACCAAGTTTGATGTTTATCCGACTGTTCGTTTCTGAGTTATGCTGCTCACAGACACACACACGAACATGTTTCCAAAATACTTTTTATGGATTCAGGGGGTCTCAAAACATGTATTTACGGTGAAATCTGGTATGGAATTTTTGGGTGGAATACAATACTTCCCCTACTTGCTATCCGTAGTAGAGAAAGTAAAAACTAAAAGATAACAATTCACCAGGGAGAAACCAATTTGAGCTGCTTGCATAGTAGCCTAATCAGTGCTCCACGCTAAGGTGGCGCTAGCCCAAAACGGTGCCTTGTGGCAACCTTATCCTAGAGTTAAACAAAGCGGCGCACAGAAGTTGACGGTTGTGAACCGCGCGCTCACTCGGAAGGGGCTTTGAAAACATTTAACTGCTCAGGAGACCCGCCACTTTTAGTTTGACCGAGTGTGCATGCGTATGGAGCTGTTTTGTTCTTACATTTTGCACACATTGTTGGAAATATATTGTACCCAAGAGAAATGTAGCACACAGCAGTTGTGCAAGATGGTTTGAAGGAAAAGATATGCAGACGTCGAAATACCGACTATTAGGGATGGGACCTCGGTACCGTCGATACCTCGCCTCTCTCGATAGTCGGTGTTATCGAAGTATGCTTAATACTTTGAGATAAACATTCGATCGTTTTCGGCATTTTTAAATGTTTAAGTTTTGTATTCTTGAAAGTTCTTGGGTTTTACTTTATACTATATAAGGAATAAAAGGAGACTTCATATTATTGCCTTGTACGTGTCCAAAAAGAATTGCTGGATTATAGTTCTTGATAGACCTTGACTGCAATTCCTGTGGGGAATCAATGCAACATTTCATAGGTTTTTGTCTCTAAATGAAAACGTGCAAAACAAGAGGTACTTATGTAACATGCAGCGTTAACTTAATTGTGAATGAAGATGAATTACTGACGCACTAAATCAGTTTCTGCAATAGCCTGGCATAGTGACTCACTCTCAGTCATTACATTTATCTATTCCGGTGATTAAAGTCTGTAAATCTAGCAAAATAAGAATTTAAGACGTGAGATAATACAGCGCATGCAAATGTTTGTTCTTTGCTTCTATCTGTTAGTTTTTGTTTAGACCAGTCAAACTCGTGTTAGAGCACGGCTTACAGATATACCGTACTACTAATTTCCATAATATAGATGGAAAATGCTTTAAAAGAAGGTTTTCAGAACAAAATATAGTTACATAAAAACGGAATCACAGAAATTACATTATTATTATTATTATTATTATTATTATTATTGACTAACAGTAGGGGATATATAACCTGTGGCATTATCAACATAAAACTCTGATGTGTTACACTCACATGACTTTCTCTACTCTTGTACAAACTATTTTTACAAACGCTTATTCTCCATATACGTCATGTTAATCGAGATATCGAGATGTTAATCTTACTGCTAATGTTCTTGAAAATGCAAGGGGAATTGGTAGGCTTTAAGCGATAGTCAAATATTTTAAGAGCTGGTTGCTATGTGGAGTATTCCATTCTCTTTGCATTACCAGGACAAAAAAATGAATAACGAATTCTCATTTGAGAAAAAGTATAAGTATTGAAAAATTCAAGGGAATAACAAGTAATATCTCGAAAACGGTTCAGTCAACAAAACAGATGTATATGACATAAATTTTGTATTTTAACACGATCTACAGTTTTTGTGACGTAAAATGTTGTCTATCTCTTATGGTTTACCAGTCATGCAAAAGTCGTTCTTAATGAAGAATACTTTTGGAGATATTCCCAGAAAATTCGAGATATACATTTTATTCGTCATGAAAGTGATATTTTAATCAAAATAGTTAGAGCCATTTTTGAGAAAATTAAAATTTTCGAAAAATATTCTATGTAAAGGGTAATCTGGGGTGGGGGTATTTTCTTGAAAACCTTCGTGTCGCATCTCTGGAAGATACTGAACCTAAATACCAAGTTTGGTGTTTATCCGGCTGTTCGTTTCTGAGTTATGCTGTTCACAGACAGACACACACGAACGTGTTTTCAAAAATACTTTCTTTTTGGATTCAGGAGGCCTCAAAACATGTATTTCCGGTGAAATCTCGGTATCGAATTTTTGGGTGGAATAAAATACTTCTATTTACTATACGCAGTAGAGAAAATAAAAATTGTTACCATTGGACAATGTAAACAGAATCAATTTCGGAATTAGCACAAAACATAAAACCGGTTACATGTGTTTATACACAGAAAACTATTAATAAGAACATAACCCAGTGAACAAGCTATCGCCCTTACAGTTTTTTATAAAGTGGGTATCGAGTATCGATGCTCAAAAATAAGTATCGATATCAAGTATCGAGAAATAGTGGTATCGTCCCATCATTACTGACTAGAGCCTAGGTACTTGCACAACAAATGAAAAGAGAAGCCAGTGCAAAATAATGAGGTATGGTGATAATAAAACCAGTGTGAAATGCTATCTGTATGCAGAGTTTAATTGCAGAAAGTGCACTGATTAAAAATCAAAACGTTACTGTTGTGTGGGATGTTCAAATTCCCCAGAACAGGTAACAAATAGTACATAGTATGAAAGAAATCTGATGTGATACATTCACATAACTTTCTCTACCCTCTATCGTTTATTAGTGCGTTTACAAATAATTCTTACTTAAGTTGCAATCAGACGACTGAGCAATTGAATACTATACCCGGGATTTGAACCATCGATCCTCCGGTTTCCGTCCGGTTGCTCTAACCAACTGGTTTAAATCTATGGCATTGAATTTTCCAGTCGTCTGATTCTACGTTCCCAACATTGTCCTACACAGGACTTGTGTTGAACATTTAATTACCATATTCTTACTAAAGTACAGTCTTCTATATACTTTACTTTAACCCAAATCAACCTTTGCCGAAATAGCTACACTACACATTCTTATAGATACAAAGGGAATATCGATAGTCAGATGTTTAAGAACTGGACGCTATATGCTAGCCTTAAAATTCCATACTGTTTCCATGCAATCGCGAGAAACAACTGAATGCTGACAGGGCTTTAAGAGAAAGGACAAGCAATGAACAATTCGAACCACTAATAACGGAGATCTTAGAAATGGCCTATGCCACAAAATTAGTTGTTGGGAAATAAATTGTGTGTTTTAAAGACAAATATATTTTTTGTGTAGACCTTTTTTGTCTATCACTTAACGTTTGCAAGTTATACAAGATTATATAAAATTCCTTACGAATGAAGGGTTCAAAGTAATTTTCAGAAAATTAAACATACACATTTCATTTGTCGTATAAATATCGTTAATATATGGTAACTTAATCCAAATCGTTTGAGCCATTTTTGAGAAAATTAGAAATAACGAAAGGTTTTCATGTAAGGTAGCTTGGGATGGGAAATTTTCTTGAAAAGCTTTCTGTCACATCTTTGGAAGGTACTAAATCTAAGTACCATCTTTGGTATTTATCTGACATTTCGTTTTGGAGTAATGCTGTTCAGACACACACGTGAACGTTTTTCTAAAAGTGCTTTTAGGGGGGGTTCAGGGGGTCTCGAAACCTATTTCCGGTGAAGTCTCAACGTCGAAATACTGTGTGAAAAACAATACATACCCTACCTTCTACACGTAGAGAAAGTAAAAAGGTGTTAGGTTTTACATTAAAATGTTACATTATGATAGGAAACCTATTGGTTATCTTATAGTTGAAAAACATATAACAATATCTGTATTTAAACATTAACGTGCTATTTACCGTTTGCATTATTGGTATTATTTTCATGCAATAAATAAAGGATCATAACGCAGTAGGAGCTAAAATGCTAGTTATTATATTTTGTCATAACTAAGTATTACTAAATTGGTTACAGTACTCACCATGGATCACAACGTCGTCCTCTAGGGTCTAGGAGTACCGTGCTAGCCTCTAGTTCTCGAGGTCGGGGTTCAAATCCGGCGGAGGGCGATGGGTTTCTTTCGGGCATGGAAGTATGGCTTCCTTCGGAAGGGAAGTAAAGCCGGTGGTCGCGTATAGTAGATTTACGGCACGTAAAAGAACCTCAAACCTGATAGAGGCCTCTGAGCAAAATTTCCGGTCTTTCATACCCAGTATAGAATGTGACGTTAAGAACCATGGTAGTTAAAGAGCGTTCAGAGATAAAAAAATCTGATGTGTTACACTCACATGACTTTCTCTACTCTTGTACAACCTATTTTTACAAACGTTTATTCTCCATATGCTTCATGTTAATCGAGATATCGAGATGTTAATCTTATTGCTAATTTTCTGGTAGATGCAAGGGGAATTGGCTTTAAGAGTTTAACAGCTGGTTGCTATGTGGGGTATTCCATTCTCTTTGCATTACCGGGACAAAAAAATCTGATGTGTTACACTTGCATGACTTTCTCTACTCTTGTACAAACTACTTTTACAAAGGCTTATTCTCCATCTACTTCATGTTAATCAAGATAAACATTTGCAGACTCTATCTTATTGCTAATTTCCTTGTAGATGTAAGGGGAATATATATTTACAAGGGCAATATAGAAATACAGTAGCCTTTAAGCACATACATATCTCTTAATAGCTGGTTGCTAGGTGCAGCACTACTCCCTTTGCCACAGATTAATACTCTTTGCATATCCAAGACAAAGAAAATGAATAACGAATTCCCATTTGAGAAAATAAGTATTGAGAAATTTAAGGGAATAACAAGCAATATCTCGAAAATGGTTCACTCAACAACAAAAGGTATATGACATCAATTGTGTATTTTAGCGCGATCTACATCTTTTGTGTAGTAAAAGTTTGTCTATCTCTTATGGTTTACCAGTTTACCAAAAGTCGTACACAATGAAGAATACTTTTGGAGACATTCCCAGAAAATTCAAGATACACATTTTATTTCTCATGAAAATATCTTAAACCTATGATATTTTAATCAACATCGTTAGAGCCATTTTTGAGAAAATTAAAATTTTCGAAAAATGTTCCATGTAAAAGGTAGTCTGGGGTGGGGGGATTTTCCTGAAAACCTTCGAGTCGCATCTCTGGAAGATACTGAACCTAAATACCAAGTTTGGTGTTTATCCGACTGTTCGTTTCTGAGTTATGCTGTTTACAGATACACAGACAGACACACACGGACATGTTTCCAAAAATGCCTTTTTTTGGATTCAGGGGTCTCAAAACATGTATTTCCGGTGAAATCTCGGTATCGAATTTTTGGGTTGAATACAATACTTCCCCTACTTACTATACGTAGTAGAGAAAGTAAAAAAAAAACTCAGTTAATTTTGGTCAAAACGATCCCACCAGCTCTGTTAGGTATATAGTTTATACGGCCTTTTTAGTAATAAAGTGAAGTTCCCTGGTTATAAGACATCGCGATGTAAAGCAAAACCTTACACGTATATTGATACTCTAGTATGTCTTCCTACGTGGCATTTTTATTTAAAAGAAATGATAGGCCATTCATAACAATGCCTAGAGAAAGTGCGTTGAGAGGCAATTTTAAAGCAATGAATATTCACACAGATTTGAAAGTTGCTCGAGTGAGTCAGCTAAAATAAGAGGGAAGGAATAAAAATTCATTGGGGGTGAACTCATTTAATTCAACCGGTAATTTATTTTTGCATAACACTTTGCATATTTTAAACTTTTACTGGCCTACTCATTACCGTTTTAAAAGTCTACTCTCCGGAGTGTAGTGCAAAGTTCGGATTATCTGTATACTTCATCTCTATAAAGCTTCATGATTTTAGATGTCCCTTTTGTTTGATGCTTAAATCAATCTGATAATGCCCTCGAGAGTATCCGTTATGACCATAAAATATAAACCATTAAAGGATTAATAAACATGTGATTCCAAGTGAAATTTAGGCCTCAAAGGTTGAAGTGGAATAATAAAAATCTGATGTGTTACACTCACATGACTTTCCCTACTCTTGTACAAACTATTTTTACAAACTCTTATTCTCCATCTATTTCATATTAATCGAGATAAACATTAGCAGAAACGATCTTTTGACATGCAAAGAGAATGACAATTTACACATAGCGACCAGTTCTAAAAAATATTTGACTATCGCTTAAGGCGTGCTGTGTTCACCTTGTTTTGTAATTGCAAGGGCAATATAGAAGTACAGTAGCCTTTAAGCATAGACATATCTCTTAATAGCTGGTTGCTATGTGCAACACCATTCTCTTTGCCACAGATTAATACTCTTTGCATATCCAAGACAAAAAAAATGAATAACGAATTCGCATTTGAGAAAAGGTATAAGTATTGGAAAATTTAAGGGAATAACAAGCAATATCTCGAAAATGGTTCACTCAACAAAATAAGATGTATACGACATAAATTGTGTATTTTAACGCGATCTACATTATTTGTGTAGTAATGGTTAAGGGCGTCACTTTTCTGTCTCTTACGGTTTACCAGTTATGCAAATGTCGTTCACAATGAATACTTTTGGAGACATTCCCAGAAAATTCAAGATATACATTTTATTTGTCATGAAAATATATTAAACATATGATATTTTAATCAAAATCGTTAGAGCCATTTTTGAGAAAATTAAAATTTTCGAAAGATCTTTCATGTAAAGGGTAACCTGGGGTGGGGGGATTTTCTTGAAAACCTTCGTGTCGCATCTTTGGAAGATGCTGAACCTAAATACCAAGTCTGATGTTTACTATACGTAGTAGAGAAAGTAAAAATGGGCCCTATAGCCAACTAAAGGCCTAGACCTGTCAACCTGAGTGCTGGTCTGGCTCACTTGTGCAAAGGTGGTCGATCATCCAACAGCTACTGGAGGTGATTCGGCCAGTATCACGCATCCCCCAGGCAGAAGGTTGGCCTCCGTGGCCGAGATCACTACCTATCTCAGCTCCTCACTTTCCTCACGCTGCTGAGTGGACATCGGTTCTATACCCGGGATTTAAAATCCGCACCCCCGTGGACGGAATCGAATCCGGTCGAATTCCGTGTCCAGGAACCAGAGTTTCACGCTCGCAGTACATATATTATACTTCTCATATAGAATTCAATTCATCGACTTGCTTCTTTTAATCAGAATAAAAGAACGTAACTGTCATTTCAATTTAGATATGCAGCTTCGTTACATTTGTTTCTCCACAGTTACTGTAAGTTGCGCTTTATACAACAGTCAGCGCTTTATACAACAAAAAGTTTACCTTGTAAGGAGCTCGTGTGAAGAAAGAAATGAAAGAGAATCGGAATCTATGGCGATCGATTAAGGCTTCAGCCAAGTAAGGTTTAAATATAATACAGCGAAAGTTTCGAAACACTTAAACCGTCATAATAGGTTAATTGACATAAATTACATATTTCAATTGACTCTGTATTTTCCTTAAATAAGATGTTTGTATCAGACTAAATTATACAACATTGAACCAGAATGAAGATATGACCAATGTCTTATTGGTCATATAAATATATTAAACGTTTGTATTTTAACTAAAACAAAACCTTGGGAAAGTGAAAAAGCATGAACATATTTCTATGTAAAGCCTAATTTGGGCTGGGGGAACTTTCTTGGTTATACAGTGTCTTGATTCAAGTATGAAAGTTTTACTTTCCTTGCAGGGGAAGTATTGCATTCCATCCAAAAATTCGATACCAGGATTTCACCTGAAATTCATGTTTAGAGGCGTTCTGAATCAAAATAAAGCACTATTGGAAATATGCCTGTGTTCGGTGTGTGTATGTGTGTGTGTGTGTGTGAATAGCAAAACTCAGATACGAAAAGTCGAATAAACACCAATCCTGCCATTTAAATTTAGTATCTTCCAAGGATGCGACTCGAAGATTTTCAAGAAAATCCCACCACACCAACTACCCTTTGAAGCCGGAATTATAACGGCAATAATTATCATAATATTCTGAGAGGGATAGCGATATAAAATAAGTAATAATATATTTAAAATCAGTGTATGTATAAAAAGGAGAAGTATTGTGAAAACTGTTGACTGTAAAAGCGACTGAAAGACCAGACAGGCACAGTTTAACTAATTAGGGACCAGCCCCAGGTATAAAGGGTAAAATAGCTGAAGCCAGTTTCTCTTGGAATTCATGGGTGCAATTGCACTGGCCGGTTGTGAAGGTCATTAGTAGCTTCATGACGCTAGGTTTGAGGAGAATGTTTAAGGGGAGAGAGGGGAAGTTAAGAGTTTTTCCTTGTGCAGCGTGGGTAAAGTCAGTCTGTCCTGAGTGCTTGGGGAGAGCGGGACGACATTCTCGTCGAGTTGTGAACATTGGCGGCGAACATGCAAGAGGGTAGAACGTTCAGCTGTAGTTAATAATCTTCGGTCTTGGTAAAGACACAGTAGCTTCGTATGCAGTTAAAAGTGATCGGCAAACCGCAGTATTATTTTAAATAGTGAATAAATGTGTTCTAAGACAGCGTTCGTGTTTCTCTGTACACACCCACGCAGACCCTGAAATTGAGATCTCAGGCTCGAGCAGCCGTGGCAAAGTATAAAAAAGCATCTAGGAGGAGAAAACAGCAACCGTGAGGCAAAGGTATTGCTTCATTGATGGAGGACGTAGCGTGGCTGCGTCACCTTTATATAGAGCGTTTTTCGAAAAATTTGATTTTCTAAAATATGGCACTGACGATTACGATTAAAATACCGTATATGGAACATATTTGCAAGACAATCATATCATAATTTTTTGGGAATATCCTAGGGAGTCCTCTTCATTTGGAAGCAATTTTGTATAATATTGCATAACTGGTAAATTTTAAGGGCTAGACGAAAACGTACCTCACAAAAAATGTAAATTTCTTTAAAACACACATTTTATTTCCGATAACTTTTTTTGTGGCATAAACTATTTTTGAGATAAGCGTTATTCATGATTCGAATTGTTCATTACTTAGTCATTCTCTAAAGTGCTATCAATATTCAGTTGTTTCTCGCGATTGCATAGAAACAGTATGGAATTTTAAGGCCAGCATATAGATCCAGTTCTAAAACATTTAACTATCGCTGTTCGCTTTGTATCTATAACAAAATGTGTAATGTACTCATTTTGCAATGGTTTATTTAGATTAAAACATAATATAAGGAAAAATAAGGTAGTTGGAATAGTTTGTATGCCCATTAATAAAGATAAATGTATCACATCAGATGGTTTTTAAACTTGCGACTGAAAACGTGTATTTCCAGTGAAGTGGATACCTAACGAATTTTGGGTAGAATTTTGAAATACTTCCTTTAATACCAGAAGTAAAAGGCAAACAAAGTATAAAAATATGGAATATTCGTTAGTGCAGGAATGAAAAATCACTGCCATTTCATTCACGTCGTCCTCCGAGGTGTAGTGGTTACCATTCTAGCCTCTAGTTTCCGAGGTCGCGGGTTCAAACCCGGTGGAGGGTGAGAGATTTTTTCGGGCGTAAATATCCTTGGCATGGCTTCCTTTGGAAGGGAAGTAAAGCCGATGGTCCCGTGTCGTAGACTTACGGCACGTAAAAGAACCTCAAGCGTGATAAAAATGCCTCTGAGCAAAATTATCGGTCTTTCCAATATAGAATGGAACGCTAAGGACCACAGTAGTTATAGAGCGTCCATAAATAAAACTCAAATTAATTTAACTGGCATTTCATTAACAAGGAAGAGATGTGATCGCTAGATTTTATTGGAACCTTCATTTTCAGCTAACTTAATGCAGCTAATTTCAGTGATATTATTTACGAAAATCCTCAAAATTTGAGACGTAACAGCGCTATGTTACAACTTCCTGTGCCGATTTTGTACCTCAGCAGACAGCACTACTGATTGGGAGAGCGTTAGCGAATTCATCCTTGTTATTGGTATTATATCAGATTTATCCTTTATTTAATTTTTAGGCAGGCTATTAGTAGTTTTATGGTATTAACTCAGTTTTTCTCTTTAGATGATACTAGAAACCTTCGATAAAAATATATAAGAAGAAAATAAGTAATATTCTTTTGTTTACTTTCTCTACTATGTATAGTAAGTAGGGGACATATTGCATTCAATCCAAAAATTCTATACCGAGATTTCACCGGAAATACATATTTGAGGTCTCCTGAAAAAGGAAGCATTTTTAGAACAAGGTCTGTGTGGTGTGTATCTGTGAACAGCATAACCCAAAAATACCAAAATGGTATTTAGGTTCAGTATCTCTCAAAGATGTCACACGAAGACTTTCAAGAAAATCCCAACCCAGACTACACTCTACCAGGAACAGTTTTAGAAAATTTTGATTTTCTCAAAAATGCCTCTAACGATTTTGATTAACATATCATATATTTAAGATGTTTTCATTTTCTGAGAATATCCCCAAAAGTCCGCTTCTTTCTGAATGGCTTTTTCATAACCGGTAAACCGTAAGAGATAGACAACATTTTTCTACCAAAAAAATGTAGATAGTGTTAAAATTTATGTCATATACATCTTTTTTGTCGAGTGAACCATTTCAAAGATATTCCTTGTTGTTTGAATTTTCCAATACTTATACTTTTTCACAAATGGGATTCTTATTCGTTTTTTATGTCCTGGACATGCAAAGGAGAACGAAATGCTTCACATAGCAACGAGCTCTTAAAAGATTTGACTATCGCTTAAATACTACCATGTTCTCCTGTCACCTACAAGAAAATTAGTAATAAGATTAACATGAAGCATATGGAGAATAAGCGATTGTAAAAATAGTTTGTACAAAGGTAGAGAAAGTCATGCGAGTGTAACACATCAGATTTTTACAGTCTCACGTTATCTGGTGTTCTTTCATTAGTTTTTTGAATATTTATTACAGACCTGCAGAATGCGCTCTTGCACTAGATTTATTTATTGACGAAATATGTTTTGCGGCAGTTGTTAGTTTTCATTAATATTTTATATTACATTTTGTCTTGTTCAGAGTCTTTTAAGTGTTTATTTATCATTTTGGTCCGCTATATTTCCTAGTGTTACTAGCTCGTATTTATTTGTTGATTTTCTTTTCTTTTTTATATAGTTTCATGTACATTTTCAAATATCACAATCGGTATTTCTAACAAAGCTTATCAAAATATACTGATTCTCCAGCGGATTCGCTATACTGGTAATAATTGGTCGGGCTTTACCTCATAGGAGGTTGACTGCATAAATGAGATTTCTCCAATGATTTTGCGTGAACCATATTAAGCTTTTTCTAACAGTTAAAACAATGTAAACGCTAATTTAATATTGATTATTTACGTAACTATATAGGAAAGTCACTTTTTTCAGGACGAGTAAGATGTTAATATCGAAACGAGTCCTGACTTTCCTATACAGTTACGTACAATATTTTGTTTCATACTATGTCGAAATACGTTATACAGTATGTTTAAAAAATATATAGGGCATAATTTCAGGCATACATTCACCATATGTTTACAATAAAAACAGTCTTATTACAACATGTGTCCGGAAATGTTTGGTTTCTGACTTATGGCCATCAGAACAGTGATATTCGCCGGAACTATCGCAGGTAGTTTTCTTTACAGAAGATATTCAAAGTGTACACCTCCTGCTTGAGTACAGGCCTCACATCGACGTCTCATGCCCGTGCGAACTCGAGCCCAAAATCCAGGAGTATTGCGTATTTCCTTACAACCCATCACAATTTTCTGAAGGGATTCCCTGTCAGGCACCGGAGACGAATACAAGAGTGCTTTTAAATGGACCCACAAGTAGAAATCGACAGAACTCAAATCAGATAAGCGTGGTGGCCAAGAAATTGGCCCACCTCTACCTATCCATCGATCAGAAAACCTTCGATCTAAGTACCGGCGAGCGGTATGACCGAAGTGTGCAGGAGTGCCATCATGCAAGAAGTGAGCTTGTTGACAAATGCTCAGTGGGGTGTCCTCATACACACGAGGTATGGTGTTTTCCGGGACGTTTTTGGACGCCTGCCCTGTAAGTGTGTACATGGGGTCCAACTAACTTCACCAATGATACTGGCCCACATGTTGAGAGTGAACCGCACTTGGTGATGAGATGGAGTAATTCCATGTGGATTTCATATGCTTATACATGCTGATTGTAGAAATTTGTAATGCCATCTCGTGTGAACGTGTTTATAATAATTGCAAATAACACTAAAGGACGAAAGTTCAGATTTGTAGCACTGCTGCACGAACCATTGGCAGAACATCAATCCAGCAGGGTAATCTGCTATGCCAGGGCCTGTGCACGTTGCAAACGTTAAGGATACAACTGTTGCTCTCGCAACGGTCTCCAGACAGTCGTATGAGGAACATGATTTGCAACACTAACCTTCATATATTGATAGAAGGAGTCGTGTGCACAGAATCTCCTCCTCTACATCTCGAGTTGTAGACCTTCGTCGTCCCCTCCCCAAACCAGGAGATGTAAACTGCCCAGGAGCACACAGACGTCGATGGAGACATTCAAATGTCTTCAGATCTGGACATCTTCGCCTTGGGTACCTCTCTTGGTACAAACGACGAGTCAGCGCACCATTGCCGTCCGCTTTACCGTACGTGGATTCTGCCAGCTCCTGATTTGAATACATGTTGCTAAGCGCACGCCAAACACAACACTCAATGTACCCTTCTGAAACGGCAACTCTAGGCCGAGCCCGAGAACTGTAATTATAGATAATTTATTAATTAATTTTTATTGATGTTAAATCATACTATGTACATATATTTTTCTTATAATGCTTGTATAGTTTAAGAAGGGTGATTTAACGTTATGTATGTATCTAGGTTACTAATATTAGAAGAGTTATAAATGGTTTAATGTAAATAATTTAAGCGCTATGTTAAAATACTGTCCGCGACGAAATGTTTTAGCTACAGGAATAGTGTCATCGAAGGCAGTTTTACGACGTCTCTCTGGTCGCAGGGGTATTGTTCATACAGCGAGGGTGTAGCGCTTTTGTCCCTTTATTTGATAATTCGCCGTGACCAAGTGAGAGAGACAGATAGCTTAACGGTAAATTTAGGAAAAGCCGCGATTTATGTTAAACTTGGACCAATGAGATCCTTGGAAGTTTATGCGAAATAGTGAGACGCGTCGAGTGGCGCTAAAAATGGACCAATAGGAAAGGAAGCAGCCCCAGAAGCCTGCGACTATAAATGGGTCAGCTAGAAAGAAATTGGGGGCATTTTGTCATGTGTGGGCAGGGAGAGATGCTGCAGAATGTTTAAGAGATATCGCGCCAAAAGGGAATAGAGACAGTTTTCGAAACAGACATTAGAATCGCTACTAGTAAAGAGATAAGGAGCATATCTAAACTTCGCGTCCTATCCGCGCCGTGTTTTAACAGCGGCGGACAGTATTTTAACGACGGCAATATCAGTGTTGTGTACTACGTGGGTTAGTTAAATAAAAAGAAACGGCAGTGTCATCTTTTCATAACCAAAGCACGTCTATGTCTTTTTATATCACCACCCGAGATCGACGCTTCCTTTACCAAGGATAAGACCATGCTCCCATATATTTAAAGAAAATTACTGCAGCTAGCCGAGGATAAAATTGCACAGAACCAGCACACTGCGAACTTCTGGAACCAACATGGAAGATGCATCAAGGTAAGCCGCGAGCAACGGACAGGAGGAGGTGACTGCCACACTTCGTCTCGGAATGAACTGTCAGTGTGTCCTGTTAATATCTTTTGCCACGGCAACCACCTGCGGGAAGAAAAACGTTCCGGTGAATATCACTGTTATGATGGCCATAACTCTGAAAGCAAGCATTTCCGGACACATATTGCAATAGACTTTTACTTTCTCTACTACGTATAGTAAGTAGGGGAAGTATTGTATTCCACTCAAAAACTCGATACCGAGATTTCACCGGAAATATGTGTTTTAAGGGCCCCTGAATAAAAAAAAGCATTTTGGAAACATGTCCGTGCGTGTGTGTGTCAGTGTGTCTGTGAACAGCATAACTCAGAAACGAACAATCGGATAAACACCAAACTTGGTATTTAGGTTCAGTATCTTCCAGAGGTTCGACACGAAGGTTTTCAAGAAAATCCCCACACCCCAGATTAACCTTTACATGGAACATCTTTCGAAAATTTTAAGTTTCTCACAAATGGCTCTTAACAATTTGGATTAAAATATCATACGTTTAAGATATTTTCATGACAAATGAAATGTATATCTCGAAATTTCTGGGAATTTCTCTAAAGTATTCTTCATTTTGAACGACTTTTGCATAACTGGTAAACCACAAGAGATAGACAAAATATTACTACACTAAAATGTAAATCGCGTTAAAACACCCGATTTATGTCATATACACTTTTTTTGTTGAGTGAACGATTTTCGAGATATTGCTCGTTATTCCCTTAAATTTTCTCAAATGCGAATTCGTTATTCTTTTTTTTTTTTTTTTTTTTGTCCTGGACATAAAACAGAATGGAATACTCCGCATAGCAACCAGCTCTTAAAATATTTGACTATCGCTTAAAGCCTACCAATTCCCCTTGCATCTACAAGAAAATTAGCAATAAGATTAACAGCTCGATATCTCGAGTAACATGAAGTATATGGAGAATAAGTGTTTGTAAAAATAGTTTGTACAAGAGTAGAGAGAGAGTCATGTGAGTGTAGCATCACATTTTTCAAATTGTTATAAAATGAATCATTTTCGCAACGAAAGATTAACACTGCTGTAGTCAGCGACTTTAAACTGAGTCATTTAGCAGAGTCGAACGATTCCGACTGGCGAATCTGCCCTGTAATCCAAAATGCTATACGAATAACAGAAAAAAAGAAAAAACATGAAATTAATTCGAAGTTGATTCCGCCCTCTTAGGATATGATTTCCAGACGTCATGGATGACTGAACACCGGATAGAAGATAACTGAAGAGAATCCACTTTACATTATTGCAAGCACGCTACAATTAGTAATTGAAGATACAAGCTTACGTCTTAGAATGGGACAGAACATTACGGTTACTTCTTTTCCCGTATTCCAAAGTAGCCTTGAAAGGGGTCGCAGTAACTTAATACGTCATCCAGGTTCTCGAAGCTACTGGTCTGGAAGGGATTGTGATGACACAAGTACAGCCTGTTTGTAAATCCTTCATACTGCTCCGAATTACTTTAGGTCGTTAGATTAAATTGAAACCAAATGTTAAAATGAAGACTCGCAGAGCAAAATTCCTGCTTCTATACTGCATAGGAGGCATTCAACATAAAATTTGCAGTATTGCTAGAGAAAACTTGATCAATATTTTAATGATTTAATGCAATAATATATAACGCTTAAAGTAACAGTTAAAATAAAATATATTTAAGGACAATTTAATATCAACTAATGCGACGAAAGCTAATTACAAATAAAATAATATATAAAATACTAGTACAAATATAAGTGCAATCGTTACAGAATCTAATAATTCAATGGCTTAGTTACTTTCATCAAGAGGAAAAATACTGTGCTTAAACTTTGTCATTTAACAGGAGAAAAGGAAATAAGCATTTTTAAACAGTTGGGAGTCGCTTCATACAAATGATAAGTTTAACCCAGGGCTACAACTGCAGGAAACACGTGATTTAAGTCATTCCCCTATCTGTTCTTCGGTATGTTTACCATTCAAGCAGTTTCTGTTCTATTAGCATAGTGTCGCCGTAAAGTCCGACCATTCCTAATTCTTAACAAAATTAGTTGAAGCAACGTTGCCAACCCCAGTAGCCAACATTTCAGTAGATGTATTTAAAAGTTAAAGAACAAAGACTGACATCTTGGCTTAGTTGCTGGAGCACTCTTCTACTGTTTCAAGGGCCCGCGTTTGAGTTCAGGCTAGACTCATGACATTTATGTTGTACATAAATGGCCTTAAATACTCTTAATACGTAATTACCGCCAACTTTCGCTCTTATCGTGCCAAGGTTGCACAAGCACTTCTGACGGAAAGGAATGGTTCGTTTTGCAACAGCTCTTTGTTTCTATGCTGGCATATACGGTTATATTTTGTATTTGAAGAAGAAATATCTACAACTTTGTTTTGTTAGATTTAATGACAGTAGTGAAGGCTATACATTTGCACCAAAATAATTTTTCTCGAGAGTTAAGACTACGTTAGGGTTTCTATACTCCATGTTTTCCACTCCTACACTCCTTAATTTCTGAAGAAAGTTTCTGAAGCCAGCGATCTATCTTCTGCTACTGCAAGAGTGAAGAAAAGGACAAGAGCGCCGTATTGTTGCAAAAACACCAAATACTACGGCATGAAGTGATAACCACCTGCTCCGCCATGGATGTGAAAGCTCATGTGGCTTCATTTTCACAAAAAGCTTGAAATTCATTTAACTATTTCTACTCGTTTAGTACTAGCGTGGAAGTAACTGTACTTATTATCATCGTAATTTTAACTGGAAATATGAGAACGTGAGGGGGTTGCGGGCATATCATAACTGTTTCGGCGAAGCTGTAGTGGCCGGCACGCGAGCAGGCGTGCGATGGCCACATGTGAAGGAAAAACACTGTATTTGCTTGTGCTATCATGAAACGCCTCAGATTTCATTACAAGAAAGGGCAGCCAAGACTTCGGTCCAGCGCATCATTGCACAAGTTAAGATGGCAGGAGTTTTTTTTTTTTTTTTTTTGCTTTCCTTTAATAAATCAATAGATCAGTTGACAAATTAAAAACTCAGGAGATGTACTGAAAATTCAGTAGAGTTGGCACTCTGAGTTGAAGGGAGAAAGAAGTGGAATGATACTGTGTGTTACAAACTGACATGACTGTTCTAAGTCATTCACACATTCTATCGCGAATCGTTCAAATGAAGCGACTCACTGGTCAAGTATTGAAGCCTGACTAAGCTGATGAGCTAGTCATTCAGGCGAAATTCATTCACTATATTTCACTCATAATAGCTAATTATTCCAACTCACGACGCAGTTGTATACTGGGTGTTATAAATAAACTATTCCATATTTTGAGAGGTGGTAGTATGGACCAAACAAGAAGAAATGTCCATTAAACATGGGCTGTAAAATGCATACTTTAAGAGCTATGAGCACTAGCTCATCTTCGCTACATTTGAAACATTTATTCTACTGTAAGCTCTTTGCTACGACCTATAGCAGGCAGTAAACAAAGGAGAACACATTACTCTGTTAATTCACAGTTCTGGGTAATTGCAATGCACATTTTTATTAGTTACAATGCAATAAGTTTGTGAAACGCTTTTACATTGGTTTTATCTTTAAACCTTTAGTGTATATAACTCCCATTAATGATATACAAACACTACCGAAAGGCGTTATCAATGCCTGCCAGAGCATCCGTGACAAACCTGGAGTGGTGAGTGTGTGATTCCCTAAGACGTCGGACAGAAGCATGCCTAACTATGAATGGGCACGCATTGAGCACCTCCTTTAGCGATGGTGCAGTTACAGCTCGTATGTAATTGCAAGCAGATTACATTAGAAACAATGCTGTTTCACAGTAATAGAGTAATGTGTGCTCATTCTGTACGGCCATACGTAATAGCAAAGAGCTTCTAGTAGAAGAGATGTTTCACAGTAGTGAAGTTGAACAAGTGCTCAAAGCTCTTAAGGTATGCATTTTAGAACCCATGTTTACTGGACATTTTCTTCTTGTTTTTATCCATACTACCAGCTTTCAAGATATGGAATACTATTTCTTTAACATCCTATATAAATTGCAAAGGGTATAAATGTTCACCTTCAACCCATGAATAAAACTCGCCGTAATGATCAACATCCTAAATGGCCTTTGGTCCATTTCCAAGCATTTGCGCAACATTTGCTGATTCGCAATGGAATATCTGGCAACTGTGCTTTGAGTATCAAAGGAGAATACGCCGCACTCCCTGGCAGGAGAGACAGGTATCAAACGTCAGCTACGAAGTAAACAGGTAGATTCTCGGGTAAACGTCGAAGCTGGCAGCCATGTCTTCAGTGTTGGAGGAAAGTTTGAGTGGCCATTTCCACCGAGACTTTAACCTAAAATTTATAACGAAATCTCCGCGATAGTGCAATTGTTCAATGTCTGTCGATGTTCCTCAGGTGTAGATGGTTATTAACTGTCCCCATCACCAGATGTAGGAATTTCTAAGCCAGAACGAAATAAAGTTAAGTTTTACTGACAATGGACTTTAGGCAGGGACGTCGCAGGTAACAAACCACTACACCATCTGTTGGCATTTACAGACACGATTCACCAGGCCGTGTTTATCTACCGCCAGTAACCCTTGGTGCTACTGTTTACATTCTTTGTATTGAATTATGGTTCTAGTGTAGACAACTTAGGCAACTGTATAAGAATGCCTATGCCTGCTCATCACCCTCCTTGTTTCCCTGACTCGTTGTCTAAGTGCAGCGTTAATCGTTGGTATGCAAAGTCTTGTCTTTAATTCCTCTTCACAACCGTTATACGTATACTATTCAACATTTCCGAAATTGTTGTCCTGAGAATATGGGGTTTATTTTGGTAGGAATGGCTAACATTGTGCAAATATAAATTGTATATGGTCCACTGGCACGGAAAGAAAGTCCGTAGACAAGCTCACGATTTCCAACGGATCAATAACAGATAGAAATGACACACACGTTTCTTTGTTTCCCCGCCTTAACACGCATTACGTTTCCTCAGAGTTGTTTACAGGATCAGCTGTCCACGAAATGCGATTACGGAAGAGCGAAGTGACCTTGGCTATCTTAGGGTTTTAGTTTCACTGGTGAAGGAAGGCTAGTTCACTGCTGACTTACTTCCAAAGTAACGCATTAGAATCCTGTTACCGAACTTTAATGAGTTTATCCGTTATCTTTGTGTTTACTTGCCTTATCTACGCCTTATCTGCCATGTTGCGGTGGTGTTTAAAAACTGGTAGCCCATATGTTTTCTGTCTGTCACCCCGCACAAGAACTCGGCTAAAGAAAGAGGGAGAATTGAGAACCAAGGCATGGATTCACGGAGTTAATGGCTTTAAATCGCACCAGGATATTTACAAATTAAATTTATTTATGGACCTTCTTTAACTGATGTGGTCCTTAGCGTAACATTCTATATTGGGCGTGAAAGACCGGTAATTTTGCTCAGAAGTCTCTTTGTCAGGCTTGAGGTTCTTTTATGTGCCGTAAATCTACGACACGGGACCATCGGCTTTACTTCCCTTCCAAAGGAAGCCATGCCAAGGATATTTACGCCCGAAAAAATCCATCACCCTCCGCCAGGTTTGAACCCGCGTCCTCGGGAACTAGAAGCTAGCATGATAGCCACTACACCAACCAGGGATCTTTAGTCTCGCCATGAAATCTCTCTTCTATTTTTCTTCCCTTTAATTATGTGGGTAACCTTATAAGAGAAAACGAGTTGAGTAGAAAATCTACATGGGATCTTGAAGGTTATTGTTTCACGCATGGAAAAGCCGTTTTGAAGTAGGAGTTGTATTGTATTTCAACTGTTGGGGAGCCGAACTTGAAGTAGTTGCAACCTCACGTATGGTACCCGCTTTCCGGTAGCCTTCGCCCTAAGTTTAAAAAAATATTAACTTTGTATTTGACTGTTTCTTTAAATATTTAATATTTATGTTTGCCTCGGATGCGTCGGTATTTATTTTAGAGACATGGATGTCTTGGCAGGGTTGTGGTGCGACTAAGAATGTAGGCTTACACAGATTATAATTTTACTTCGCTCTTTTTATTAATGATTGACATGATTTAAATAACACTTCACCGATAGAGATCTGTGATATTCTTTTATGAATTACTTGCACTTTTTAACACGAACTATTTTTCGTCTGACACGAATACGTATAAAATCTCTCGAGGACGCACAAGCATCCGGTTACAAACACTGTCTGCAGGCAACTGAATTGATTTCAACCGCCTAAACTTGTAAATTTCTGTATTTCAAGTCTCTGATTGGCTATTCCTAATCCAATAGAATACCTTCATTTAACTAAAGCTTTATCTGGTTGTTGATTGCCTATTTTTATAAACTGTCACTAAAATTACATTATTGCTTCCAGGAATCACAAGTAACATTATTAAACTCTCAAACTCATTATTGCCTCAGGATTACCTTATTGTTAGCAACTTTTAACCTATTATTCTCACAGCTCCTACATTATTAAATTACGTAATATATATTCACATAACATTATTACACATGGATACAATAATACAAACATGTACAATGACTGTTGCATACATTTTTTATATATTGTTACATACACATATTGCTTTAAGGCGGGCTGCTATTGAATTTATATATTATAATTTTAGTGAAATCATTTAAGTGTTAAAAACACTGCCTCAATCTCTACTGATAAGGGGACCGTTTGTCCCATATTTTGCAGGACAGTTGCTTATTCACTCTACCTATTTTTCCTTACCTGTCCTTTTTCCCCATATATGTTTTTTGTTTCAGCGCATGTTCCAAGAATGTCCTGTACTTTAGAAAATATATTGTATGTTAGTGATCATTTAAATGTATCACAATGCATAACATATACCTTTCTGGAGTTATTTTGAAGTTTTTATCATAACAACAATCTTTGTTCCTAATTTTCTGTTACATTTACTTCAGATAAAAGAATTGCATTAAACTTACACTGTCGTTGTCATAGCGCGACAGTGGTATATGGAAATGTAACAGTTATACTTTCCTAGCTAACCTCTTCAAGCAATTGACCTGCATATAGGCCACTTTCCCAAAGTAAAAGGTTCTACTTTGTTTAACTCTTACACCAGAATGTACCTGCTCTTCTTTAGGCTTTGCAGTTACATCATACAACTGCCTAAAGTTAAAGTCTATCTCTTATGGTTTACCAGTTATGCAAAAGTCGTTCACAATAAAGAATACTTTCGGAGAGATTCCCAGAAAATTCGAGATACACATTACATTTGTCATGAAAATATCTTAAACATATGATATTTTAATCAAAATCGGTTAGAACCATTTTTGAGAAAATTAAAATTTTCGAAAAATGTTTCATGTAAAGGGTAATATGGGGTGGAGGATGTTCTTGAAAACCTTCATGTCGCATCTCTGGAATATACTGAACCTAAATACCAAGTTTGGTGTTTATCCGACTGTTCGTTTCTGAGTTATGCTGTTCATAGACAGACACACGCACACACGGACATGTTTCCAAAAATGCTTTTTTTGGATTCAGGGGGTCTCAAAACATGTATTTCAGGTGAAATCTCGGTATCGAATTTTTGGATGGAATACAATACTTTCCGTACTTACTGCACGTAGTAGAGAAAGTAAAAATATAAATCGCTTCAGACTGCAAATGCAAGCTTCATTGCAGATCAGTGCCTTCTCTAAACTATTTAGTAGCAGTTTTATGTATGTGCATTAAGTAGTTTTAGATAAAATGCGTCATTAAGTTACACATTTTAACATCCTCATGACAGGGCGTACAGTCTAACTTTAAAGTTTGTGGTATACATTCTTTTGTGCCAACCTCAGTATTAAACAAGTGAACACTGTCAGGATTCAACCCCGTGCTGGCCAGCCTATCGAGGGTTTTTTCAATGGTTTTCTCCATTCATGGTGAAAGCCAGGTTCAAATTTTTAAAATTTCCGTATTCCTACCTTTCTTCATGTCGTTCTTTCTGTAGCACTGGTCTCTCACTAGCAAATGCTAAGCACGTGGTGAGATTCGCACACGGATGTCTATGCCATTTTTGAATACGCTCCCCAGCTTGACCTCTCCAGTGACAGTACTGACGTTTGTACGCCCCAATCCCGGCTGGGTGCTCGGTGGATGAAGGTGGAGATCATTAAGAACTTTAATTTTTACTTTCTCTACCACGTACATAGTATGTAGAGAAGGTATTGCATTCCACCCAAAAATTCGATACCGAGATTTCACTAGAAATACATGTTTTGAGGCTCCCTGAATCCAAGAAAATCATTCTTAAAAAAGGTCCGTGTGTGTGTGTGTGTGTGTGTGCGCGCGCGCGCGCGCGTGAACCGCATAACTCAAAAACCAACAGTCAGGTGAATACCATCCTCAACTATCCTTTACATAGAATATTTTTCGAAAGTTTTGATTTTTAAAAAATATTTCTTAACGATTTTCATTAAAATGTATATCTTGAATTTTCTGAAACAGCCTGTGAAGTCCTCTTCATTCGGAAAGAATCTGGTATAACTGGTAAACGTTAAGGGTTATACGAAAACGTACCACGCAACAAAATCTGATGTGTTACACTCACAAGACTTTCCCTACTCTTGTACAAACTATTTTTACAAATGCTTATTCTCCATATGTTTCATGTTTCGAGATATCGAGGTGTCAAACTTTCAAACTTATTGCTAATTTTCTTGTAGATGCAAGGGGAATATGGTAGGTTATAAGCGATAGTCAAATATTCTAAGCGCTGGTTGCTATGTGGCGCATTCCATTCTCTTTGCTTGTCCAGGACATAAAAAAAATTAATAACAAATTTGAGAAAAAGTGTAGGTATTTGAAAATTTAAGGGAAACACAAGCAATATCTCGAAAATGGTTCACTCATCAAAAAAATGTATATGACATAAATTGTGTATTTTAACGCGATCTACATTTGTTGTGTAATAAAATTTTGTCTATCTCTTATGGTTTACCAGTTATGCAAAAGTCGTTCACAGTGAAGAATACTTTTGGAGACATTCTCAGAAAATTCGAGATATATATTTCATTTGTCATTAAATATCCTAAACATATGATATTTTAATCAAAATTGTTAAAGCAATTTTTGAGAAAATTAAAATTTTCCAAACATGTTCCATGTAATGGGTAATCTGGGATGGGGGGATTTTCTTGAAAACCTTCGTGTCGCATCTCTGGAGGATACTGAACCTAAATACCAAGTTTGGTGTTTATCCTACTGTTCGTTTCTGAGTTATGCTGTTCACAGACACACACACGGACATGTTTCTAAAAATGCTTTTTTTTTTATTCAGGGGGTCTCAAAACATGTTTTCCGGTGAAATCTCGTATCGAATTTTTGGGTGGAATACAATACTTCTACTTACTATACGTAGCAGAGAAAGTAAAAATGTATATTTGTTTAAAACACGCAATTTATTATAAATACATTTGTTTTAGCATAAACCATTTCTGAGATATCCGTTATTTAAGGTTCGAAGTGTTAATTTCTTGGCCTCTCTGTTAAAAAGTCCTTTCAACAGTCACTTGTTTCTCGCAATTGCATGGAAACAGCATGGAATTTTAGGGCCAGCATAAAGCGCCCTGTTCTTAAACATTTGACTGTACCTGTTCCCTTTGTATGTATAACGAAATGTGTACTACAACTATTTCTGCAAGGTTTATTTGGATTAAAATGTAGTAGACGAGAAAGAAGTTTGAGTAGGAATAATTTGTATTCCCCCCTAATAAATGATAGAGTTTAGAGAAAGTCATGTGAATGTATCACACCAGAATTTTTTTGTTTAATTTGCATAGTAACATTTTTTACTTTCTCTACTACGTATAGTAAGTAGGGGAAGTATTGTATTCCACCCAAAATTTCGATACCGAGATTTCACCGGAAATACATGTTTTGAGACTCACTGAATCCAAAAAAAGCATTTTTGGAAACATGTCCGTGTGTGTGTCTGTGTGTCTTTGTGTCTGTCTGTGTCTGTGTGTCTGTGAACAGCATAACTCAAAAACGAAGAGTCGGATAAACACCAAACTTGGTATTTAGGTTCAGTATTTTTCAGAGATGCGACACGAAGGTTTTCAAGAAAATCCCCCCACCCCAGACTACCCTTTACATGGAACATTTTTCGAAAATTTTAATTTTCTCAAAAACGGCTCTAACGATTTTGATTAAAATATCATATGTTTAAGATATTGTCATGACAAATAAAATGTAGATCTCGAATTTTCTGGGAATGTCTCCAAAAGTATTCTTCGTTATGAACGACTTTTTCATAACTGGTAAACCATAAGAGATAGACAAAATTCTACTACACGAAAAATGTAGATCGCATTAAAATACACAATTTATGTCATATACATTTCTTTTGTTGAGTGAACCGTTTGCGAGATATTGCTTGTTATTCCCTTAAATTTTCCAATACTTATACTTTTTCTCAAATTCGTTATTCATTTTTACTTTCTCTACTACGTATAGTAAGTAGGGGAAGTATTGCATTCCACCCAAAAATTCGATACCGAGATTTCACCGGAAATACATGTTTTGAGACATCCTGAATCCAAAAAGAGCATTTTTGGAAACATGTCCGTGTGTGTGTCTGTGTGTGTGTGTGTGTGTCTGTGTGTGTGTCTGTGAACAGCATAACTGAAAAACGAACAGTCGGATAAACACCAAACTTGGTATTTAGGTTCAGTATCTTCCAGAGATGCGACACGAAGGTTTTCAAGAAAATGCCCCCACCCCAGACTACCCTTTACATGGAACATTTTTCGAAAATTTTAATTTTCTCAAAATGGCTCTAACGATTTTGATTAAAATATCATATGTTTAAGATAATGTCATGAGAAATGAAATGTATATCTCAAATTTTCTGGGAATGTCTCCAAAAGTATTCTTCATTGTGAACGACTTTTGCATAACTGGTAAACCATAAGAGATAGACAAAATTTTACTACACATAAAATGTAGATCTCGTTAAAATACACAACTTATGTCATATACATTTCTTTTGTTGAGTGAACCGTTTTCGAGATATTGCTTGTTATTCCCTTAAATTTTCCAATCCTTATACTTTTTCTCAAATTCGTTATTCATTTTTTTATGTCCTGGACTTGCAAAGAGAATGGAATGCGCCGCATAGCAACCAGCGTTAAATTATTTGACCATCGCTTAAAAGCTACCATATTCCCTTTGCACCTACAAGAAAATTAGCAATAAGATTGACATCTCGATATCTCGATTAACATAAATCATATGGAGAATAGGCGTTTGTAAAAATAGATTGTACAAGAGTAGAGAAAGTTATGTGAGTGTAACACATCAGATTTTTTTTATGTCCTGGACATGCAAAGAGAATGGAATGCGCCACATAGCAACCAGCGTTAAAATATTTGACTATCGCTTAAAAGCTACCATATTTCCCTTGCATCTACAAGAAAATTACCAATAAGATTGACATCTCGATATCTCGATTAACATGAAGCAAATGGAGAATAGGCGTTTGTAAAAATAGATTGTACAAGAGTAGAGAAAGTCATGGGAGTGTAACACATCAGATTTTTTATTCTGTGTTCATGCCGGGGACTTTGATTTAGAAAGAAACAACTGTCTCTTTGGCTGCAGGTTTTTGTTTTTAGTTTTTACTGAGTTTCATCTGGAAATACACTGACATTCATTCCCACTTCATTCATCCAGACTGTGGAGGGAGGAATGATTTTAATTAAGAGATTTTAAATCACCCGTCCCAGTAGGTAATCGAACCCGGGATCTCTGGGTGCCAAGGCAGATTTGGAATTTGTATCACCTACGTCGCGGCGAATCGCATCTGGTTGCAAAACCCCCTTATGGCTCCTACCGTTCATCTCTCCAACACGGAGGTTAAGTACCCAGAAAATGCATATGGCAGTGTTGGAGAATCCCTGCTGCATGAACTTTCATTCAACCGTTAAACTCTACCGACCTAACTGAAAGAAGGATCTTCGAGCGACTACCAAAACTATGCATAGACTAAGTGTAATATTTCTGGTGAAGAAGTAGACCACCTTGTGTAACTCAAGAGTATAGAACGATGATAATGTAGAAGAAGAAGAAAGTTAATTTAATCCCTCATGCCTGTTAGTGTTTTTCAACATCAAACTTAATAGCTTTTTTTCCCTACCATTATATTTCATAACTTCTTGAATTTATTTCACGGGTCATTGCTATCTTTTGTGTAATATAATGTATTAATACTTAGCGTCCAGAATCTTAATTTATATTATGTGTGCATGAAAAAAGCTGATGGTAATCTGGTTGCTTAAAGGCGCACCTAAAGAGACATTTCAAGCGAAGTACGTAAATGATGAAGCTAAATGAAGCACGCTGGAGATAATTTAATTTGGTATTAAAAAATCTTGCCTTAAAATGCTGTAGAAGCCAGTGGACAAGAAGCAAAGAAAAAGGAACATGGTTAAGCATCTTGAGATGGGATTTGCCTAACAAGCGCTGAAACTTGGCAACTAAATTTCAAGTTCGTCATTAGCATTAAGGAAAATGCAAAAAGGGCCTGCTGAGTCCGCCCTTTTGCCTTTCCTCAACCCCAGGAAGATTTAGTTTCTCGGCGACACGAAAAATTAGGCTTAAAATTGAGATCTGAAAATCAAAAAGGGCGTTTGAAGCACCTGTGTAGAACGTTATAAAGAAAAGTTTATACTCAGCTGCTACACAGGGTGTTCAGTGATGTTGCCTAGTGCTCTCACTTCATACCAGCGACGCCAATTGTGCAAAAGCGGATACTTATAATACTTAATATTGACAATCTTAATTTAACCTATTAGTCTAAACAAGTTAAGTAGATTTGGAAGGAAAGAGAAGGAACTTGATTGACTGAAACTGTCGTACTGATAATACTTCTTGTTTTGCTTTCTGGTGTTTTTGTAAGATCTTAAGGTTTTTCAACCCACAGGTCACATGAGAGGGCGAATGAAATAGATGGAATGATTCTCAATTGTATCCGACGTCCATAGAGGTTAGAGTTACCGGATATTGTCTTCTTAGAATAAGGGAAAGTCCCCCAAATATCTTATCAGAGGATTCACCCCAATCTGCTCTCTTCCGGGATATGGAAAGAGGTAATGTTTACTTTGTATGAGGCAGGTGTGGGGTAAAGACGCGCGATACTGAAATCTGTTGGCTTTTTTCCACTGCATGCGCCATGCGCAGCACGAGTTCAGCATATTGTATACCCCTCGCACCGGCTAAAACTTTACCTGAGATATAAAACATTCCAACCCACTAGATAAGACGCCGATGAACATGCAGTAGAACTTATTTTGGGAGGGATAGCTTTGTCACAAGCAAAGTCGTTTTTAACTACGCTGGAATGAAATTGCTTATACCGTACCTGTAAAGGTATACCCTGAAAACACCGTTGTGTTGTACACGCTTGCACAGAAATGGTTTTGGGATATAAACAAAGCATGGCGTATGCCCAACTCCTCGCTTAACGCTTCACTGCAGTTAGAAACCTCGCTACAAAACTTTGATACAATCCCTTCACTCCTCACGCCTTTTTTCAATGCCGAAATGAGTCAATGCTGTTTGTTTACATCGCCAGGCCATTTCTGTGTATGCGTATACATATCTTATTCATCCACATCTCCGCAAGCCGTTTCTTCTTCCGCCTACAGGAGGTTCCTGGAGCTGTGGAGTATCATCTAGGCGTCAGAACGCGCCGGCCAACGCGCCTCAGAAAACACCTTCCTCAAGATCTTTTACTCAGTTCCACCTCAAGCTCCGAAGATTCTGATCTTTAGTCTCATAGGGCCGTATTCATAGAGTTGACGTTGGTCTGGACCATCTCTGGACCCATTTGGTCTGGACCAAATGCTGATCAAGTTTTTCGTATTCATAAACGATAAAAAGCCTCGGACCAAGAAAGGCCGTGGATCAGCAAGGAGAAAATGTTACACGACGAAGAAAGATAGTTCCGCGCATGCGCGACTGTCATAGAGTAGTAAACTAACCACTGTTACTCCCTAGTTTTTACTTTCTATGGTCGCTTCACAGCTGTTTTTTCATCGGTTCAGTGTTCACTCCTCGGCCAAAGCGAAAAAAAAAAAAAATGGACATAACCTAGAAGCGTGCATTAAAATGGTCGGAGGAGGAAAATGCCTGTTTCTCTTAATACAAAAAATGATGGATATTATTGAAAACAAATCGGTTTCGACAAATGCAAACGCAAAAAAGAGGAGGTATGGAGGGAGATAATGCATATATATAGTTTTGTGCACGACTCCAACCTATTGCCACCCCTCCCTTTTTGGAAACGTTCTTATCCACACAGCTTCATGGCATTGTTAATCATTTCAATAAGAATTTAATTTGCTGGAAACTTTAAGCTTAAAATTTCGGAATCAAATCGTATTTAAATAGGAAGGAATATTTGCTGTTATTAAAACCTCAGTCTGGATCTTAACCAAATAAATATTGTGTGATCGTAACTATACAGAAATAATTACCCGAGGAAATTCTAATACATCATAAACCTTCGGGAGTTGTAATCCTCCTCTCCTCGAGGGAAAACGTAAGCAAAGCCTAAATTATTTCGAACTTAACCCAAGCACGACATTATTCCGTATACGGATAGGAGGTATGAAAGGCTAAGAAACAAATGGAATCGGAGTTTTTTAACACGTAGAGTTGATTGTGTAGTGTCCTGTTCTCATTCGAGTTTAGACGCGCAGATCCCACGGCTACGCCCCGTCGTCGCTTCTCACTTGCAACTGCTACACTCCTCTCCTCCTAAATTTAGTAGTGTCAAACTTTTCCTTCCCGTTACGTCAAGTTTAATGTGACATGGCAATTAGAACCAATCAACGTGAAGCAGTAGCATGAAGTAATAGAAGAACAATCAATCAAGATTCATTCCCGTTACGTTAAGTGCATCCTAATTAAACCTTTACTGTAGCAGAATTTCTTAACTTCGCGTTACATTCCGTCAGGTTACGTAAAGTGCATAGTAATCCCGGTTTAACGAAGGTAAATCTAGCAATGACATGAGTCATTAGTTATAATGCGACTTACTAAGGTCAGTAGTGTTTTCTTGATACCCTTCTCTTGCATAATGTGGAAGTGCTGTTAGCATCGTACCAATTGAGATACTCAAGCCTCGGTAATTGTCGTCTGTCATATAGGTTAGGATGAATCCGTTTTATCAGCCTTTTAATCTTTGTTTACTAAACCTGTATTTGTTTTGAAATTTAGGTTGCATTACTTTCCAAATTATGTCTAATTTTAATAGATAGTTTTATTCCACCGTCTCATTTCGCGAATTCTACGCAAGCAGCCACGCCCATTACTCCAAAGTCATCCATTTTGTAAAGATGGTCTGCCTTTAATCTACTCCTCTGAGGTAGACCAAGATTTGGTCCCGAGCAAAGCGTTTGATCCCCGGACCAAGGCAAATCCGGATCTATGAATAAGAAAATCGATGGTCCGCTGTAAATCCACCGGAAGTAGCAAGTTGGGCCGGACCAAAATCGACTATGAATACCGCCCATACAGACTGTTCCGTTGTGCTGTTGCGTAGTATCTGTGATCTATTGTGCTATTTTCACTTTTATTAGACATCTTGTAGTTATGTTCGAGGAGCTACGTTGATGTAGCCAACCTCTACGCCTTTATAGCTGTTCCTTTCTATGTATTGTTCTCCCAGGTCTGTAAAGCAATGCTGCTGATCGATCTTTTAAATAAATTAAAAAAATACATATCTTATGAATCTGAAAATCAACCGAAATATGTAGGAGTTTATTCTTCAGTATAGACGGCGATGTTGATGATAATAATAGTAATAGTAATAATGACAATAAATTACTATAGTTAAATGAAATGCATCTAACGAAGATTCTATAAAACATACAACACATTTTAATGTTCAATAATGACAAATGCAAAATATACAACCATACAACTGTAAGGTTATGAAACAGGAAACAATTTCAGTATAGGTATTCGCGTAAGTATTCGGTCAAAGAAGAGTTTTCCCACATTTTAAATATTTAGTAACGCTTAGAAATGTAGAGAATAATCAAAACATTAGATAAAACAGCAAATTGTGAATATGGTGACCCTCACCGTGGCGCTGTGAGCTAGAGTGTGGAGCTCTCGTTGCTGCCACAAATGCGCCCGAATTCGATTCCACCTATGGGAGTGCGGATATTAAGTCATGCGTATCGGACCGGTGCCCCTTCAGCATCGTGAGGAAGTGAGGAGTTGCGATAGACAGCAATTCCGGCCACCGAGGCCAACATTCTGTGGGGGATTCGTAATGCTGGCCACATCACCTCCCCGTATCGGTTGGAGAATTCCAACTCTGCCATACGTACGTGGGCGTGAGGCCGGCAGACGGTTGGCAGATCAAAGCCCTTCGTGGGCCGTAGAATCACTGGATTATTATTACTATTATTATTGATTAATTGTAAATATGACACTTTATGTACGCACACCTTAACATTCGAACAAGTTCATTTATACTTCTATTCATTTGCTAGATGGAAGTGTCATATCCGTTACCCTTAGTGAAGTACGAGCTGCTATCCAAAAGTTCCCGAAATTCATAAGTGGGGGGTGAGAGCGTTATTGCCGCTGGTTAACACTTTATACATCTCTCTTGTGAGACAGTGTATCAAGCGGATTCGATCTGAGTGTATACATTTAGTATTTGCGAACGCTTCTTCCATTGTTGCATGTTGCTTACATTGCAATTTTTCACAATGAAACATATGAGGGAACTGCGGGTTTGCGTGAAGTTTGGTTTCAAACTCAGGAAATTTGCTGCAGAATTGCCTGAAACCTTAAAGGAAGAATTTGGGATGATGCTGTAGGCCAGACCCAAATGTGTGACCTATGTGTGGTTCAAGCGGTTTAAAAAGTGACCGAACATCGGTTGATGGCGATTATAGTTCTGGACAGCCATCAACTGATATTACACCAGTCTCTGCTGTTTGGGCGGCGAAGAAATTATTCACAAGGAGTTTGTCCCTCCTGGTATGACTGTAACTGTCTGTCATGAAACCTTGAGGCGATTGAGGGAAAGGCCTGAAATGTAGTGCACGTCAAGTGGGTTTCTCCATTCCGACAACGCAAAGCCGTATCGTGCAAGAATTCCTGGAGAAAAACAAAATGACAGCTGTTACTCATCCACCATGTTCGCCCGTGCGACTTCTTTTTATTCTCCAAGATGAAAATAAAATTGAATGGTCGAATGTTTGAAATAGTTGAAGAAATTCAAGTCAAATCGTAAGAGGTGATGAACAACCTCTCAAAAAAGGACTTCCAGATTGCGTTCAATAGTTGAAAGAAGGTTTAGGAGCGATGTATAGACACACAAGGGGATTGTTTCGAAGTTGAGTTGGTGCATAAGGTCGAGGAACGCTGTAAACTCATTTATTGAGGTATTTCGGGAACCTTCGGGTAGCTTCTTGGGTCTCTCCCTTCATCCTCCCTACCAAGGGCCACGGTAGAAGCAAAAAGGGCCGGTGCTCAGCCCCAGTTTCGAGGACCCATCTGTTGGTCCGTAACTTTAGCTGTTACTGCACCACAGGCGGTGGATACTGATGATACACAAATTAAATGATTATTATGAAAGGACATTTGGGAAGGAAACGTTCCAGACCTAAGTTTAAGGTACCATTTGCCAGTTATGAGGCATGAGGAAAACTGCAAAATCTTCAGTCAGGGAGGACGGTCCTGCTGGATTTGAACCGCGGTCCTCCCGGTCATGAGAGCTTGGCCACCCTTGACGGTAAAGGAACACTGTTAGACACATTATTAGGCGTTAAAGAGATGAAGACAAAATCGAATCTTTGTCAAAAGCAGGATGTCCTCAGAATCTGAAAGAAAGAAGAGGATGCTGATGAGAAAGGTAATGAAAAAGCCCAAATCCTAGTGCACCAATACTGTTGACCAAACTGCGTTTGGCATTTGATGATGTGCATCCAGTAACAGCAACAGGGGTCATAAGAAAGAAGATTCTATTCATTATTTTATGAGGTTGATTGCTATTGCTCCCGTTAACTTCTATGATCATATGGGGGCTTTGACTGAAACAGTTGATGGTGGTTTTACTCTTTGAACTTTTAGATAAAGTTAGTGCAGGTTTTCGTGTTTTAAACTTATTTTCACCCACACATTCACCCTACATCCACACTTCTAGACTCTATGGAGGGTAGAACATGATCCTAATTATTTGAAGACAAATTCCCGTTCTCCAAGAGAAGTCAGTAAACTGACCACGGGGTCAGTTGAAGAGATTTTAATTTGGTCCTGATATTTGAATTGGAGGGTTGCAGTGAAAGAGATGTGAAAAGAGCCTTATCTTAATAAAACCAGCAGGGCAAAGAGGTTACACTTAAAGGATGCTTTAAAAATCTAGAATAATGAAACGATAACATTTTTGTTTATTAAAGTCCGTTTTATGTGCTTGATTGTGAAGAAAGGGCTTGTGTCTGGCATAATCCTAATGCAGAGTTGGGCACAGCAAAATTGTACCCTACAGGGAAACACAAGATGGTAAATTGATGATATGGTGTATATATCAGCAAGTGGGGTGGGAAATTTGGTTTTCATTGAAATAATCATGAACAAAAATCAGTATCTCCGCATTATAAGAGAAAACATTCACCAGTGTGCAGAGAAATTCGGGACAAGAAACACTTCTAAATTCTATTAGGATAATGAGCCCTAAGCACCCGAGAATGGATGCTATGCAACCACCCAAAGGTAATAAATAGGCCGTCATATATTGAGGGTCTTATCTCAATTGATACTTTATGGACAGAACTGAATAGACAAATTAAAAAATTTCTGCTATCACTTCAGAGGACCATCCTAAGAGAACTACAGAAGAAGGTGTTGGTATTGAACCAAACAAAATCAGTTCAAACATGAAATGACACGCGTTAAAAGCAACCAGATGTAAAATATAACTCCAAGTATTACATTCTCCTAATACGAATTGAATACACTATGTGATCAAAAGTAACCGGACACCCCACACACATACATTTTTCATCTTAGGTGCATTGTGCTGCCACCTACTGCCTGGTACTCATTATTCGCGACCTTAGTAGTCATTATACATCCTGAAACAGCAGAATGGGACGCTCTGAGGAACTCACGGACTTCGAACGTAGTCAGGTGATTGGGTGTCACTTGTGCCAGAAGTCTGTACGCGAGATTTCCACACTCCCAAACATCCCTAGGTCCACTGTTTCTGATGTGATAGTGAAGTGGAAACACGAAAAAACATGTACAGCACAAGCGTACAGGCCGACCTCGCCTTTGACTGACGGAGATCACCGACATCCGAAGAGGGTCGTAAAGAGTAATAGGCAGACATCTATCCAGATCATCACACAGGAATTGCAAACTGCATCAGGATCCACTCCAACTACTATGGCAGTTAGACGTGAGGTGACAAACCTTGGATTCCATGGTCGAGCGGCTTGCTCATAAGCCACACATCACGCAGGAAAGTGACAAACGACGCCTCGCTTGGTGTAAGATGCGTTAACATCACACGATTGAACAGTAGCAAAACGTTGTTTGGAGTGACGAATCACGGTACACAATGTGGCGATCCGATGACAGGGTGTGGGTATGCCGAATGCCCGGTGAACGTCATCTGCCAGCGTATGTAGTGCCAACAGTGAAATTTGGAGGTCGTGGTGCTGTTATGGTGTGGTTGTGTTTTTCCTGGAGGGGGCTTGCACCCCTTGTTGTTTTGCGTGGCACGATCACAGCGCAGACCTACATTGATATTTCAAGCATCTTCTTGCTTCCCACTGTTGAAGAGCAATTCGGGTATGGCAATTGCATCTTTCAACACGATCGATCATACTACATGGGCTGTGGCGGAGTGGTTACACGACAATAACATCTCTGCAATGGACTGGCCTGCACAGAGTCCTGACTTGAGTCCTATAGAACACCTTTGGGATGTTTTGGAACACGGACTTCGTGCCAGGCCTCACCGACCTGCATCGATATCTCTCCTCAGTTCCGCATTCCGTGAAGATTGGGCTGTCATTCCCCAAGAAACCTTCCATCACTTGATTGAAAGCATCCTGCGAGAGTGAACGCTATCATCAAGGCTAAGGGTGGGGCAACACCATATTGACTTCCAGCATTACCGATGGAGGGCGCCACGAACTTGTACGTCATTTTCAGCCAGGTGTCCGGATACTTTAGATCATGTAGTGTATGTAATATTTAAGTGACTTCAGAATTCCTCCATGGAAAGTTAATTCCTTTGTTAGCAGCATCTACTGTAAGGTAGAAGAATTATTCTATTTTGTGTATATTGTTACTTTAACATGTAATGTTGTTTTTATGACAGAAGGGTAATATATGTTCTAAACAAATTTGACCAAAAAGGTTATGATTACCCAGAGTTTTGAAATCTCCACTGAGCCAAGAAGCAAACGTTTACGTGACTTTCAAGAAGAACAGAAGTAGGAAGAAGAAGGTATAATGGACTGCAAATCTGGAAGCCTACGTAGTCAGTAAAATACTGTGCATTTTGCAATGCCTGGCATGAGCGTCACCATAGTATGCATTCTGGTAATGAACATTTGGTTGTCTGTATCGTAAGCCCTAGCCCGCCGCAATGCCTTCCTATAGGAACTCGCTTTAATCTGTGGTATTGGAGTTGTAAATTGGCATATACAAAATAACATATTTGACTTTTTTATTTACAAAACTCACATTTGCAGTATTTCAAGTTGGGTCTACAAGCTAGGGATAGGCATCGAGACGTGTGAAGTCGGAACAGCAGGTACATCCGGTTCGCTATTGGTCCAGGGATGGGACTCGAGACGTGTGAAGTAGGAACAGCAGTTAAAATCGGCTTGCTATTGGCTGGAAAGGCACGCACTACATCTGGTAACCCGATAATATTCCGGTGCCTCGATCGTGTACTGGAAAAGTAGTATAATTACCTGTCTCGATTCTCACCACTATTAAAATTGAGTTTTATTTATGGACGCTCTTTAACTGCTGTGTTCCTTAGCGTCCTTCAATACTGGGCGTGAAAGACCGGAGGTGTTGCTCAGAGGCCTCTTTATCAGGCTTGAGGTTCTTTTATGTGCCGTAAATCTACGACACGGGACCACAGACTTTACTTCTCTTCCGAAGGAAGCCATGCTAAGGATTTTTACGCCCAAAAACATTCATCGCCCACCGCCGGGTTTGAACCCATGACCTCGGGAACTAGAGGCTAGCATGGTAACCACTACACCACGGAGGAAGACCCACCCCTGCTACAAGCTACTTTCTCCTGCCGACAATGGTGGTTCTTTGCTTAATGGGAGGACGCTTTTATTCGTATTGTGAACCCTGATTTACTCCGAAGAGTTTAGCACATCATTTAATAATTCAGAACATCCATTAACAGCTCCACTGATTCGGGCTTTGGATAGTGCATCAGGTTTCCTAAAGCCGAGAAAATTCTTTCGTAGAATGTATATGAAAGTGTAAACTTTTTGCAACTGTAGATCTTACTCTAAGAAAGGCAAACAGAACCATCTATAATAGCGTTTTTACTTGCTCCGACCTTCATCTGCTGGTTCTACTCCAATCGCTGTCGAATGAAGAATTCAATAAATCTGTTTCAGCGTATGTGAAACTGACATTTGTGCGCTTGTATTTTTACTTTCTATACTACGTATAGTAAGTATGGGAAGTATTGTATTCCACCCAAAAATTGATACCGAGATTTCACAAGAAATACATGTTTTGAGACCCCCTGAATCCCAAAAAAGCATTTTTGGAAACATGTCCGATTGTGTGTCTGTATGTCTGTCTGTCTATGTGTCTGTCTGTGAACAGCATAACTCAGAAACGAACAGTCGGATAAACTATCTTTCAAGAAAACCTCCCAACCTCAGATTACACTTTACATGGAACATTTATCGAAAATTTTATTTTCTCAAAAATGGCTCTAACGATTTTGATTAAAATATCATATATTTAAGATACTTTCATGACAAATAAAATGTATATCTTGAATTTTCTGGGAATGTCTCCAAAAGTATTCTTCATTGTGAACGATTTTGCATAACTGGTAAACCATAAGAGATAGACAAAATTTTACTACACAAAAAATGTAGATGGCGTTAAAATACACAATTTCTGTCATATACATCTGTTTTGTTGAGTGAACCCTATTCGAGATATTGCTTGTTATTCCCTTAAATTTTCCAATACTTATACTTTTTCTCAAATAGGAATTCGTTATTCGTTTTTTTTTTTGTGCTGGTAATGCAAACAGAATGGAATACTACACATAGCAACCAGCTCTCAAAATATTTGACTATCGCTTAAAGCCTACCAATTCCCCTTGCATCTACAAGAAAATTAGTAAGAAGACTAACATCTCGATATCTCGATTAACATGAAGCATATGGAGAATAAGCGTTTGTAAAATAGTTTGTACAAGAGTAGAGAAAATCATGCGAGTGTAACACTTCAGATTTTTTTTAAAGTTAGTGTTTGCCTAATGGTGTCTTAAAAATGGTATATGGTTACATTTTGTATTTAGAGCATTTGTTGATACTTCTTTCCTGTCAAATACAATATCGACATTACCCTATCTGTTACAAGCAGAAAACTAACACTATTACCTAAATGTTCAAATAGTCGACGAAGTTCTAAAGAAGCGCAATATAAACGTCCTCTTGCTATGAGTGTATGAGTGTGGTTTTATATTTTAGTTTTGTTTTATCCGTATCGGACTGTGTATTGTTCATCGAACGATCTGAATATCACTCGTGGATACAACGTAAATGTATTCGATTTCACCCCCTAGGGTGCTGTTGCCTGCATACTGAGATAGCCGTTACCTGAGTTTGGAATATATACTCTGGTATATAGAGGATATTACGTTACAGTTAGAAAAAGCTCAATATATATGGAAATTTTACGTTGGGAAATATAAATGTGGTATTGCGAGTTTTGTGCTTGTTACCTAAAATATAGTGTAGAAAATATATTGCGGTTAAGCTTTCAATGGGACAACATTAAAGCATGAAACTTACCTTTCTGAATTTTTGTGCTATAGTCCACTATATAGCTGAGAACATACATAGATACCGACAACAAATCTATTTAATATTATTAAAAAATTCTGATGTGTTACATTCACGCGACTTTCTCTACCTTCTTTCGTTTATTAGTGGTTACAAAGATTATTCTTAACGAAAGTTATTTTTGTATCTACTTCATTTTAATTGAGATAAACCTTTGCAGAAATAGCCACATTACACGCTTCGTTATGCATACAAAAGGAATACCAAGTCAAATGTTTAAGAACTGGAACGCAATATGCTGGCCTTACACTTTCAATACAATCGCGAGAAACAGCTAAATAGCGACAGGACTTCAAAAGCATTATTAAGTATTGATCAAATCGAACAATCAATAGCGTATATCTTGGAAATGGCTGATCCCACAGAAAGGTTCTCTGAAATAAATTATGTGTGATATAAACGTTTTCGTCTATCGCTTTACGTTTAACAGTTGTAATGTCCTTCGGAATGAAGAGGACTTTACCAAACATTCCCAGAAAATTCAAGATATACATTTTAATTGTCATGTATATATCTTTAATGTTTGGTATTTTAATCAAAATCGTTAGTAATTTTTCAGAAAATAAATAAAAAGAATAGAAAAATGTTCCATGTAAAGGATAAGTTGATGATATATATATATATATATATATATATATATATATATATCCCCGTTTTTGAGTTAGGCTGTTCACAGACACACACACACAGCTGCTTTGTTTGGATTCAGGGGGCCTCAAAACACGTATTTTCCGTGAAATCTTGGTATCGCAATTCTGTACCCACTATGGATGTGGCAGAGAAAGAAAACAAAATAGCAGTTACCCGTTTGGTTCTTCGGGGTCTCACAGCGTTACCTTTGAGTCTAGCTACCCTCAAGATATGAAAGTGAAGGGAGGAAATAGAGGTACGACAAATCCATTAATATAATTACCTAGAAATGCATCCAATTAATATCAATGCATGTAACGAAGCCTTATTAACTGATAATTAAAAGCCGAAAGGTTTCGTTAGCATGCCACTGATTTATGCACTAGCTTGTTATGATTCTGAGTTTTTTAGGCTCATAATTACTCATTTAACAGAAACTTGGTATTTAGGTTCAGTATCTTCCAGAGATGCGACACGAAGGTTTTCAAGAAAATCCCCCCACCCCAGATTACCCTTTACATGGTAATTTTCTGAAAATGGCTTTAAGGATTTTGATTAAAATATCATATATTTAAGATGCTTTCATGCCAAATAAAATGTATATCTTGACTTTTCTGGGAATGTTTCCAAAAGTATTCTTCATTGTGAACGACTTTTGCAAAATTGATAAACCATAAGAGATAGACAATATTTTACTACACAAAAAATGTAGATCTCGTTAAAACACACAATTTATGTCTTATACATTTGTTTTGTTGAATGAACCAATTTCGAGATATTGCTTGTTATTCACTTAAATTTTCCAATACTTATACTTTTTCTCAAATGGGAATTCGTATTCATTTCCCTTTTTGTCCGGGACATGCAAAGAGAATGGAATACTCCACATAGCAACCAGTTCTTAAAACATTTGACTATCACTTAAAGCCTACCAATTTCCCTTGCATCTACAAGAAAATTAGCAATAAGATTAACATCTCGATAAACATGAAGCATGTGGAAAATAAGCGTTTGTAAAAATAGTATGTACAAGAGTAGAGAAAGTAATGTGAGTGTGACACATCAGATTTTTAGTATAAGGTCCGTGTGTCTGTCTGTGAACAGCGTAACTATAGAAGGAAAATTCGGATAGTACAAAACTTGGTATTTAAGTTCAGTATCTTCCAAGGATGCGAGACGAAGAAAACACCCCCGCCTACAACTCCATTTACATGGAACATTTTTCGAAAATTTTGATTTTCTAAAAAAAAGGCTTTCAGATTTTGATTAATGTACCATAATTTACGAATATTTATATGACAAATAAAATGTATATCGAGTTTTCTGGGATAGCCTGTAAAATTCTCTTTATTCGAAAGATATTTTGTATAATCTTCTATAACTCTTAAACGTTAAGCGATACACGAAAACTTAGGGTACAAAAATGTAGATCTCTTTAAAACACACAGTTTATTTCAAATATTTCTTTTGTGGTAAGCAAGTTCTGAGATATCCGTAATGAATAGTTCTAATTGTTCATCACTTAGCCATTCTCTAAAGTCCTGTCAACATTCAGATGTTTCTCGCGACGTTATGGAAACAGTATGGAATTTTAAGGGCAACATATAGTGTCTAGTTCTTAAACATTTGACTGCAACTATTCTGTTTGTATTTATAACGAAATGTATAATATAGCTATTTCTGCAAAGATTTATTGGATTAAAATGTAGTAAATAGAAAAATAAGCTATAGTAAGAATAGCTTTCATACCCGCTAATAAAGATAGAGGGTAGCCATAGTAACGTGATTATATCACATTAGCTTTTTACTTTCTCTACTACGTTTAGTAAGCAAGGGAAGTATTGCATTCCACCGTAAAATTAAATATCTAGATTTCACCAAAATACTTGTTTTAAGGTACCCTGAATCCAAGTAAAGCATTTTGGAAACCTGTCCATGTTTACTACGCGATCAAAAGTATCCAGACTCTTGGCTGAAAATGGCGTAGAAGTTCGTGGCGCCCTCCATTGGGAATGCTGCAACTCAATATGGTGTTGGCCCACCCTTAGCCTTGATGACAGCGTTCACTCTCGCTGGCATACTTTCTAAAATGGTGCTGGAAGGTTTCTTGGGGAATGCCAGCCCATTCTTCACGGAGCGCGGAACTGGGGAGAGGTATCGATGTAGGTCGGTGAGGCCTGGCACGAAGTTGGCGTTCCAAAACATCCCAAAGGTGTTCTATAGGATTCAAGTCAGGACTCTGTGCAGGCCAGTGCATTACAGGGATGTTATTGTCGTGTAACTACTCCGCCACAGCCCGTGCAGTAGTAACAGGTGCTCGAGCTTGTTGAAAGATGCAATCGCCATCCCCGAATTGCTCTTCAACAGTGGGAAGCAAGAAGGTGCTTAAAATATCAGTGTAGGTCTGTGATCGTGCCGCGCAAAACAACAAGGGGTGCAAGCACCCTCCAGGAAAAACACGACCACACCATAACACCACCTCCGAATTTCACTGTTGGTACTACTCACGCTGGTAGAGGACGTTCACCGGGCATTCGCCATACCCACTCCCTGCCATCGGATCGCCACATTGTATATCGTGATTCATCACTCCATGTAACGCTTTGCCACTGTTAAATCGTGTAATGTTGACGCTCCTTACACCAAGCGAGGCGTCCTTTGGCATTTTCCTGCGTGATGTGTGGCTTATGAGCAGCCGCTCGACCATGGAATCCAAGGTTTCTCACCTCACGTCTAACTGTCATAGAACTTGGAGTGGATCCTGATGCAGTTTGGAATTCCTGTGTGATGGTCTAATGTCTGCCTATTGCTCTTTACGCGCCTCTTCAAATGTCGGCGGTCTCTGTCAGTCAACAGACGAGGTCGGCCTGTACGCTTTTGTGCTGTACATATCCCTTCACGTTTCCACTTCACTATCACATCAGAAACGGTGGACCTAAGCATGTTTAGGAGCGTGGAAATCCTGCGTAGACTTCTGGCACAACCGACACCCAATCACCGGACCACGTTCGAAGTCCGTGAGTTCCATGGAGCGTCCCATTCTGCTGTTTCACGATGTCTAAGGACTACTGAGGTCGCGGATAATGAGTACCAGGCAGTAGGTGTGAGCACATTGCACCTAAGATGAAAAACATATGTTGTGGGTGTGTCCGGATACTTTTGATCACATAGAGTATCTTGAATTTTCTGAGTATGTCCCCAAAAGCCCTCTTCATTGGGAATGACTTTCGCATAACTGGTAAACCGTAAGAGATAGAAAAAAATCTTACCTCAAAAAATATAGAATTCGTTAAAGCACACAATTTACGTTGTATGCATTTTTTTGTAGAGTGAACCATTTCCGAGATATTCCTTGTGATTTGTTTAAATTGTTGAATATTTATACCATCCTCAAGTGGGAATTGTTATTCGCTTTTTATGTCGTAGACATGCAAAGAGAATGGAATGCTCCACATAGCAACCTATTTGAAGCCTTCTGTATTCCCCTTGCAACTACAAGAAAATTAGCAATAAGATTAACATCTCAATATCTCGATTAACATGAAGCATATGGGGAATAAGCGTTTGTAGAAATAGTTTGCACAGGAGAAGGGAAAGTCATGTGAGTGCAACACACCAGATTTTTTTCAAATGGGAAGTCGTTAATTCGTTTTTTCCCCTCTCTAGGCCATGCAAAGAGAACGGAATTTCAAAGCCGTCACATAGCGACCCGTTCTTAAAAGTTTTTACAATCGCTTAAAGCGTACTGCATTCCCTTATTCCCCTTGAGTCTACAAACTAATGGTGCAACAAGAGAATTTGTGCAATTATTTATCTCGATTACCACGAAGTAGATAGAAGTATAGGCCTTTTTAGAATAGTTTGTACAAAGTGAGTAGAGAAAGTAGTGCAAGTGAAACACATCTTTTCTTTTCGTCATATAGGTCTAGAACCTGGGGGCTGCGTAGATACGAGATACCCAGGGGGTATTTGAGGGGGGGTAGGTCTACATATATCAGGACGAACAGGGAAATGAATGCTAGATGTCTATGATTTCGCGTTAGATTCCAACCTAGGCTAGTAGATTAACGGGTATGCTTTAGTGTCCTTGCGTTGCAGACCTCTAACACAGCAGTGACGTTGATAAGTTTTTAGATTCATTAAAAGCTTTTACATTAATTAGTATGCTTAGCATTTATTTACACTACAGCGTAAACATATGCACAAATATACTACATGTAATTGAACTAATTGATTCCAATGCATAATAAAAATGTTATGACTTGTATTTACTTAAACATTCATTAGAGTAAAACAATTTCTTAGGAAGCTTTTATATATAGGGTGGACAATTTAAACTGAGACTGTACAATATCTCCAAAACTAAGCGTTGTGGAAAGAAATCTCTTGATGTTATGAGGGAAAATATATGCCACTAATAGTGGTTTACTTGGAGGACGAGTGTAAGTCATTTTAGAGTCCATTTAATTTTTTTAAATGGAAACCTATATTTTGTAGGTTGTTTTCTCATTAGAAAATAGTTTATAAAAAGTTGTTTATTTTGTGATGAATAAGAAAACAAAATAAATATTTCTGATGTGTTACACTCACATGACTTTCTCTACTCTTTTACAAACGCTTATTCTCCATCTACTTCATGTTAATCGAGAGAAACATTTGCTGAATCTATCTTATTGCTAATTTTCTTGTAGCTGCTAGAGGAATATGGTAGTATTTAAGCGATAGTCAAATCTTTTAAGAGCTGGCTGTTATGTGGAGCATTCCATTCTCTTTGTATGTCCAGAACACACACAAAAAATGAATAACGAATTCCCATTTGAGAAAAAGTATAAGTATTGAAAAATTTAAGGGAATAACAAACAATATCTCGATGATGGTTCACTCAAAAAAAAATGTGTATGGCATAAATTGTGTATTTTAGAACGATCTACATTTTTTTGTGTAGTAAAATGTCTATCTCTTATGGTTTACCAGTTATGCAAAAGTCCTTCACAATGAAGAATACTTTTGGAGACATTCCCAGAAAATTCGAGATATACAATTCATTTGCTATAAAAATATCTCGTCAGCCATTTTTTGAGAAAATTAAAATTTTCGAAAAATATTCAATGTAAAGGGTAATCTGGGGTGGGGAGATTTTCTTGAAAACCTTCGTGTCGCATCTCTGGAAGATACTGAACCTAAATACCAAGGTTGATGTTTATCCGACTGTTCGTTTCCGAGTTATGCTGTTCACACACACACACACACACACACACACACACACACACACACACACACAACACAACACGAACATGTTTCCAAAAATGGTTTATATGCATTCAATGCACCTCAAAACATGTATTTTCTGTGAAATCTCGGTATCGAATTGTTGGGTGGTATGCAATACTTCCCCTACTTGCTATATGTAGTAAAGAAAGTAAAAATGTTGGTTCCCAGTTACGAAGCGTTACTTGATCCCCAAATGACCATCCATGGACGGTGCAGCCATTCATTGCACTCTTCGTACACAGCCATTCAGAATTTTCGTTGTTATTTACGTTGGTGTAAGAACAATTGCAAAGTGCTTTATACAAATGTTGTTTAGTTTTTTATGAGGAGTGAGAAAACAACATAAAAATGATAGGTGCTTTCTTGAAAATACTCCTGTCACATTTTTGGAGGGTAATGTACTTAAATACCAAAGTTTAGTACTTATCGTACTTTGAGTTTTATTGTTCACGGACACAATTAGACACAGGTATTTTTTTTTCTAAAAATGTTCCCTTTTAAGTTCAGGTGTCTTCAAAGTATGTATTTCCTGTGGTCTCGGATATCGAATTTTTGGGTAGAATACAGTACTTGCTCCGCTTACTGTAAGTGGTAATAGACAAAGTAAATCGTACGCGCGTAAAATGACGTTATTTTAAATCATTCTTGAAAATACACAAGCCTTTTGACATTCGTTTTCTTCTTTGACTTCAGATGTTTGTGAAAACCGAAGATACAAGTTTTTGCAATACAAGCTTAAACGAATATCTGTATGGCTAACTCGGAGAAATCCTTCAAAATCCTTTCACTAAGATATTGAACCAGATAAAAAGTGTGTTTTCCCAACAAATTCATAAATTATTAATGTATCTAAAACAATTCAGCGAAAAATCCCAATCTTTTTGCCTAGTTTATTACTTTCCCTGCTATGTATAGTATATAGTGAAACTATTGCATTCCACCAAAGGATTCGATACCGAGATTTTACCGGAAGTATATGTTTTAAAGTGCCCTGAATAAAAAAAGTACTTTTAGAAAAAGATCCATGTGTGTATGTGTGTCTGTGAACAGCATAATTAAAAAACCAAAAGCGGATAAATACTAAACTTGGTATTTAGGTTCAATATCTTTCAAATATGCAACACATAGATTTTCTAACGATTATGATTAAAGTATCATATATTTAAAATATTTTTATGGTAAATGAAATGTATATCTTGAATTTTCTGGGAACGTCCTTAAAAAATCCTCTATATTGTGAATGAATTTTGCTTAACTGGTAAACCGTAAGAGATCTACAAAATGTTTTACACACAAAATGTAGATTTCGTTAAAACACACAATTTTTGTCAGCTAATTTTTTTTTAGTCGAGTGTCCTATTTACCAGATTTTCCTTGTTAGTTCTTTGAATTTTCCAATACTTATACTTTTTCTTAAATGGGAATTCGTTATTCGTTTTTTTATGTCCTGGACATGCAAAGAGAACGGAATGCTCCACATAGCAACCAGCTCTTAAAATATTTCATTATCGCTTAAAGCCTACCATATTCCCTTGCATCTACAAGAAAATTAGCAAAAGATAGTTTCTGCAAATGTTAATCTTATCTCAAATGTTAATGGAGAATAATAGTTTGTACAAGGTCAGAAAAATTGATGTGATTGTAACACTTAAGTTTTTTTTTTCTTTACTATTTTCCAGATCTTTTACCATTGGCTACATAATCATTTTCCTTTCTTTGGGCGAATTTTGCAATCTCTCTCTCTCTCTCTCTCTCTCTCTCTCTCTCTCTCTTTAGGCGCAAGACATTACAGTCGCAGAAGAGCCAGCCAGTCATGATCCGAATAGCTTTCGCCAGAAAGTATAGCACGATAAAGATTCAATTGCATCTCTAGTGCTGCATCTGTAGCAACTAGAGTAACTCATAAATTAAAATCATTTTTAGCTGCTTCCGGTTTGTGAAGACTTTCGTAGTTGATTTATTTACACAAGTCTTCGTCGGAGAGAATCACGTCACTATAACTTCCTACCCAGCTTTCTTAGCTTGTTGACACAAAGCGAGTGGATTGCACAGTTTCTATGAGCGAGTATACTACACAACCAAAATTATGATGTTGCAGAAATTTAAATTGTATGAAACGTGGAGGGAAAATATGTTTGATCTCTTTTAAACTGTCCATAGACTAGCGGTGTATTAATATTGAAAGGCATATCATACCGTCCAACACGGCCCCGTAATTATTTAAAATAAATAACCATATATTATAAAGTAATACTGTTATAATATAAATTATGGAATGTTACGAAGTGATTGCAGCCGCCCACTACCACTAATGAAGACACAATGTTGTATTTAATATTGTAACTTGTGTTTGAGAGAGGAACCGTGTCGACCACCTGCCCACCTGCTTGGAACAGGCGGCATTGAAACACAAAGGCAAGCAACCGATACCCAAGTATACAGACAAAAGGGCTCAAATTTTCCTTTCAAAGTTGAAAGTGTGTGCCGTTGACGACAAGTAAGGAGATTATAATAATAAACTACATAAGTGATATAGCCTAGATTCAAATAATTTTAACTAGTGCCATGGGAAAGAGAAAGCAAGGAATTCAACGAAAAGCTCAATCCTTAGCCAATAAGTTCAAAGTAAGGAATATGAGCTGGCAAATACAAAAACAGTAAACAGTCACATGATTAAAAGGCGAGTAAAGTAATCACGTGACATATGGGGAGTAGGGATGAAATGGGACATGGCGAAAATTACAAATCGCGAGTAACTTCACTTCTCTGAGCTCTGCGCTCGCAGAAACCTTTATATCTCGCCGTCTTACAAATCATCGCTACGTTAACCGCAGGTAAATTCATAGTATTACGAGGGTCGTCCAATAGATAAGCTTCCCTATTTTATAAAAAAAAAAACATTACACACAATTGATCATGTTGAATTAGTTTTATTTATATTGTACAATCCTTCTGTTACTTTTCTACATAGTCAATATGTTTTTCCAAGCATTTTTGGGGACGTGGCACAAGTTTTTCCAAGCCAGTGCTGTACCAGGTCGGGTGCTGTGCTTGCAACCAGCTGTTTACTTATTTGACTTCATCATCAGTGTTATAAGTGCTTACCTTTGAGTTGGAAAAACATGTGAAAATCACTTGGGGCAGGCTCCGGTGAATACGGAGGATACGAGAAAACTTCCAAGTTGAATCTTGACCCAGGCGGAGCTCAGAATATTCAACTGGAAGTTCTCTTGCAGCCTCCATATTCACCAGATCTTTTCCCAAGTGATTTTCACATGTTACCCTGACTCAAAGATCATCATGGAGGTAAGCACTTTAATACTGTGACAAAGATGAATCAGAAGTGAACCAGAAGTCGGGTCCTGTGCTCGTAACCAGCTGTTCACGTCTGATTGATCTTCATCACGGTGTTAAAGTGTTTACCTCCAAGATGACCTTTGAGTCACAGGAACATGTGAAAATCACTTGGGAAAAGATATGGAGGATGCGAGAGAACTTCCCAGTTGAATCTTCTGAGCTCCACCTGGGTCAAGATTCAACTTGGAAGTTTTCTCGTATCCTCCGTATTCACCGGAGCTTGCCACAAGTGATTTTCACATGTTTCTCCAACTCAAAGGTAAGCACCTTTAAAACCGATGATGTAGTCAATTCAGTGAACAGCTGGTTGCGAACACAGGATCCGACCTGGTACAACAATGGCTTGGAAAAACTTGTCACGTCCCCAAAAATGCTTGGAAAAGCATGTAGATTATGTAGAAAAGTAACAGAGGGATTGTGCAATATAAATAAAATTAATTTAACATGATCAATTGTGTGTAATGTTCTTTTTTATAAAATAAGGAAGTTTACTTATTGGACACCCCTCGTACAAAATTGTGACGATCGAGTTGTTTGCCTGGAATAATTAACTGAGTGGTGGCGCACATTCCAGAATGTGTAGCAATAACTGAATAATACATTTAACATTTATTACGGTCGACGATTCATTATCACCAAAGGTACATAATTTATCCACCCTCTGTAGAAATACAGTTGCTCAACGCTAGCCAGCAGGAGAAGAAAATATACACCGGGAGTGTAGCTCAGTGACAGGCTGAGAATTCGGACTTCAAAACTACGCATCTAGAACGCGGCCAACTTCGGATATCACAACATAAAGAACTGATTGAGTTCTAACACAAGCTCTATTTTTATGCCGTATATACTGAGCAGGAAAAATGAGCTGTTAATGAAGTGTTTTATTTAGTTTCCCATAGAATCACCCCTTGAGCTATGCACATCTGTACCCCTTCCAACTTGTACACTACGTGATCAAAGGTAACCGGACACCTGGCTGAAAATGACGCACAAGTTCGTGGCGCCCTCCATCGGTAATGCTGGAAGTCAATATGGTGTTGGCCCACCCTTAACCTTGATGATAGCGTTCACTCTCGCAGGCATACTTTCAATCAGTTGCTGGAAGGTTTCTTGGGGAATGGCAGCCCATTCTTCACGGAGTGCGGAACTGAGGAGAGGTATTGATGTAGGCCGGTGAGGCCTGGCACGAAGTCGGGTTCCAAAACAACCCAAATGTGTTCTATGGGATTCAAGTCAGGACTCTGTGCAGGCCATTACATTGTCGTGTAAACAGTCCGCCACAGCCCGTGCAGTATGAACAAATGCTCGATCGTGTTGAAAGATGCAATCGCCATCCTCGAATTTCTCTTCAACAGAAGGAAGCAAAAATATGCTTAAAATATCAATGTAGGTCTGCGCTGTGATCGTGCCACGCAAAACAAGGGTCTGCAAGCCCCCTCTAAAAAAAAAACACGACCACACCATAACACCATCACCTCCGAATTTCACCTTTGGTACTACACACGCTGGCAGATGACGTTCACCGGGCATTCGCCATACCCACACCCTGCCATCGGATCGCCACTTATGTACTGTGATTCGTCACTCCACGCAACGTTTTGCTACTGTTCAATCGTGTAATGTTGACGCATCGTACACCAAGCGAGGCGTTGTTTGGCATTTTCTTGCGTGATGTGTGGCTTATTAGCACCCGCTCGACCATGGAATCCAAGGTTTCTCACCTCATGCCTAACTGTCATAGTAGTTGGAGTGGATCCTGATGCAGTTTGGAATTCCTGTGTGATGGTCTGGATAGATGTCTGCCTATTACTCTTTACGATCCTCTTCAAATATCGGCGGTCTCTGTCAGTTAACAGACGTGGTCGGCCTGTACACTTTTGTGCTGTACATGTCCCTTCGTGTTTCCACTTCACTATCACATCAGAAACAGTGGACCTAGGGATGTTTAGGATTGTGGAAATCTCGCGTACAGACTTCTGACACAAGTGACACCCAATCACCTGACCACTTTCGAAGTCCGTGAGTTCCACTGAGCGTCCCATTCTCCTGTTTCACGAAGGCTAATGGCTGCTGAGGTCGCGGATAATGAGTACCAGGTAGTAGGTGGCAGCACAATGCACCGAAGATGAAAAACCTATGTTTGTGGGGTGTCCGGATACTTTTGATCGCATAGTGAATATTGCTATTCCACGTTATGCCTATCTTTGATGGATTATATTTTGCTACAACCATATAATTGTCAGAACCTTGGGGGCAGACAGATATGGAAGCAACTAATATCATCTTGCATTTTGGGCGAGGGAAAGCATGTAAGGAAACCAAGTGATAAAGCAGGTGACTTTAGTCTGACCTAGCCCACGTATAGGAAATGCGTGTACATTAATAATATCCCACATTTTAAATACCATATTTGGTTAAATAGAATGTACGATTTCTAACTTTATATGCAGGAAAATGTTTGCATAATAAAATTCCCTTAAACTCCACCTCTTCAAGAAGATAGCGAAGACATATTTCCCAGGATTTGTTTACACGAAAATGTTAAGAAAATAGCACATATACCGGGTGAGGCTTCTCAGCCTGCTGATTGAGAAGTTTTGCAGTCTCTTCGTTGTACAGGCTATGTCGTAAACACTGTCCACAGCATCGCGTGGTATCAATTTCGGCCGAAATGACTGCTTTGTACCGCTGTGCGTGCAGTGAATTGCTCTTGTTGCGCAACAGTGTGCGCGTTGCCTTTCAGTGGTGAAGGTCTCGTACAAATACTGCCACTTGAAGGTACTTTTTATGTTTAGTAAATTTAACGGGAACTGATAGGTTGGCATGGAAGTGTGGTTTCACTTGCTTTTTTTATTATGTGAATTTTATTAAAACACAAATTGTTACTTGTTAGAACATGCAAATCCACTTCCTAGTGCATTCGGAAGGAAATAATGATTTGTTAGAACGTTCTCAAACATGAACAGAAACGAATTCGTAGTTCCGACCTTCAGCATGACTTTCCAGCATATTAACTATTGCGCTAATAGAGCACGTTAATAACTAGCACCATCGTAGCCCTAATCAGCGGGCTGGTGAATGCGGTGTCAGTACCTGTATTTCACATCGTCTGTAAAATGCAGGGTTGCCTAGTTAACAACACGCAGGATGAGAAGATTCACGCGATATATTACATAAGAGGTTAGGCATAATATATTTTCACACAGATTCATATACATGCAGGCGTATCCCGTCTGCAAAGCTGTTATGGACATAGATGGGTGCGTAGTTGGCGTGGTATAACAACATTGGTGTCATAAATGGTAATAAGCGATCCCAATCGAAAATTTTTGAAAAGGTACAAAAACAATCTGATGTGTCACACTCACATGACTTTCTCTACTCTTGTACAAACTATTTTTACAAACGCTTATTCTCCATATGCTTCATGTTAATCGAGATATCGAGATGTCAATCTTATTGCTAATTTTCTTGTACACGCAAAGGGAATTGGTAGGCTTTAAGCGATAGTCAAATGTTTTAAGAGCTGGTTGCTATGTGGCGCATTCCATTCTCTTTGCATTACTGGACAAAAAAATGAATAACGAATTCCCATTTGAGAAAAAGTATAGGTATTGGAAAATATTTAAAGGAATAACAAGCAATATCTCGAAAATGGTTCACTCAACAAACAAAATGTATATGACATAAATTGAGTATTTTAACGCGATCTACATTCTTTGTGTAGTAAAATTTTGTCTATCTCCTATGGTTTACCAGTTATGCAAAAGTCGTTCACAATGAAGAATACTTTTGGAGACATTCCCAGAACATTCGAGATATACATTTCATTTGTTATGAAAATATCTTAGACATATGATATTTTAATTAAAATCGTTAGAGCCATTTTTGAGAAAATTAAAATTTTTAAAAAAATAAATACCAAGTTTGGTGTTTATCCGACTGTTCGTTTCTGAGTTACGCTGCTCACAGACAGACACACAAAAACACACACGGACATGTTGCCATAAGTGCTTTTTTTGGATTGAGGGGGTCTCAAAACATATATTTCCGGTGAAATCTCGGTATCGAATTTTTGGGTGGAATACAGTAGTTCCCTTACTTACTGTACGTAGTAGAGAAAGTAATAAATATGTTAGTATCCCATCACAGTCTCAAGAGGTCGGAACAAATTCTAATTTCCGTCTGAGGATAGACCATTCCAGACTCGCTTTCATACGACATTAGGCAGACCATCAGACACATGAATGTCCACTATATTCAAAACACAGAGAGCTACACAATCTTCCCTCAGAATTATAGAGAGCTATGCCCGAACTCAGCAGCACAAGAAACCTCAAAAACGTTATGAAGTCCACGAATTTTGTCTAACATGTAAGGAAGTAAAAGCAAAGCAGATACCACCACCGATGTAAACTCCATTGGTCAGGAAGAACACTACCACTATGAGTGAATTCATTCTGAATATTCCATCAACATTTGGATAAGTATATTTTACTTCACAACTAAATTGTAATTAGAAAATATTGTGTTTTTGTGCACTGAAAATAAGAATTATTGTCATATAATTATACTCATGTACTTAATACATGTCTATCGCAATAAGACCTCTATAGGCAAGCAACTTAAAACAAGACCTTAAAAGTCGTCCTCCGTGATGTAGTGGTTATCATGCTAGCCTCTAGTTCCCGAGATTGCGGGTTCAAACCCGCAGAGGGCGATGTATTTTTTCTGGTGTAAAAATCCCAAGCATGGCCTTCTTTCGGAAAGGAAGTAAAGCTGGTGCCGTGTCGTAGATTTACGGCACGTAAAAGAACATCAGGCCTGATAAAGGGGCCTCTGAGCAAAATTACCGGTCTTTCACGCTCAATATGGAATGGGACGTAAGCAGTTAAAGAGCGTCCATAAATAAAACTCAATTTCATTTCAAGACCTTAAAAAACGTAGCTTCAATGACATGCCTTCCTTTGTTTATACAAATTTGTTTTCTGCCACGTGTTTGCCATTAATGGAGCAATGCTCCGTGTTTTGAAAGTTGCTGCAATTGCCCAACAGAGAAAATGTGAAGGTACCTCGAACAAAGGTAATAAATTCAATAATTGATTTTCATATAGTTCTTGTGTACTGAAATACAAAGGGGTGCTTAAAATGTTACAAATTCCTACCTTTGGGCAGATAAATGAAATGTTAATTTGCGCATTCTGCAAGGTTTTTAATACTTTCTCTGAGAGCATTTGAATTTTTATCAAAGCTATTCTGGTCCTTTATAGTTAGTTTACAATTCATAAATCACGCCAGTGTGGCCAGCGAAAAAAAGGTCCATTGGGCACTAGAAGTGACTCGAGTTGAATGGTGCTTTATCGCTCTCTAACCTCTCTCGTTCTAAATTGTGAAGCATGGCTTATAAGTGGCATGCTGGTTTATACCAGATACCTTTTGTGAGTTTGTACAAATGTTTTACCGGAATATGACTTTTTAGCTTTCATTACGCAAATTTGTGCTTATAAAATGGACCACAGAAGCTTTTTATTCACTTTTTTATGTTTTATCTACATAGCCCGCTTTACCTTTGATGGTCACTTCAGGGCTTTGACTTTATAAACAACTGGTGATGTTGGCGTTTTTATTCGCTGAACACTAGGTTTCTTAGCCTTGAGTTTTATTACCTTTTACCCTATAGCACAGTTACAGTCACTTCTCACTCATAAAGTTACGGACGAACGGAGGGGCCTCGCAAACGGGGCAGAGCACTGCAGGTAGGTCGCAAAGGCCCTTTTGCTTTTACCGTGACACTTGGGAGGGAAGGATGAGGGGAAAGACCCAAAAGACAATCAGATCCGGAAGACAACGGGCACAAGCATGGAAGGGGTCCCGAACTTTCCAGGTCGAACGCATCCGACGGCTCCCGGGCTCACCCACAAGCCACCGGACCCCTCGGAGGGAGACCTCATTGAGCAGTCCCGCTACGAAGCCTTGGAAGAAACCGCTACAGAGTGCACATTCACCGCGCATCCGCAACCCCATCGCCTGGTCCTACAAACTTGAAACAGATGACAAGATAATGGGTACAGGAAATGAGGGGCAGGAGAGTCGGGGTAGAAGATGAACCACCCCAACATTCGCCTGCTGATATTGGAAAACCAGGAAAAATCCATGGGTCAGAGTTGGCGGTTGCCGGGATCGAACCTAGGACCTCCCGAATGCGAGTCTACACGTTACCGCGGCGTCTTCTCATCGGTCTCCGCACTCATACCTCTGAACCGAATTTGGGGCCTCTAGATGAGAAGCCAGAATGCTGACCACAGCTTCCTTAATGTTTGGCAATGGCTGACATTTTATCATCGTGAGGATACATTTTTACTTTCTCTACTACGTATAGTAAGTAGGGGAAGTATTGTACTCCACCCAAAAATTTGATACCGAGATTTCACCGGAAATATATGTTTTGAGACCACCTGAATCCAAAAAAAAGTATTTTTGGAAACATCCGTGTGTGTGTGTCTGTCTGTCTGTGAACAGCATAACTCAGAAACGAACGTCGGATAAACACCTAACTTGGTATTTAGGTTCAGTATCTTCCAGAGATGCAACACGAAGGTTTTCAAGAAAATCCCCCCACCCCAGATTACCCTTTACATGGAACATTTTTCGAAAATTATAATTTTCTCAAAAATGACTAACAATTTTTATTAAAACATCATATGTTTAAGATACTTTAATGACAAATAAAATGTATATCTTGAAATTTCTGGGAATGTCACCAAAAGTATTTTTCATTGTTTTGCATAACTGGTAAACCATAGGAGATAGACAAAATTTTACTACACAAAAAATGTATATCGCGTTAAAATACACAATTAGTCATATACATTTGTTTTGTTGAGTGAACCAATTTCGAGATATTGCTTGCTATTCACTTCAATTTGCCAAAACTTATACTTTTTCTCAAATGGGATTTCGTTATACATTTTTTTTGTCCTGGTAATGTAAAGAGAATGGAATACTCCACAAAGCAACCAGCTTTTAAAATATTTGACTATCCTTTAAAGCCTGCCAATTCCCCTTGCATCTACAAGAAAATTACTCGATTAACATGAAGTAGATGGATAATAAGCGTTAGTAAAAATAGTTTGTACAAGAGTAGAGAAAGTCATGTGAGTGTAGCACATCAGATTTTTTGCATTGTCATGTTTTTGAGACATACTTCTTCATTAAATTAAATGTAACCAGTACAGCTGTTTGCTTGTCATTCTCCCTGATGGAGTGGTTATCAGCTAGCCTCTAGTTCCCCCGGCGCAGGGCGGTGGACTTTTTTCGGGCGCAAAAATCCTTAGCACGGTTTTTTCGGAAGGGAAGTAAAGCCGGTGGTCCGTGTCTTAGATTTATGACACGTAAAAGAACCTCAAGCCTGATAAAGAAGCCTCTGAGCAAAATTATCTGTCTGCACGCCCAATATACAATGGGAAGCTAAGAACCACACTTGAAGACCCTCCATAAATAAAAACTCAATTTACAGCTATTTGTCAAATAAAACTTTACCAAAACTAAGAGTAGCTACAGCAAATTCTCTCGTAAATCAAATTAAAAGGTACAGCGGAAAGAGGGCTTAGAATTCTTTAAAAAGAACAATTTGGTAGTCAACAGGAACAGAGACAACATAAGAAAGTAGAGATAGCGAAAGATGCATATGTTTCTGTTGAAACCACCAGCTGGTGAGGAAGATACATTCATTGGCTATGGAGAAACATTCACACAAGTAATCATTAGCAGATTATAAGACAAGGCCTAAAAGTAGATTTTTTTTGCGAGTAGGAGCAAAATAAAACCACTTAACAATTGTGGCATACAATATTTTTTGGACACCGCTCGAAATTGTAAAACATAAACAATATTATATGGATTCCTGAAACCAACAAAGATCATTATTTAGAACACGGTTCTTGAAACGAGAGTAATGACGTTAAAAAAAAAGAATTGTAAGATGTTTTGGTGTTTTTTGTTGATTCGCTAGTAGTCATTTTCAGTGAAATTATTTTCAACATGGCAGAATAAGTGCTATATGATATTTTTTTCTGGTTTTTTTGGGTAAGTGCTTCTAGTTATTCTTTCTGCTGATTTCACTTCCATTTCAGTTTCTTCTGAATTCATTATTTTCGCTATTTAATCTTTATGTCGGTTAAATAGATAAAAGAGTAACTTTTAGTTTAGCAGAAGGCTGCCAATATAACGTATAGGTTAACTGTACAACGAATTATGATAATTTGGAGTATGACAATTTGTATTCTGAACAGACAATGCGAGCACCATGGAAAATTAATCACGTAAAAAGACATAATGAAAAGTAAAACCTAACCAAACCAAGTCGAGTTATTAAACATGTTCAAATACAAGGGGTAATTGCCATGTGATTGGACTTGAAATAAAGTTGGTCACAATGAGGTCACTGCACAGTGTTTATGGTCCTACTTTTAGACCATTCTGTCTAAAAAAATTCTGATGTGTTACACTCGCATGACTTTCTCTACTCTTGTAGAAACTATTTTTGCAAACTCTTATTCTCCATATGCTTCATGTTAATCGAGATGTTAATCTTATTGCTAATTTTCTTGTAGATGAATTGGTAGGCTTTAAGCGATAGTCAAATATTTTAAGAGACGGTTGCTATGTGGAGCATTCCTTTCTCTTTGCATTACCAGGACAAAAAAATGAATAACGAAATCCCATTTGAGAAAAAGTATAAATATTGGCAAATTTAAGTGAATAACAAGCAATATCTCGAAACTGGTTCACTCAACAAAACAAATGTATAGGACATAAATTGTGTATTTTAACGCGATCTACATTTTTTGTGTAGTAAAATGTTTATCTCTTATGGTTTACCAGTTATGCAAAAGTCATTCACAATGAAGAATACTTTTGGAGACATTCCCAGAAAATTGGAGATATACATTTTATTTGTCATAAAATATCTTAAACATATGATAGGTATTTTAATCAAAATCGTTAGAGCCATTTTTGAGAAAATCAAAATTTTCGAAAAAATGTTCTATGTAAAGGGTAATCTGGGGTGGGGAATTTTCTTGAAAACCTTCGTGTCGCTCTCTGGAAGATACTGAACCTAAATACCAAGTTTGGTGTTTATCCGACTGTTCGTTTCTGAGTTATGCTGTTCACAGACACACACACACGGACGGACATGTTTCCAAATTTTTTTTGGATTCAGGGGGTCTCAAAACATGTATTTCCGGTGAAATCTCGGTATCGAATTTTTGGGTGGAATACAATACTTCCCCTACTTACTATACGTAGTAGAGAAAGTAATAAAGCAGCTTATGCCATAACTTGGTTGTGCAGTGCAATAATCTTGCAGTTTTGTGTTCTATGATTATAACATTCAAAATTTGAATTCTTTAAAATTTCTCTACTGCTTACCTATAGTAATTACAGGCGGTACTCTACTAGACCCAAAGCTTCTATGTCAAGATTTCACCTGAAATACATGTTTTGATGTCCCCTGAGCAAAAAAAGCATTTTTAGATAAAAAGGGTCCGCGCGCGCGTGCATGTGTGTGCGTGTCCGTGACGCATAACTAAAAAACGATATGTCGGATAAACATCAAATTTACATTTCCAAAAATGCAGTATGAAGATTTTCAGGAAAACCCCCCGCCACAAACTACGATTTACATGTACGTCTTGGAAAAATTTTATTTTCTAAAACACTGCTTTTAACGATTTTAAATAACTAAACAATTTTGAGTGAATTACCGTATATTCGAGATACCTACATGACAAACAAAAGTGTATATCGTGAACTTCCTGGGAATAGCCTGTGCTGTTCTCGTCATTCAGAAAGAGTTACACAAAAAGTCTAGAACTCTTCAAGACATGGTTTAATTTTTTAGGCACCTTATTATTGCTTTGTGCTTTTCAATACTTTGTCATTCTAACTGCTGTAACTATTGGGTTGTCGATCGACGGAAAGCGTATGGACTTCAAGACCAGCATATAATCACTTACTGTGATACATTTGACTGTTGTTTCGGTTTCCATTCTCCCCCTTGTGGCTACAAGAAAGGTGCAATGAAGTTTATCTTGATTAATGTTAAGTAGATAGGAAAACTGCTTTCGTAAGAATCTTTGTAGAAACTATGTAAGAATAAACATTAGTGGAAAGAGAAATCCCTGTGAATGTAACATAGCAGATTTTTGATTATTTTTATATTGAAGTTTACTGCAGAGGCTAGTGAGAAATCCTTTGACTCCTCAATTATTAAATAATCATACCGTTGTTCACTAGTACAGCTTTATATTTCTTGCATATTTCAAAGGTTTCATAACGTAATCTGGTGTAGTTGAGGCACTATTCTTATAGCTTAAATGATATCAGTGTAATTATATAATATAAACAAATATAACACCCCGCCTTAAAAGCAATATATGTATAATATACTATATTAAGTGTATATTACAGTCATTGTATTACGTTTATATTATTATGTACATGTATAAAATGTTATGTGAATGCATTACGTAGTTTAACAATGTAGGAACTGTGAGAATAGAAGCAAGCTGCTTTCCGTAGCAAACAGAATTATAAAGTAGAAGCCGAAAGTGGTTAACAATAAGGTAACCTTGAGACAACAATAAATTTGAAAGTTTAAAAAGACTACTACTACTACTTCATGGAACAATAATAATGTAATATTTAAAACAGTTTATAACTAGCCAATCAAAAACCAGAAAAAGCTTAAATTAAATAAAAGTACTCTATTGGAGTAAGATTAGCTAATCAGAGACTTGAAATGGAGACATTGTACAAATTCAAGCGATAGACGCTACAAGGAAGCGTAACCAAGAAGTTACATTTGGTACGGGTTCAGTGTAAGACATAAAAGATTCATTGTGGTGAGAATAATATAAAGTTTACCTGTTAAAAGTGCAAATAACGATAATCTCACAGCTCTATAGTAGGATATATCAGTGAAGTGCTATTTAATCGTGTGAAGGATTAATAAAAAAAGAACAATGCAATTATATTTTGTGTAAGCCTTGTTCTTTAGCCGTACCAGCCCTACTAAGAGATACGTGCTCTAAAAAGTACTAATGACGCAGCCGAGGTATACATACAAACACACACATACACACACACATATATATATATATATATAAATAAACGTTAAAATAAAAAGTAGATTCATAAACGTGAGGCGAAGGTCACTTTGTACGTAAGTGGGGTGAACAGTCCTAGAAACATACACTACGTGATCAAAAGTATCCGGACACCTGGCTGAAAATGACGTACAAGTTCGTGGCACCTTCCATCAATAATGCTGGAAGTCAATATGGTGTTGGCCAACCCTTAGCCTTGATGACAGCGTTCACTCTCGCAGGCATACTTTCAATCAGGTGCTGGAAGGAGTTTTGGGGAATGGCAGCCCATTCTTCACGGAGTGCGGAACTGAGGAGAGGTATCGATGTTGGTCGGTGAGGCCTGGCACGAAATCGGCGTTCCAAAACATCCCAAAGGTGTTCTATAGGATTCAAGTCAGGGCTCTATGCAGGCCAGTCCATTACAGGGATGTTATTATCGTGTAACCATTCTGCCACAGCCCGTGCAGTATGAACAGGTGTTCGATAGCGTTGAAAGATGCAATCGCCCTCCCCTAATTGTTCTTTAACAGTGGGAAGCACGAAGGTGCTTAAAATATCAATGTAGGTCTGCACTGTGATCGTGCCACGCAAAATAACAAGGGGTGCAAGCGTCCTCCAGGAAAAACACGACCACACCATAACACCACCACCTCCGAATTTCACTGTTGGCACTACTCACGCTGGTAGATGACGTTCACCGGGCATTCGCCATACCCACACCCTGCCATCGGATCGCCACATTGTATACCGTGATTCATCACTCCACGCAACGCTTTGCCACTGTTAAATCGTGTAAGTTGACGCTCCTTACACCAAGCGAGGCGTCCTTTGGCATTTTCCTGCGTGATGTGTGGCTTATGAGCAGCCGCTCGACCATTGAATCCAAGGTTTCTCACCTCACGTCTAACTGTCATAGAACGTGGAGTGGATCCTGATGCGGTTTGGAATTCATGTGTGATGGTCTGGATAGATGTCTGCCTATTACTCTTTACGACCCTCTTCGAATGTCGGCGGTCTCTTGTCAGTCAACAGACGAGGTCAGCCTGTACGCTTTTGTGCTGTACATGTCCCTTCAAGTTTCCACTTCACTATCACATCAGAAACAGTAGACCTAGGGATGTTTAGGAGTGTGGAAATCTCGCGTACAGACTTCTGACTCAAGTGACACCCAATCACCTGACCACGTTCGAAGTCCGTGAGTTTCACGGGGCGTTCCATTCTGCTGTTTCACGATGTCTAATGGGTACCAGGCAGTAGGTGATAGCACAAGCATCTAAGGTGAAAAAGCCTTGTGGGGGTTACTTTTGATCACATAGTGTATTTCTGGGAAATTTCGATATTGAAATTTTGGTCAGAATTAAATATCCTCTCTACCTACTTGGTGCATGCTAGAGAATGTAAAAATAATGAATTATATCAAGCTGGTAAAATATATGGTTTACAATATGAACCATATATTTCACGATAGTTTGATTCAATAGTTGTGGATGCCCTATTAAACAATACTATTATATTCGATTTGCCCATGTTGTGGATTGTTATGGGAACTAGGTTTAAATTACCACACTGAATTAACTCACTTTGTTATTACACTGCAAAATAGTATATAGTTGTATGACTGTGTCTTTTAAAAATTTATATATGTTGACTGAATTAACAATTGAAATACGTAATACTTATTTCGTTTCATTTTCAAGATTAGAGAATTCCATTTCTTCCCGCACGAGGTAAATCATTTAGAAAAGTGAGAGTAATGGAAATACATTTTGAGGTCGCTTAGCAAAGAGTGTGAAGTGAATTTAGTCCGAAACATTACCCTTACAATTGTGTTCGAAATACTCGCCCAAGCTGGAGCACAAAGTTATGCTTTCTGGTCGGTCTATTCTCATCGTTGTTCACTCTCCTCTCCCTCAGCCCGTAAGACCACGTCCGTCCATTTCCCTGTAGGAGTGCTGCCGTCGCCGACGTGTCTTGTCAAAGCCAATAGCAAAGCATGGATAACCTATGATTTTGTTCTACCATGCTTTTTTTCATAATGACGATAGACAACTCTAGCTGGATCACAGAAAATAGTCTTGATGGCGACATATAGACGCGTTGGGGTCAAGCTGGCTCGAATAGTATGTATTGCATTCAGTAGAGTCCATGAATAGGCTATTTTGTTTTTATGATTCTGAATATTGACATCTTTGCAGCTTGCAACATGCTTTTTAACCTGTGCAAAAATTTAAATGACCATGACTTCTTTTTGCTTAGAAGCACAATATGTACTTAATAATGTAAACGTTTTTACAGAGTATAAAGCATAAATTGTCTTAAATTTGCCTGCTTCCTGTTTTAGTAGTTCCTAAATTAATCGTTGTATTGTTTAGACATTTATAAATGACCTAAATCTGTGAATGTGTACCATCCAGGTAAGAAAATTGGCTCTTCACAAGATAGATTATATTTTTTATTCACTAAAAGTATTACAGTGTGCATTGTGCAGTGTCCGGGTGGGATTGTTGACCATGAAAATCGGTGTGCAGTTTCCACTCAGTCCTGCATTCACTATCTGGCACGCGATCGCCCTGACCGAACTTTGCGTGGCAACGCCATTAGTCTTAAGGAGACAAGGTAATCTAAAATGGTTAAAAATTACATTTTTTGTTTTAGGCACCAATAAAATCTTTATTATTTCCTATTTCAGAAAATATATACTTTTGGGGGAGTTAAGAGGTTTTTAAGACAATTTAATACCATTTAAATGCTAGTCTGCGTTCTTTTAAAGCTGTCATGCAAGGCCCCTTTTAGAAAATGTTTGTATCTTTCAACAACGAAAGACTATATCATACCCAGCGAGAAGTTCAACAATTAACAAAAGAGGCCAGAACCAAGAGAAGGCCATCAGAAAAGCTGAAGCAATCCAGGAACGAAGGTGCAGATGATTATGACCCTGTAATGTACTAAAGTGTGTTAGAATTGTAACGTTCAAACTTTCAATTTAGTTTTCTCAAAACAACATTTTTGGATACTTATGTACCTTTTTCCCAGAAAGTATGAGAGGTAGAGAGCTGACATTTTCAGCAAAGTATACAACACATAGTTAAACGTTCTGAACCACACTCATATTCTGTAAGTATATTAATAATATTAAGAATGCAACAATATTGCAGATTTTCGACACTTTTACTTTTTTGACTTTGCGAATCATTTTTTTTCCAAATATAGTGGACTGATACACATAGCTAAATAATTGAGGTTCAGAAGATAGCTGATTATACTAAGAACAAGCATGCAAAAGTGTGATCCTGTATTGCAAGTAGTTTCAGAGAAAAAGATACAAGAATTCATATGTTTTAAGAGTAAATGTTATTATTTTTCTGCTGAATGAAATAATTTTTACGGAACTTAACTACATAAGACATCAATGCAAACCACTGCTTATAATAATTTTCAGATTTATAAAATAATTCATAATTATTTCAGGGAGAACCATCCAAAACTTTAAGAGAAGTGCTAATTACATTTAAAGTGTAATTTTCATGTGTTCAGACTACCTTGCCCGCTTAATAAGGAAAATAGACACAGTGTTGTGAAAAAAGTCAAACGACGACTGTGCGATATAAACAGGCAGGAAATAGAATGTGAATGTAGACAAAGATCAGCATTGGAGCTACAAAAAAAATTAAAACTGAGTGGGGTAAAGAAATACATGTTTTGGAATTACGTATGAAACAGAGGACAGGAATAGCATGGTTTAGTTGGGAAGCTCGTAATATTGTTGACGATGCTGGTAGGAGGATTTGCCCATTATGGGGAAACAGGAAGACTGGACGCACATTTTAGCAGCTTGCGTGTATATGGAGGGTGTTAGGAAAAATTATTATCAGAAGTACTTTTGGCTTCGAACAGACGGAGGATAGCATGCTGGGACTTGATTCTTGATTCTAAACAGCCTAACTGGTCAAGTTTGGGCACTTACTAAATGGATGTGCGTATACTCAGCGATAAGATGTTTGTAGTAAATTTTTGTTAAACATATGTGGTACTTAAGCATTTATATGAGAGTGTGTCTGTGTGTGATTTTTATTTTATGTGTATGTTCATAGTGTTGTGAATATAAAATAAATGTTTTCTGGTTCATTCTGCAAGTCAAGTTCACAGACCTGGTATTTTTCTAGAGAGCATGTACGGTCTTGACCCATGCGATTGTATTACGCAATTAATGTGATACTACTACTACTACTACTACTACTACTACTACTACTACTTACTACTTACTACTTACTACTTACTACTTACTACTTACTACTTACTACTTACTACTTACTACTTACTACTTACTACTTACTACTTACTACTTACTACTTACTACTTACTACTTACTACTTACTACTTACTACTTACTACTTACTACTTACTACTTACTACTTACTACTACTTACTTACTACTACTTACTTACTACTACTACTACTACTACTTACTTACTACTACTACTACTACTTACTTACTACTACTACTACTACTTACTTACTACTACTACTACTACTTACTTACTACTACTACTACTTACTTACTACTACTACTACTTACTTACTACTACTACTACTTACTTACTACTACTACTACTTACTTACTACTACTACTACTTACTACTACTACTTACTACTACTTACTACTTACTACTACTACTACTTACTTACTACTACTACTACTTACTTACTACTACTACTACTTACTTACTACTACTACTACTTACTTACTACTACTACTACTTACTACTACTTACTACTTACTTACTACTACTACTACTACTACTACTTACTTACTACTACTACTACTTACTACTTACTACTACTTACTTACTACTACTACTACTACTACTTACTTACTACTACTACTACTACTTACTTACTACTACTACTACTACTTACTTACTACTACTACTACTACTTACTTACTACTACTACTACTTACTTACTACTACTACTACTTACTTACTACTACTACTACTTACTTACTACTACTACTACTTACTACTACTACTTACTACTACTACTACTTACTTACTACTACTACTACTTACTTACTACTACTTACTACTACTACTTACTACTACTACTACTTACTTACTACTACTACTACTTACTTACTACTACTTACTACTACTACTTACTACTACTACTACTTACTTACTACTACTACTACTTACTACTACTTACTTACTTACTACTACTACTACTTACTACTACTTACTTACTTACTACTACTACTACTTACTACTACTACTTACTACTACTACTACTTACTACTACTACTACTACTTACTTACTACTACTACTTACTTACTACTACTTACTACTACTACTTACTACTACTACTACTTACTTACTACTACTACTTACTACTACTACTTACTACTACTACTTACTTACTACTACTACTTACTTACTTACTACTACTACTTACTTACTACTACTACTACTTACTACTACTACTACTTACTACTACTACTTACTACTACTACTACTTACTTACTACTACTACTACTTACTTACTTACTACTACTACTTACTTACTACTACTACTTACTTACTACTACTACTTACTTACTACTACTACTTACTTACTACTACTACTACTTACTACTACTACTACTTACTACTACTACTTACTTACTACTACTACTTACTTACTACTACTACTACTTACTACTACTACTACTTACTACTACTACTACTTACTTACTACTACTACTACTTACTTACTACTACTACTTACTTACTACTACTACTACTTACTTACTACTACTACTACTTACTACTACTACTTACTTACTACTACTACTTACTTACTACTACTACTACTTACTACTACTACTACTTACTTACTACTACTACTTACTTACTACTACTACTACTTACTACTACTACTACTTACTACTACTACTTACTTACTACTACTACTTACTTACTACTACTACTTACTTACTACTACTACTACTTACTTACTTACTACTACTACTTACTTACTACTACTACTTACTTACTTACTACTACTACTACTTACCACTACTACTTACTACTACTACTACTTACTTACTACTACTACTACTTACTTACTACTACTACTACTTACTTACTACTACTACTACTTACTTACTACTACTACTACTTACTTACTACTACTACTACTTACTTACTACTACTACTACTTACTACTACTACTTACTACTACTACTACTTACTTACTACTACTACTACTTACTTACTACTACTTACTACTACTACTTACTACTACTACTACTTACTTACTACTACTACTACTTACTTACTACTACTTACTACTACTACTTACTACTACTACTACTTACTTACTACTACTACTACTTACTACTACTACTTACTTACTACTACTACTACTACTTACTACTACTACTTACTTACTACTACTACTTACTTACTACTACTACTACTTACTACTACTACTACTACTACTACTACTTACTTACTACTACTACTTACTTACTACTACTACTTACTTACTACTACTACTTACTTACTACTACTACTTACTACTACTACTACTTACTACTACTACTTACTTACTACTACTACTACTTACTACTACTACTTACTTACTACTACTACTTACTTACTACTACTACTTACTTACTACTACTACTTACTACTACTTACTACTACTTACTACTTACTACTACTACTACTTACTACTACTACTTACTTACTACTACTACTACTTACTTACTTACTACTACTACTTACTTACTACTACTACTACTACTTACTTACTACTACTACTACTTACTTACTTACTACTACTACTTACTTACTTACTTACTACTACTACTTACTTACTACTACTACTACTACTTACTTACTACTACTACTACTTACTTACTTACTACTACTTACTTACTTACTACTACTACTACTTACTTACTACTACTACTACTTACTTACTACTACTACTACTTACTTACTACTACTACTACTACTACTACTTACTTACTACTACTTACTACTACTACTACTACTTACTTACTACTACTACTTACTTACTTACTACTACTTACTTACTTACTACTACTACTACTTACTTACTACTACTACTACTTACTTACTACTACTACTACTTACTTACTACTACTTACTACTACTACTACTTACTTACTACTACTACTACTACTACTACTACTTACTACTACTACTACTTACTTACTACTACTTACTTACTACTACTACTACTTACTTACTACTACTACTACTTACTTACTACTACTACTACTTACTTACTACTACTACTTACTTACTACTACTACTTACTTACTACTACTACTACTTACTTACTACTACTACTTACTTACTACTACTACTACTTACTTACTACTACTACTTACTTACTACTACTACTTACTTACTTACTACTACTTACTTACTACTACTACTACTTACTTACTTACTACTACTTACTTACTACTACTACTACTTACTTACTACTACTACTACTACTACTTACTTACTACTACTTACTTACTACTACTACTACTTACTTACTACTACTACTACTTACTTACTACTACTACTACTTACTTACTACTACTACTACTACTACTACTTACTTACTACTACTTACTACTACTACTACTTACTTACTACTACTACTACTACTTACTTACTTACTACTACTTACTTACTTACTACTACTACTACTTACTTACTACTACTACTACTTACTTACTACTACTACTACTTACTTACTACTACTACTACTTACTTACTTACTACTACTACTACTTACTTACTTACTACTACTTACTTACTTACTACTACTACTACTTACTTACTACTACTACTACTTACTTACTTACTTACTACTACTTACTTACTACTACTACTTACTTACTACTACTACTACTTACTTACTACTACTACTACTACTTACTTACTACTACTACTACTTACTTACTTACTACTACTACTTACTTACTACTACTACTACTACTTACTTACTACTACTACTACTACTTACTTACTACTACTACTACTACTTACTTACTACTACTACTACTTACTTACTTACTACTACTACTTACTTACTACTACTACTACTACTTACTTACTACTACTACTACTTACTTACTTACTACTACTACTTACTTACTACTACTACTTACTTACTACTACTACTTACTACTACTACTTACTACTACTACTACTACTACTTATTACTACTACTTACTACTACTACTTACTACTACTACTACTACTACTTACTTACTACTACTACTACTTACTTACTTACTACTACTACTTACTTACTACTACTACTACTACTTATTACTACTACTACTACTACTACTTACTACTACTACTACTACTACTACTACTACTACTACTACTACTACTACTACTACTACTACTACTACTACTACTACTTACTACTACTACTACTACTACTTACTACTACTACTACTACTACTACTTACTACTACTACTTATTACTACTACTACTACTACTACTACTACTTACTACTACTACTTACTACTACTACTACTACTACTACTACTACTACTACTACTTACTACTACTACTTATTACTACTACTACTACTTACTACTACTACTACTACTTACTACTACTACTACTACTACTTACTACTACTACTACTTACTACTACTACTACTACTACTTACTACTACTACTTATTACTACTACTACTACTTACTACTACTACTACTTACTTACTACTACTACTACTACTTACTACTACTACTTACTACTACTACTACTACTTACTACTACTACTTACTACTACTACTACTACTACTACTTACTACTACTACTACTACTTACTACTACTACTACTACTTACTACTACTACTACTACTTACTACTACTACTACTACTACTTACTACTACTACTACTTACTACTACTACTACTACTACTTACTACTACTACTTATTACTACTACTACTACTTACTACTACTACTACTTACTTACTACTACTACTACTACTTACTACTACTACTTACTACTACTACTACTACTTACTACTACTACTTACTACTACTACTACTACTACTACTACTTACTACTACTACTACTACTTACTACTACTACTACTACTTACTACTACTACTACTACTTATTACTACTACTACTACTACTACTACTACTTACTACTACTACTACTACTACTTACTACTACTACTACTTACTACTACTACTACTACTACTACTACTACTACTACTACTACTACTTACTACTACTTACTACTACTACTACTACTACTACTACTACTTACTACTACTACTTACTACTACTACTTACTACTACTACTACTTACTACTACTACTACTACTACTTACTACTACTACTTACTACTACTACTACTTACTACTACTACTTACTACTACTACTACTACTACTACTTACTACTACTTACTACTACTACTACTTACTACTACTACTACTACTACTACTTACTACTACTACTACTACTACTACTACTTACTACTACTTACTACTACTACTACTACTACTACTACTACTACTACTACTACTTACTACTACTACTACTACTACTACTACTACTACTACTACTTACTACTACTACTTACTACTACTACTACTTACTTACTACTACTACTACTACTTACTACTACTACTACTACTACTTACTACTACTACTACTACTACTTACTACTACTACTACTACTACTACTACTACTACTACTACTTACTTACTACTACTTACTACTACTACTACTACTACTTACTACTACTACTACTACTACTACTACTACTTACTTACTACTACTACTACTACTACTACTTATTACTACTACTACTACTACTACTACTACTTACTTACTACTACTTACTACTACTACTACTACTTACTTACTACTACTTACTACTACTACTACTACTACTTACTACTACTACTTACTACTACTACTTACTTACTACTACTTACTACTACTACTTACTTACTACTACTACTACTACTACTTACTACTACTACTTACTACTACTTACTACTACTACTACTACTACTTACTACTACTTACTACTACTTACTACTACTACTTACTTACTACTACTTACTACTACTACTTACTTACTACTACTACTACTTACTACTACTTACTTACTACTACTTACTACTACTACTTACTACTACTTACTAGTACTACTACTTACTACTACTACTACTACTACTACTACTACTACTACTACTTACTACTACTACTTACTACTACTACTACTTACTTACTACTACTACTACTACTTACTACTACTACTACTACTACTTACTACTACTACTACTACTACTTACTACTACTACTACTACTACTACTACTACTTACTTACTACTACTTACTACTACTACTACTACTACTTACTACTACTACTACTACTACTACTACTTACTTACTACTACTACTACTACTACTTATTACTACTACTACTACTACTACTTACTACTACTTACTACTACTTACTACTACTACTTACTACTACTACTACTACTACTTACTACTACTTACTACTACTTACTTACTACTACTACTACTACTACTACTTACTACTACTACTACTACTACTACTACTACTACTTACTTACTACTACTACTACTTACTACTACTTACTTACTACTACTTACTACTACTACTTACTACTACTTACTACTACTTACTTACTACTACTACTACTACTACTACTTACTACTACTACTACTACTACTACTACTACTACTTACTACTACTACTACTACTTACTACTACTACTTACTACTACTACTACTACTTACTACTACTACTACTACTTACTACTACTACTTACTACTACTACTACTACTACTACTACTACTACTTACTACTACTACTACTACTTACTACTACTACTTACTACTACTACTACTACTTACTACTACTTACTTACTACTACTACTACTACTACTACTTACTACTACTACTACTACTACTACTACTACTACTACTTACTACTACTACTACTACTTACTACTACTACTTACTACTACTACTACTACTTACTACTACTACTACTACTTACTACTACTACTTACTACTACTACTACTACTACTACTACTACTACTACTTACTACTACTACTACTACTTACTACTACTACTACTACTTACTACTACTACTACTACTTACTTACTACTACTACTACTACTACTACTACTACTACTACTACTACTTACTACTACTACTACTACTTACTACTACTACTTACTACTACTTACTACTACTACTACTACTACTTACTACTACTTACTACTACTTACTACTACTACTTACTTACTACTACTTACTACTACTACTTACTTACTACTACTACTACTTACTACTACTTACTTACTACTACTTACTACTACTACTTACTACTACTTACTACTACTACTACTTACTACTACTACTACTACTACTACTACTACTACTACTACTACTACTACTACTACTACTACTACTACTACTACTACTACTACTACTACTACTACTACTAACTACTTACTACTACTTACTACTACTACTACTACTTACTACTACTACTACTACTACTACTTACTACTACTACTACTACTACTACTACTACTACTACTACTACTACTTACTACTACTACTACTACTTACTACTACTACTACTACTACTACTACTACTACTACTACTACTTACTACTACTTACTACTACTACTACTACTACTACTTACTACTACTACTACTTACTACTACTACTACTACTTACTACTACTACTTATTACTACTACTACTACTTACTACTACTACTACTACTTACTACTACTACTACTACTTACTACTACTACTACTACTTACTACTACTACTACTACTTACTACTACTACTACTACTACTTACTACTACTACTACTTACTACTACTACTACTACTTACTACTACTACTACTACTACTACTACTACTACTACTACTACTACTACTACTACTACTTACTACTACTACTTACTACTACTACTACTACTACTACTACTACTACTACTTACTACTACTACTACTTACTACTACTACTACTACTACTACTACTACTTACTACTACTACTTACTACTACTACTACTACTACTACTACTACTACTACTACTACTACTACTACTACTACTACTACTACTACTTACTACTACTACTACTACTACTACTACTACTACTACTACTACTACTACTACTACTTACTACTACTACTACTACTTACTACTACTACTACTACTACTACTACTACTACTACTACTACTACTTACTACTACTTACTACTACTACTTACTACTACTACTTACTACTACTTACTACTACTACTTACTACTACTACTACTTACTACTACTACTACTACTTACTACTACTACTTACTACTACTACTACTACTTACTACTACTACTACTACTACTACTACTACTACTACTTACTACTACTACTACTTACTACTACTACTACTACTTACTACTACTACTTACTACTACTTACTACTACTACTACTACTACTTACTACTACTACTACTACTACTACTTACTACTACTACTACTTACTACTACTACTACTACTACTTACTACTACTACTACTACTACTACTACTACTTACTACTACTTACTACTACTACTACTACTACTACTTACTACTACTACTACTACTACTTACTACTACTACTACTACTACTACTTACTACTACTACTACTACTACTACTACTACTACTTACTACTACTACTACTACTTACTACTACTACTTACTACTACTACTACTACTACTTACTACTACTACTACTTACTACTACTACTACTACTACTTACTACTACTACTACTTACTACTACTACTACTACTTACTACTACTACTTACTACTACTTACTACTACTACTACTACTACTTACTACTACTACTACTTACTACTACTTACTACTACTACTACTTACTACTACTACTTACTACTTACTACTACTACTACTACTTACTACTACTACTACTACTTACTACTACTACTACTACTACTTACTACTACTACTACTTACTACTACTACTACTACTTACTACTACTACTTACTTACTACTACTACTACTTACTACTACTACTACTACTACTACTACTTACTACTACTACTACTACTACTTACTACTACTACTACTTACTACTACTACTACTACTTACTACTACTACTTATTACTACTACTACTACTTACTACTACTACTACTACTTACTACTACTACTACTACTTACTACTACTACTACTACTTACTACTACTACTTACTTACTACTACTACTACTACTTACTACTACTACTACTACTACTACTACTACTACTTACTACTACTACTACTACTTACTACTACTACTACTACTTACTACTACTTACTACTACTACTTACTACTACTACTACTACTTACTACTTACTACTACTACTTACTACTACTTACTACTACTACTTACTACTACTACTACTACTTACTACTACTACTACTACTACTACTTACTACTACTACTACTACTACTACTACTACTTACTACTACTTACTACTACTACTTACTACTACTACTTACTACTACTACTACTACTTACTACTACTTACTACTACTACTACTACTTACTACTACTTACTACTACTACTACTACTACTACTTACTACTACTACTACTACTACTACTACTACTTACTACTACTTACTACTACTACTACTACTACTTACTACTACTTACTACTACTACTTACTACTACTACTACTACGTACTACTACTACTACTTACTACTACTACTACTACTACTTACTACTACTACTACTTACTACTACTACTACTACTTACTACTACTACTACTACTTACTACTACTACTTACTACTTACTACTACTACTTACTACTACTACTACTACTACTACTACTACTTACTA